>JARQTG010000441.1:0-444270 GCA_030142615.1 Syrista parreyssii
CTACATGAGAATATCGTATGACGAGATAAAAAAAAAAAATGCTTGAAACTGTATTTACGAATTTTTCAAAAGGCAGCTACGCGACTGGTCCATTGCTGATAAATTCTTACCTGAAACAAAAAAAAAAAATTGCAAAATTAGGACAATGATGCTGATAATAATTATAGAGAAGGAGTAAAGGAAAAAAGATTGAAGATAAAGAACCTTTTTTAAATCGCGTAATAAAGTTTTTCATAAGAAAAACTGCTGGCTTGTGGAAAATTTATATAATATCTCGGACAACTATTGAGTCACTGTGCTTCGGTTCCTTTGAAAGCGCCTGTATTCTTATAGTCCTCGAATTAGTCACCCGGCTCTTACTTCCCTCTGTCGTCCAAGAATTGTAACTTGTCCACGGCGAGGGAGCAAGAGTGGGGGGACGTGGGGAGGATTCGAGAGAGACGGGAACAAACAGAAACAAAAGTATATGAGCGAAATGAGGGAATTAGAAAGAAGCACAGAAAGGGAAGCGAGAACCAGGAAATATGGAAACTAAAGATAAAGAAAAGAAAGAAGAAAAAAAAGAAAGAGGGAGTCCGCAGGGTTCAATCCTCCTCCTTGTTCCACGTTGTCAGCCTGGAGCTCCTATTTACAGGGATCCAATTGTTACCGAAAGCATTATTTAAAGACGCATTGGAGGCGAATACTCGACTTCAGGAGACGCCAGGGTTCTTGTCTTGAAGAGAACGAGGAAAAGAAAAAGCAAGGTCGTCGTCCCAAACTGAAAGGAATATCGCTCCTGGTCCCTTGGTACTGCCCTAGATGAAAGGGACTCGACGGTACAGCCACCCTGTGCACCCTTAAGAATTAACATAATTTTGTGTTTTATAAGCGACACTCCCAAGATATTTGCAGGGATCCTCAACCATCTACTACACAGAACCCATAAGCTATTTATCAAGAAAAATAAAATTCCAAGTTAGACCAAAGAACCCTGTCGAATACCTAGAATGACGAGAAAAAAAAAAGCGTCTTCCCATCTTATCCTGAGCTTGCAAACATCGCGTCCCGGAAAATTGAGGATTTTGTCCGAGTAGCTTTCTGGTTGAAATCCGTCAAATCCCAAAAACGTCACCAGTAACCGGATCAGGGACGAACCTATACTTTTCTCAAGCCTGCCGAACCAAATCCCTCAGGATAGAAGAAACTCCCAATTTTTCATCCTCCCAGCATCCAAAGCTACAGCGTTAAAAACTGAGCTACGAAAATAGAAGCCGTCCAACTTTCGTTCACTCGTCTTCCGCTCCAGCACCAAACATAGAAGTCAGGTAGTCAGGGACGCGGAGCCAACTTCGTGGCTACTTTTCATGATTCGATAATTTTTCCTTTTTTTTTTAACCCTTCCATCTTTTTTTCCGAGCAACACGTTACCTGCTATTTCCCAATCATCCTGACGCGAATTTCAGAAAGAAAGAGCGAGAGAGAGAAAGAAAGCAAAACCTAATGGCAACATATTCCCAAGTCCACACTCAAATCACATAACCATCAGCCCCCTAGTCAACCTACGGAACCTACCACTACCTACCTACCTACCTACCTTAATAATCCCAGGTCGGCCAACTGTACGCAGTAGAAAGCCTGAGCATCGGGAACGTAACGATTTTCTCTCTCCCTAAAGAACAGCCTGCCGTATTATTAATATTTACGTTTATGACGTCACCGTTCGGCTATCAGTACCGATTACCAATTACTTAAGGCCATTTACATGCGTCCTACCGACCACGTCAATCGCCCATAAATATAACCACGATAGACACCATCATCACATAAGATCCGTATACTATTAGCCTATGTAAACGAAGATACAAAATTAAACGATGCTCAAACCATCGCATTCCTGCTTCGCGCAGCAAACAGTAGATACCAACTTAATAGAAACTCAAATTTATCGTTCCAACGAGAGCTTTGTTAATTGTCACTCACTTTGGTGCCGTTCAACAGTCGCTTCTCGTTGAATTAGTTGACGTTAACTCTGAGCTCTCGTTCAACAGACACTCCCCCCCACACACATACACATTATTGACACATGTCTATATGACTATAGATATACAGCTATAACGTCCTGATAATTCACACAGAGATACCTGGGACGATTTTGAATTTTACGTACTTCTCGACGAGATGCTGGATGGGCAACAACTTGGGATAACGAAAGGTTACGCTAGGTAGGAATAGCTGGGAGCTTGACAAGGTAGGTAAGGGTAGGTAGGTTGCTACTCAACACTTAGTACCTAAGCTGCACGTAGTACCTAGGTTTCGTAAAAAGCCACGCCTTAACGCGACAAACTACTGGCAACATCAATGCAGTCTGTCCTGCTCTTCGCTCTTTCCACTGAAGTCTCACACGAGTCTCTTACGCTTTTACTTCACTTTTTACTTTACCTCCAACGTCTCCTTCCAGCACCCAATCTTTCATCTTCGTCCCTCTCACCTTACTCGGTCTACGTCTCGCAGTCATCCCCCGCCACCCCTATACGTCGACTCCACGGCATTTTCCCATCTGCAGGACTTCGATACGACGAGAACTCGAAACTTTTAATTAGACCGAATGTTTATGGGTTTTTATCGTGACGTCTAGGGGATGTTTTTTTTTTTCTTCTTTTTTTCGGTTCATTGCAAATTTTCTTCGGTCTAATCCAAATACTATTGGGATCGACGAATCGACGTTGGCGGTGGTCTCGTTCAACCCCTTTTAACCCCTTTTTCAAAACCCCTTGACATTCTTACCCGCTAATTGGTAAATACTCCCGCACTTTTATAGTAATTTCGGATTTCTCTGCATCAGGCTTCTGCCCCTTAATTAAGCCATAACAATGATGGACGATCAGACCGCCAGTAGCTGCCGAGACGATCTTGTTCATCCCCCTTCTCTTCTCACCCTTACCACTACTTACCCTTATCCACGCTCTTACCTTCGTGTTTTTCAGACTCCCCCACTCGCTTAGCTCAGTCTTTCCTACGATCTTTCATTTCTTTCCATTATTTTTTTCATCCCCCTACCACCCACGTCGGACCTACCCGCCTCTTTGATCGGCTCTACGCTACGACTCAAGTTTCCATGAAAACACCCTTAACGTAACGTCTCGTAGGTTGGATGAAAATCGACAATTTTTTTTTTTTCTGATTCCACCTTTTCACGGGATTTTTATTTAATTTACGCGAAAAATTGAGTAATAAAATATTACCTAAACTACGGACTCGTTCGCCTTCATATTGTACATTGATTCGGCGTCGAATGCAAATTCGATTTTTAATAATAGTCTGCTGCAAAAACTCCTCGTTCTAATTACGTCCTATTGCTGCAGTCTCGACTCTTTCGAGCTCTAAAAGCGTACAGAGATCCGTTTAAACGACAAGGTGAGCCGATCGAACGCGGGTCGAGCGAGCTTTTCAAGTTCGTCGAGCGAAATGCATTTCCCGCTTTGTCCCACTGATTCCTCCTCCAGCATGTAGAGGTAGGCGCTACCTTTTAATTAATTCAATTTACGTAAACGTCCAGCGACCGTTCATTTCGATTCTTCCTTTAATCGTATAACACAGACGGGTTGGCGGTACGATGATCATTGAGTTTACTGCCACAATAAAGTCCACCTATATCCTTTTATCCGTATGCCTCCCTACTATTCCTCGCACGCCTTGACTCGGAGACCCCGCAGCATCCCGAGATTGGTCCACGAAAATCATGTGAAGGTAGAAAAAAAAAAGAAAGGATATTTCATGAAAAGGGTTTAGCAGAAAAAGAAACCTAATTAAATTCTCATTTAAACTTCTTTTTTTTCCCACCCTATATATCTACCCTTTATCATCGGCCCGTCTAATTGCAAGCTCCGTATAAATAGACAATGCTGACTTCTGATACCACGTAATTCGGAAAAATGGACGAATTTGAGAATAAAAAAAAAATTAAATAACGTCGAAATTTTTACGTTTACACCCTTATTTTTTTTCACGCTTTTTTTTCTTCATCCAACCAACAGAATTTTTATTGGGACCAATTAACGTCCGCGGAACTATTGCATATGCGAGTGGTAGGTATCTGTCCTTTTTTTTTAAAAAAAAACCAAATTCACAAAAGGCCGTCGTCGCGACGTCGACGGGTTGCATGTAAAAGACCAGAAAGAAAGAATGATAGGAAAAAAAAAAAAGAAAGAGACGAAACAAAAGACCAGTGGAAATAAATCCCGTCGCAGAGAATAAAAATAAAAAAGCGGCAAGTGTGACAAAAGGTAGAAGGAAACGAGTCAGGGGTGAGAAAAAATGACGCGCGAATATTTCGCCCGTGTTCAACAAAGATAATCGCGTCGTCAAGGCAACGGGCGACTATCGCGCTCATTCTGGTAATTGCAAGTCGTTTTCGGCCGAAATGGGCCGTTTGGAAAATTTGCGAGTGCCGAATACCTACTCGAACACAGCATCCCCTAACTTCGTTCTCAGGTTGCCTCTCCAGCATCCCTTTGCCTACTGCATAACCGTATAGACAGTCTTATCCAGCATCCCTTAGCCAGGGTGGGGGGGAGGGGGGAGGTCGTAGAAGCATCTGCGGCCACCCGCCAGAATAGCTGCTAGATATGTACCTTCGTACCGACAGAAACCAGAAATGTTTTAGCCATTACTGTTACCATACACAGTGGAAAAGCTTAGGGCAACGATTGGCTGTTTTCAGACCGACGCAATTTTTTACTTCACTACAGCAGCCTTTATGGAGACGCCACTACGTGCGAGATCGAGAGTATAGCGTAATTTCACGAATAATTCGTAACTTTGAAAATTGATAAAAAAAAAAAAATCGTTTTTCGTACAAATTTTCAAAATTACATTATCGAAGTTACTAACGAGTGTAACTCATACGACGATCTATATGAAAAGCCTATTAAAACGTATTCGCCTGATTTAGCGTCGGAACGTTAACGTAGGAATATCTTGGAGCTTCTCTTAACGCGTCGATCCATTCGCATTATCGTAATTACGTCAATTCAAATAGCAGACTCTTGATGTACCAATCAGCTGGTGTCTAAGTGACGATGAAATTCCTGGCAAAATTCCACAAGGAATTTTCATCGTAAGCGGTTTCATCGAATTTCACGGCTTGATTAAAGGTTCGTACTTACGCTTACGTAGTGTATATATATATATATATATATATACACACACACGTTGAAATTAATAATTGTCGCTGAGTGCGGTGTCTTGTCGTATTCTTAAGAATCGGCCCGAAAGATTCACGTGCGCCTCTCCGAGAGTCCTTAACGGTCCGTAAAACGAGAGTTCGGATCAAATAAACGTGGGCTGTGCTGCGAGGCATTCGTGTGGAGGCTGTGTGTGCCAGCACGTGAAAAAGCAAATAAACGTGTCCCACAAAGTTCGATGAGTGATGAAAAAAGGAGAAGAAAAAAAAAAAAAAAAAGACAAGAAAAATATCAAGAGAACTCGAGTCAAGGGCTAATTTTCTTGGAATTTTTATTAAAGATAAATTAAGAAAGTTACGTAAGAAGGACAACAACAGGTAGATATACGAACAGCGATAAAGGCAGGATGACGACAAATAAAATGAATAGTGAGACGATTGAAGGAGAAATAAGGAAACATAAGAGGGGGGGGGGGGGGGCAGAGAAATGTGTCTTTGAATTATTTAGAATTTAATTGGGAATCGATGAATTTGCTTTTCGCGAGGATATACAGGGGTGAACGGAGGGTGAATAAGTCTATACGAGATTCTCCAATTTTGTTCCTGCTCGATACGTCGAGTGGATGAAACCGGATTTCTTTTTTTTTCCTTCCCTATATCCCTAAAGAAGGGTGGCCTAGTCCTGAGATTGAAGAAACCGAGAAGGGGTTGGCTTTGTCGACTTTCTATTACACATTGCCAATACAGATATGTATAGGGTGACCGGTCAGAAATTTCATTTCAAAGTATACTAAGGGTAGGTACATAGGTTATATATACAACCCTGTACGAGAACGATACCTACGCGCCATATCCTTTATGGATTTTATCGAGGGTGAAGACGTTGTAAAAAAAAAAAAAGGAAGTAAAAAAAAAATAGGGACATATACAGAATTCCGAGCACGCATTTCGGGAGTACCGACTTGGATATTATGGATGCTTGTTAGAAAATCCACCATATTTTTGGATTCGACGAAGCGCGTCCTGCTGGATTCGATATTCCACCTGTATCGCGGCCGATGATGAACCCAAGTCAATTGCGCGAGTGCGACTCGCCGTCGGATTGCCTATTACGTGTGAATTTTCTAGTTGTAATATCGCCAAGATTTACGTGATTTTTGGTAGCGAGAAAAATTGTGAAAAACAACGAGAGAGAAAGACTTAGGGGGATGGGCGGGGAGGGGAGGGGGGAGGGGGGTTGCTATACGTACGTAGGAAGGAGATAGAGCAGACACGTGGCGCCAATGAGAAGAGGAAGAGAAATGAGACAAAAAAGGGGGATGAAGAATACAGTGAGTTTACTTCAAGTAACTCGATTTACTACCCTTGTTGACCTTCATCCCTCGATTAATTGCTAAAGAGACAAAGTTCGTAGAGAACTCGAGCGACTATAAAATAAAATCCCTAGTTACCGGCAGTGGCGTCCCTGTGTTGAATTTAGAAGAAAAAAAAAATAGACAAAATTCACCTATAAGTAAGCATGGGGTGGAAAAAGGAGGGAAGGCGTGGAAGGACAATTCCCATAAGGTGGTTAATTCAATTTGGCATTTCTTACTGAGGCGACCTAAACTGTTTCCTTCTTAGTCGCGGTAAGAAATAAAAGAGACATTGGGAGTGGGGGAGGTACGAATATCCCCCTCCCCCCTGCCCCGTTTCTCATGCCATCCTAGTTCATCCCCTCGATTTCCCCAGTTCCAACGATTCCACCCATTTTATCCCCATTCGCATTGAAAAACCCCTACTGAATTCACGTTCGATTCCGTAGCGTCGCGACGCCACGCGTCGACGTGACGGCACGGACCGGAGTAATGCGACGGTGGTGACGAGGAGTGGATGGGGACGTGATGGAGGGGATTGGCGCGCGTGCGAGCCTTGTAAATAACCACCCCCCCCCCCTCCACCGCTCCGTCACAGTAGCAGGGGAGGTTAACATCGCAGATCCCGTGTACGTTTCTGGAATCCAACCAGGGAGAAAGACACCGTTTCTCAATTTATCAGGTATTCAGGCTACCCTCTGCTTTCCAACAACACGTTAGCCGTTCGCCGTATTTCAATCGGATCGGGGGACCAGTGGCTACACAAAGGACGGACTTCAGGATTCTTCCTACGTGATTTCGGTAACAGGACGTGACGTAGCGCCACGGTCAAGACGGCCCGTATCGTTTCCACCCCCCGTTCCGCGAGATCAGGCACGAATTGAATCTACAGGACAGTATGAATTTCATCCCCAAATGACATAGGACAAAAATAAGGGATGAAAGGTCAGACGCAACAAAAAATCATAAAAATCAATTCCAATTTCATATCCTTGATCGATCGTTATATTAACAACCCTTACATCGATAACGATCGATATTCGCATCGATTGCATCGCGTAATTCGTAAATGCAATTTCAATACAGTGCATAAGGGATGATTGCACTCGGCTAATTGATCAGTACCTGAACGGAATACCCGGGCAAACGATACAGGCTGCCTCCTCGTCATCCCCGTAGTTTTTTTTTAAACCCACCCCCCCACCCCCACCGCCGCCCCCTGCAGCATCCCTCAGTGCTCCACTCCTCCTTAAGGAAGTTTCACTTTGTCGAGAAAGGATCGTTCATCATCTGCGTCCTTGGTATCTATCCGCGCAGACTATGACGGTGGGGGTGGGAGGGGGGAGGGGGTTCACGTCTCCGGAAGGGACTGTACCACCTTATGGAATCGCTGCCAACCTGACAGACTTCGCGAAAGTCCTTTGGCAGTCTGTACGTTTTGTCCTGCCATCAGAATCGGTGGTAGGGGGGTAAGGGTGATGGGAGGGGGGTTGAATTCCCATTGTAAAAGTTGACCGACCTTCACGGTATATACCTACTTACATATTACGTTACATACAAATCATACATTCACATGGGATCTTTGATCGATGGTTCTTTTCCCTTGTTCCTCGTCCGAGATACACGGGTTCCTGACATATTCGCATCGCTCATATATTTTGCACGTGCGAATATGCCTGACGCGCACGAAAGCCTGGCTGTGAAAGAAAAATAAGGGCTGCATACCCACGATGCAATTTAACGAGCCTGGGCATGTATGAGGTGACTTTAGCATTTTTTTTTTTTTTTCACGGATAATATGTACCAATAATGAATTTTAGTAGGGTGATATGTGTATGGAATTGGCTGAGACTAGCTGATGCGCAGATGGATGCGCAGTTCAATGAAACGCGTAATTCCGTTGTAATATCTCCCGAGTGCCCTTTTCCTACTGACATTCCAATATGGTTTAATAATGCTCGAGATGCGGATCAACCGAATCATTTCGCTCGAGAGATTGCACGATGCTAGAACGAAGCGTGGGAATAATAATAATAATTGGGGGAAAATGAAGGGTATGAATTTTATGAAATTTTGATCGTGTGCGTGCATATGGGGTAATGTCTTGAAGGGCGCCGTTAGTGCAAATGAATAACTCGTGGTAAAGCGAGGTAAAACATTTGTAATGGTAATACGGGAGGAGCTGTAAGGACTAGATGTGTAGCAGGTATAGAAAGGGAAGGAAGTAGAAAATACTTGAAAATGTGGAGAACAAAGGAAAAAGAAGAGAAAAAAAAACGAAAGTAGAATCCCTATGGTAGAAGGCAGATCTTGGCTAGTTACGAAGTTCGAACCTGAACGAAGATTTATCGAAGAGCCCAGAAAACTCCCGGCTGCGTTTTTAGTTCGCGTTTTTATCGCTACCGACGGCGGCGGTAGCAGCGTCGGTAAAGAAGACTAAGTAGGAGGATAGGGAAACCAACGTGAAAACAATGTCTTACGCGAATATAAATTCATTGGCTGACGATAGAAGAACTTCGTTCCCCGTGACTCCTTTACTCGGAGAATAACGGGATTATTTGATAAGGATACAATTTTCGTGTAATTTTTTTCCTAATTCAGGTAAACACGAAGTGACATGAATTTTTTTATATAATAAAAACAATTATACTTCGGGATCCTCGAGAATGCCACGTACTATCCTTGTATATCATCACCAGTATAGGATCCAGGAAGCGACGCGAAGACCCAGTTCTTAGCCGCGTTCTCATTGGACGGTTGCCAACAAGAACCGGAAATACGTGTCCGAAGAGAAGTGTAGGAGTTCCTGTACAACCTTGTAACACTGTCTTAATTACACGCTTTCTCGGATTCTAACACCCGTTTGTCACATCGAAAAACGCTGTACAGGGTGTATTAAGTAATACGAGATGAAATTACCAGACACAATAAAACTTGATCGAAGTAATTGAAAAAAAAAAAAAAAATGTGCGAATTCAAAATTTATAATTTTTTTTTTTTTTATTAACGCTCATTCAAATCATTCACGCTCCGAATGACACTACGAAATTGCGATACACCCCGTATAATGAAATGAAGGATCTCAAGGAGCTCCGGGCTTTATGAATTTACTCCAAGAATAATTATTCATCCCCTTTATTCTTAAGCAGGACCAAATCCAATCACGATTTGCATTCACCATCTTGTTACCGGTGCCACGTGTGCTTAATAATTTCGTTCCAATGATTCGACGTCGAAATTTATTTTTTTTTTTTTTCAATTTGGGTTCATTATTTTTTGAAAACTACCACCTTGGGTCGTTGACGAAAATCGAGTCGGAGAAAAAGGACATGACCGACTGGGTAAGTCCAAGAAGATCTCTCAGTTCACACGACCCCTTGAAATTCTACTTAGGGTGATGCTGGCTTTTTCGAAATGGCGGCGCAGGTACTATGAATGCAAAGCTAAAATCAATCGGGGGTACAAAGCATAGATATAGGATGTTCAGCAGCTAGCAGGATGCACTGCTCCAGTAGCTGGCGCAGCAGAAGGAGGTGGTACGGGAAATAACACCCTATGGGAACGTCGCCACATGAATAATTATTTGCCCCGATTATCATGCGGGGTAACCGCTGCTACTTGGTCGTATTAATTGAACCCCCGTTCGAATCTAGCCTACGATAATAACATTCGAACGAAGACGATCGACGCTTACGTGTAAGAAATATTTTTTATTTATTAATTAATTATATACCATATATTATATATGAAAAGATATACCTTTTTACGATACTTTTACGTGGGGGATGAAAATTTGAGTTTTTTTTTTTTTTTTAGCTAAGTGTCTCAGGTGGCAGTGTGGTAGTGTGTCGGGTGAAGGGAAATTTTCTAAAGAGGATTTTCCACCCTAAGCCCGCGAAGGATCGAGAATACTACGATCTTACTGGTAAGGGATGAAACTAACCCCCGTTGACGATAGCGAGGCGTCGTAAAATGGGCAAAGCGCAATAGCAAGTGGGCGATAAGTTTCGGTTCCACCCGCTGTCCCGAGACGGCGTTACCGTCGGCGATCAGAGCCAAGAATAAAAGCTTGGAAATATCATTAGAGAAAATTCCGGAGGGGGATGAAAATGTAAAACTCACCCCTGGGACACGGAATAACGATATAAAACTTAAAGCTAAACCGACAGTAGCGCTCGAGACGGATATTCGTTTTCAATCTCGCTTATCGTATAGCATCGCGACCGTTTATCTCGCTATTCAGCATAAGAATTTATGAATTTTTCATCGAGGGATGTTATTCGGCTGCACTAGCCAAGTCAAAACGAAGTCTATATAAAATTTTGAGTTTTCGTATTCACCAAAGTGCACCTGGGACATGTGCACCCAGTCCCGAAAAAAATGGCGCTCGATGACCATTAAGAATTCGATTCGAAAAAAATAAACGGGGAAGGGATGCAACGTACGTGACAAGGGAGAATTCGAGGTCAATTTTTTTTTCTTCTTTTTTTTTTACACGGAAACGAACGAAATCCTAGTCGAGTCCTTGGTCAATATAGAATTTCACATTCTCCGAAAGAGGAACCCTTGGAAAGACCTCTCGAAATTCGGTATCTTTGAAGTCATCCCGGACGAGCCCATCCAAAGGATCCCTAGGTACTCCCGACAGAACACAAGGGTGCCATATCCTGAAGTAAGGAAGTCTTGAGTATGGGTAGTGGGTAGGGGGTGGGGGTGGGTAAAGAAAAATTACAACCCTCCCGAAGGGATATCCATCTCAGCGAATTTAGGGATGAACCTGATTGACCCGGTACGTACGTTCTCCATTCCATTCGGCAAACACAGATCATCCCTTAGAAAAAGTAGAGCTGCCTTCATCCCCCTTGAATTTCAATGTTACCATAAAAGCCCCGCAGGGTGCCCTCTGCGAGAAAGTCAACTTTCTGCTGGCCTTCGGTAGTAGCAGTTGCCAAGTATTCCCGAGGGTGCGAAAAGCGTAGTCAGGTCAGAGAGTTACAGAGACAGGGTGAAAGATCCCGATCACGTCATCATCCCTTAGGAATATGATTGGAACAAACCGCACCGTGTTCACAGCCTATCGCCAAGAGTAGAAGGGATGGTTCACGTGTGCGAGACCATCTCCGTCTGGCTTTGAGCAATAGCTGAGACTGGGAATTTGACGAGGGGTTAAAAGGGGGGGAGGGGGGGATGAATTGGGTCAACATCTCGGCAAACGTTAAAATTCCAAATGGCCGAGGTTATCGGGAAACCAGGAGGCACGTAGACGCGTTTACGAGGAACGAACCTACGAGACGATAGACTGCTGGCTGCTGCGCTATCAGCCCCTTATCGACCACCCTCTCGCCATCAACCCCTACGCCCGACTCTTTCATCTCTGGTAGCACGCTCGCCAGAGTATATGCACGTGCATATATGCATACGTCCCACCTACCCCACCCCCTCGCCACATGATGAAAGGGAGCTGTTAAAGACCAAGAAGGAGGGGTGAGTTCCGAAAGGAACGTCGTTAAAGGATGAAGCAGGACAGAAATGGCGACGAATCAAAAAACAATGAAATGACCAACCCCTAAAAAAATACATTCACCCTCGCATCGTTTGATAACCAACGAAACTCCCGTAATGCTTTGTTGTACGGCTTAATTGCTGCTGGGTCTGAGTAACACGAAGGGCGGTCGGTGAGGTTGCAAATTTTCAGAAATCAAGAACCAGAGTGAGACGGAAGTGACTTATAGCGAAGAAGCGAAAGGATGGCAAAGTCGAAAGAGGGATTTGCCGTCAAAGTGAGGCTGGTGTAATTTCCATTGGGAAGATCGCAAGGATACTTTTGGTAACCCCTGCGTGGAGAAGGGGTGTGCGCGCGCGCCCACAGATCGTAGCTACGCGAACGACGAGGTCGAGGGGCACTGCGAAGTAGCAAGGTAATAATAAGGGTACAGGAAAACCAGGGGGAACATCGTACATATAGATATATACTAGCAGCAAGGGGGTAGCACAAAGTGGAAGTTTCCTTGGGTGTTAGACAAACGGGAGAATTACGGCAGCTGCTTGTTATTGGATTGCCCGAGCCGGAAGTTCGGCCGAGCTAGGAGTACGCGCTACAGATATAGTGCGAAATGTGTACGCAGAATAGACGCCTGCATAAATAGATAGACAATCAAAGGAGACACTTTGGCATAACGTAGAAATAATATGAATTTTCGTATTGCGCATTTTGCACGACCTAACAAATCCTAACCGCAGGTTCGACCGCATCGGAATGCAAGAAGATGGACTCGCGGATTACGCGGTTCCAGCAGAATTCGAGAAATTCATGCATGGCTAAGCCGATCTCTAGTTCGCACTCTACTGGACCAGTAAGTGCCCCTATATATGTATCCAAACTATGTAGATATATATATATATATATATACTTGAGGACTATACATAGCCCAGACCGCGCAGATCTCTTGCATTTAATTAACTCGAATTCATTTCGCATCCATCCGTCGCCCCCAGATTCATCCCGCTTCCACAATTTCAGACCCAAACCCACTTTCAAGCGATGCATTTACACCAAGCCAACCTTAAGCATCCCTCTAAAGTGATTCCCGCTGTACTGACACAGATCCACGTGCTCCTACATTGGTACCAATAGAAAAAAAAAAAAAAAAAAAAAAAATATCAAACCCCCAAATCGTCTCTGTCAAACCAACCCCCTAATTTTCGAGTGTCGCGGAACGAATTTCTCGGCCGTGAATTTTGCCCCCCTCCCCAACCCTCCGGTATGTACGCACTATCGCGAGGTCAAAGTGCAAGGAACTACGGAATAACCTGTGTATAGGTGTCGCCACGCGACAAAAAAAAAAAGGTGCCAGACGGTACAACAAAAGGGTGGATCGTTAGCGAGGATTTTCCGAGCAAAGTGTCACCGTCAACTTTTCCACCGTTTTTCTCGAGAGCTTCGCGAAACACTCGCGTATATACACGATTTCACACGCGCGCGCGCACATACACATGTATGACATCCACCGACACGATATATCTGAGCCGAAAGGCGACAACGGGAATCATATATATATATATATATATATATACACCTATAAAAAAAAGAGAACAATTCTGGAACGTACCAACGATTTTCGACAATCCGAAAGGAAAGAGAGTGAAAAGATACGCACGTTTCACTAGTTTGAGAGAGATGACTACGCGCGCGCACGTATGGCGCATCCGTGCACCTCGTGACGTCACAGCGTCTGATTCATGAAGTCGACGCAAATATATTCCACGTTAACGGTCGTCCCTTCGGGCGCAAAAGTCTCCTCGTTGAATCCTTGCCAAATGCACGATAGCAAAGGCCAGCGCGTCCGCCGTCCATCCGCGAATCAGAGGACTTCCCTGGCCGTACTCGGCCGTTTACGAGACTTACCGATACGTCGTTAACGAAAGTTTAAACGCTTCGCGAAATGACGCTGGGGCGATAACGATTACGAGAATCAATGCGCGCTGCCACGTCCGCCAATGTAAACGGCTCGATTCCACGTGCGTAAGAGAATACGAATATGAAACGAGACCGCACTGGCGTCGACCGTCTAGGGGCCTTGGAAGGTGCAACGAATTCAAAATGGCGTCCAAGAACAAGGCAGATATCAGCCACATATATATATATATATAACGATTCGCCTCTGCTACTTCGAATATCTACGAATGAGAGCGAGAGAGAACGTAGTACCTACATATGTACATATATACGGCAGAGCAGCCAGAGAATTTACAGGTAGCTGGAGATGATTGTGAATGGGTGTGTCCGTGAATTATGCCCGTGGCTTAATGCCTGCCATTCCCTGACAGCAGATCGACTCTAAATTATACGAGCGAAGGGCGGAAGCAGGATTTACGAGGTTCCGATTGAACGAAATAGGAGCTTATTGCCGCGAGACTGTTACGCACAGTCGTATAATACTTGCTCGATACTGCATTATATTTACTACACGTGACAATATAATGTGTCTGACATACGTGACTACGTCGGAGAATCCCGACGGTTACCACGTGTCGTGCCTACGGTGACGTCAAAGTGACAATTGGATCAGAAATACGCAATTCTGAAACACGTGTATTCATTTCGTTAATCCTGTAGGTATGGTGTGTATATACATATATAATGACACATATGTATATGTTCCCTGTGTGATATAACAATACAGAAAATCTTTGCAATAACGAGCGCGTGTCACTCTAGATAAGCCGGTAAATACCCGGATGTGATATAATTTCGGATTTGGCTTGGTTAAAGCCCGAGAGACGTATCGTCGCGACATTTCCATACGTGCCTCCACATATATACATATATATATATTTTCCCTCTCTACGTATAATACACGTCACTCGAGCACTCGAGTAATTCACACCGTTCGATAAATCATTTCCCATTGGCAAACAAGGGTGGGACCGCGAGCCATGCTCTAACCCGCATCTCGTTCTCGCGCTTTGAAACTTCCTGTACGTTAGTTATTGCTTGGATAAATAATGGATGAAGGGACGATAAAAATATATATATATATATATATATATATATATACACGCGTACGGTACTTGGCGTATATAGAGAATTTGGCGAATTTTTCTTTCGACGCGTGCGAGCGATGCTACGCGTCCATTACGTAAGGCTACGGTATGAATGACTGTGTCTATAGGTCGTTCCATAATACGGGGTCCTCGATCTGGGAGTAGCGTCTCATGCATTAAACATGTAGAGAGACGACCGAACCTGGGTCGAAGATAAAGCGTGTGTATATGAGTGGCCATTATGTTACAGTGAAAATGCCTTTGGAATTTTACGTGCGACACCCGTAGGAACTTGCGACGAGGACGTCGTACGTAACGACACACGATGACGGAGCGCGGTGTGAATTGCTCGCGACAATTAATAAACGAGTAATCGTCGCTATGCGTACAGTCGCGACAAAAAGTGTACTGTGATCGAGCCGAGCGATTGAAACGAGATCGATAATTTTTATTTTTATATATATAATTTTTTTGTTATATTTCGTGGCTGAAGAAAGGGAGAGAGGAAGGAGCGAGGGGTGGGTCTCGTCCCCTCTTTTTTGAAAATTCATTAAGCCGAGTATTGACGAACAGTCAAATTAGCCTAATGGGAGTTTGCGGCTAGCAGCCGTATTGGGGAAGGGTAGCAAGGTGCGGTACGGGGGGGTAGGAGAAGGAGGTTGTCGCTGAAGCAAAAGAGGATGAGGACATAAAAAGCGAAAGTAATGCGTCGGAGGCTGCGGACCTGAAAGTAAGAAAAATCTGTACAGTCCCGTAGGACTTGTTGTAGTAGTCGTGTGATCCCTTTGGCAATCTCTGCTGGAAGTGTGCGCGGGAGGAAGGAGGAGAGGGGGGGGGGGGGTGAGGGGTGGGATTCATCCCCGATAGTGGCTAAGTCCTCTTCATCGGGGTGGCACCCGTCTAATTGCCAGGAGCATTACCGGCCGAGGGTCGCGAGAAAGCGTCAAGTTTCCAAGGGTCGAAAGGAGGGGATGAAGATGGGGGAAGATAGAGAGAGAGAGAGAGAGATTTGCAGACTCCCGTGGACCAATGAGAATATCGCGCGACGTCTTCGGCAAATGACTTTAATCGGGAGACGCGGATGGCTTAATGGGCTTATACGACGTTGAGGTCGCTCAGTTACGCCAACAGGGGTTAGTCTAGTCAGAGGCCGTCCCTCCCTCCAGCGCCCTTTCCCCATATACATATTCATGTCAGCCCAAAACATATACACGCGATATGTGCTTGTTTTAGGATTAGCAAGACGGTTTAAGGTCGTAAGCCCTGCGATGTCATAAAGGCGGACGCTCGTGTCTGACAAGCAGATACGGCATATCGTGCATTGAGGATGAGACGTGAAAAAATATAATAGAGGCAAGACGCGCGTATAGTCTTCAAAAAAAAAAAAAAAAAAAATGGAAAAAAAAAACTATTATCGAAATGATACACGTGATGCAGGTGTATGATAAAATGAAAGACAGCCCTAAGGTACGAGCGTTTGGTGGGGTCGTAAGGGCGTTTCCACGGAAGCGTCCCTAATGGCAATTCGGCTGTCGCGGCTTTAGCACCCGGAGGCGTCCGCAAATTAATCGAGTATCGGTACTGAGGAGCTGAAGGTGCGCGGAGGTGAAGCGCAGTTATACATAGAGGGCGCAATACGTTTGTGTGTATACGGTAGTAGATGACCGAGAGGCAAAGAGACCTACCGGTGGAGGATGGCGATAAGGGAGGTTGAGCAGAAGGGAATGAGGGAGGTGGAAGGGCGCGCGGGATGTCACTGCGCCAAGGGGTAGAATATAGTCAATAAAGAGTGGCAGACGCCAATGGAGGTAGAATCTCCGTTCAGGCTGAACCTACGGTAGAAGAATAAGGTGCTGGAGGTGCTCGGGAGAGAAGGAGGAGGATTTATTACGTTTTTATGAAGCCCAACTCCCCGTGGAACGAAGACCGGTATTCTTGTGGTATATATATGTATGTGAGTATGCATATATATATATATATATATATATATATATATAAGACGCCTTCTCCAGGACCCTCGAGTGGAAGTCACCCTGGTCCTACAACCACCTCCAGCCCCCACCACCACCGCTGACTACTAGGAACCTTCCAACCCCTCTCCCCGCCAACCCCAACCCCCGCAGACAGTGACGCAGGTTTATTAGAGAACGAAAGAACCCCTGGATTCTCAATAGACTCAGGCAGCCAATCTATCAGGCAACTATCATTGACTTTAAACCGCTCAAATCCATCCGCCATTGTGACTTCATCCCCTTGAGGTATAGCGTCCTCCCCTAAACCGCCGACAGAGAGGATTTCGCGAATAGAAACGAAAAAATATATATCACCAATTTATTTACCCACGAATATTTGCCCCGTATCGTCCATTGGACTAACAACCCTTAATACACTGAAAACCGACTTACGTGTTACAAGGTACCACGTTCGTTTCACGCAACCAATTCCCATACGTTATCGTCAACCCCTACGTGATCCAGCCGGTACCCGTTTTCTGGCAGCAACCCGTCTCGTACGTAAAACCAAAAAATCCGATCGTACCTAACTGTGCAATTTGTTTGTACGGCAAAAAAATACAGTCGACTCGTCACGATATAAATTGTCGAGGAATAAGCACGTGCGAAAAGTCACCCCAAGGAAGTCGAAGACGGCGAAAGGATGAAGCGTGAACACATAAGAAACGTCAGCCAAGTGAATGCGCGACCAACGTCCCGCGACGGATCTTCCCAAGTAGCCATAGGAAAGATTATGACGCCGCGAGAGCAAGGGAGGAGGGTGGTGGGTGACGGCGCAACCACCCCGTGCGAATACGACAAGGATCGTCCGCAAGTAAAGCGACTGCGAGAGTTTATCCCTTCATGAATACATCTACCACGACTGCATATATGTATATAGTATACAGCGTATATACATATATATATATATATGTAGGTAACCAACAGTACAGCAGCAATGGCAACCGCTTTCTCTGCTTTCTCTATATACGCAACCCCCATGGCCTCGTCTGTTTACGGGGGATCGATTGAACGCCATCACCCTTCCTAGGGTACATATGTGTGTTTGCGCGTGTGTGTGTATGTATATATATATATAACCAAGCCCTTGTGTGCGAACCGTTACACATGGACATTGGGAACCGACGTTGCAACATCCCTTTACCCCTCGCCGTCATCCTCAACCCTTGGTACTCATCCTCGCCATCAACCCTCAGTCTCTGCTACCACACGAACTGCGCCCCCTCCTCCGCCCATCCTACCCCGTTGTCCTGGCCAACCCCTCACGACGTAAACCCCACCCTGTCCCTTACCTACCCTTGGGGTTAATACCATTAGCGTACATTCGGTAACTATCGAGCGTGACGAGGGTCGCCTCGTACGTCGCTAGACGTCCGCGAGCGTCGGTATCGGCGAAATTCGCGAGAATAGTCCGCGCAACGATAAAGCTGACATATGGCGAGGGTCAAAGTTATTTGGCGTATGTCCACCGTGTAACTACATATGTTACTAATACGCATATGGTATAGGGATATACTGGGTGTCAGATATAAATCTCCCTAAATATACTGTATATGTAATAGCGATGTGTCATATAATAGAGAGGGATAGTGTGTGTGTATATATATATATATATATATATATATCAAAGATAATATATACTGTCGTTGGATATAAATAAATTACTTTTGTACCTGGACAAGGGAAAAATAGTTGAAAGGACGAAATCAATGCTACGCCTAATTTTCCATCCCTATACACGTTGGCAGCTCTGTGGAGAATCGACGAGCCTTGGACGAGGAGGGTAGTAGAGCACGATGGGGTTGGGATATAAGAAAATATCATTATTTCGAGGAAAATTTATGAGACAGTCTGCAAGGGATGCTGCATCATTATTTCTATGACTTGGTAAGGGATGGGGAGAGGAGGGGGAGAGGACTGAGAAAGGATTTTCATCCTTTCCACCTGTCTCAACCTATTACTCTTAATGCTCCTTCGATTTTTCTTTCACCCCTTTTCTATCCCCGCTGCACGTGATACGACACTTCCGGTCTAGAAGATGCAACGGAAACTGTCACCGAGACATTCGACCTGGCGAAAAGAGCCGAGAGCGAATCTCATCCGGGATTGAAACTTCCGGGCAAATGTCTTCTATATTTTCTAAAGACGTTTATCGCGATTTGGATGGTTGAGAATGTCCGAGGAGCAAACTGGGTCCTTGTTACCCCGAAAGAGATCGCGTTCAAAGTCTCTTAAGGCTCGGAACCAATGACAATAACCCTTGTAATTCGAGTTCATCCCCTTGGGACGGATCGTTACATTGGCTTCATAGATTTGAGATTGCTCGTGATTCCGGATATTTTTTCAGGATGTTGACGAATAATTGTGAAAATCGCTTTTGACGTTAAGGGTTGCCACCCTTTAGTGGCTGCGACGAATATAAAAAATTACTAAAAAATGAAAAATTCGTTAAAACAATGATATTACCTCAATCGTATATAAAACGTCAAATTCGATAACACCCGTACGAGTACCACGTGCCGGAAGCACACGCGCCCTTTCTCCCTCGTTTTACTTCCTGTCAGCCTCAGCGATATCACAAAAATGATTATTCTCCAACCCCTCGTTACGCCAGACAGCAAGAGGGGAGGGGGGGGGGGCCTGGCATCGCGACGGCAGCGTCGCCAACGGCGAATTTCGCGCGCGACGCAGAGAAAGCAGTAAAGCCCCAAAACAAGTAAAAAAGAAAGTAGCGCGCGCGCGTACGAGAGAGTGAAAAGAAATATGGTGGCAGAGAGGGAAAAGAAAAAGAAGGGAGGAAGTGAAAAAATTATAGCAAACGTCAACAGGGTTTGGTAAGTTTGAGATTTGAGAGAATTGCCAACCCAGCAGAGAAAATGCCAGCGTATAATTAATTAGTAGAAATCCGCCAATACTCTAATAGAGAAGTTTTTTTTTCCCCGCTACCCCCTGCTGAAGGATCAAATTCAGCCATCGTTACCTAATAACCGAAATATCCCTACCTGGCTGCGTTCATCGCCAAAGTCTTAACCACGCCACTACGAGTCTTACGGTTATCCCGCTAGTTGGCGCTGCTGCGTGCGAAAGCATTATTAATTCTTGTTTCGAGCGATTCCAATGTTTCGCAGGTGCCACGTGACTGCCAAGCGTGTATCATTATAACGTAGCGTCACGAGATAACTCGGCAACGATTATTCATTCGTCCCTTTCCCTTTTCCCTCTAGTCCCTCCGCCACCTAGGAGACAAACCAACCACCGCGAACCTCAGCAAACAACCTTTAACGCGTACCCGCTCGAATAAAGGGCCTCCCGCGCGCTACCTGGCGGTTGCTTCGTAAGTTTCAACAAAGCCTGAATGAAAGAAAAGCCGTTTGTCGATACGCATTTCGCCCACCGTTGATTCCAAGAACATAATTTCTCAGGGTACGCGAGAAACTGGAAAATATCGAAAATACAAATCTGAATATATCAGCGAGTTAAAAAATTCACTGAACAATTATTAAATTATATATACGTATACGTATATGTATATATATGATGTTGAGGATCATCGTACGCGAGATGAATTTTGACTTCGAAAAAGTTAACCGATATCATCCTGTCGCTTGGAATCTCATGAAATTCCCAGACACTACCCGATATCAGCTGGTATTTCGTAATATCGATCAACAATACACAACCGATACACGCGCGTCCAATTACACGAAACAAGCAACGCATCTCGCGACGCCGACATTCCGCAGAGCAATTAAAGCATAGTGCTGCAGCGCAGCGTCGCTTGCAATTCAGACAGACCATAATTTCAATGTCCTGAGAGCAACAAAATAAGTTTTTGTCAAATCGAAAAATAAAAAAAGAAAAAGACAATACAACGAAAACCGTAACCGTCGTGAACGAAGCAAACGCGAGATAGCATAGAAATAAATAACAAACACTTACGGTCTGATTTCCATAGAAAATCTCCGAAACCCACTGCTGCCACCTGGGTATCCAGAAACAAACAAAAAAAAAACAGATTGGCTTCACCAGCGTCAGCTGGATAAGTGCCGGCGACTGTACATAATCAAGAGTCCCCGGCGTGAAACTCGCGCAAATACCACACGTAACCGGAAGTACAGGTTGCGCCGAGCAAGTCAACGTTACGGGATTGCGGTTGATCTCAGCGTTCCCGGTATATATATATATATATATATATGTCCACGTAGTTGCAGCTGCATGCCAGCAGGACTCTATATGGCTCCGGGCAACTTCCTCACGGTTCCCGCTCGAATGCCATGCAAATTGTTACTAGGACGTTACACGATTCCCTAGACGGTACGGACGACGTGGTAACGCGCGTTAAAATCAAATTGACCAATTTCGAGTTTACACCCGGCACACGTAGCACCCGTGGAACAGGCCCGTGTCCTTTCGTATACACAGCCAGCATCCTCAATACGTATCCCTTGCGCATAACAGGTGAACAAGTTTTGCGAGATCGGCACATGTTGCCGCAATGCCAAAGCAGCGCGTACAAAGTTCCTAGGATTGTGCGTCATAGGCGGCAGAGAATCAGGATGATGTCGGACCAAGATAAATATTGATCATGAAACTCGAGTCAGGCACCGGTTAAGGGTTGATGACAGTAACGATGGCGGTAATCGTAACCATTGGTGATGGGTAAAGAGTGGGTGGTGAAGGAGACCGAGGAGGAGGAGGAGGAGACGGGGGGGGGGGGGGGGTCTGTCTCAAGTGTGATGTAAAAAGGTAGAAGGTTGCAGAGAGCAGCCACTTCCTAGCTTCCTATAGAGAGATTGAATTCGAGCGGGTTATATACAGCATACAAAGCAGAGAGGGTGAAGCCGCCCATCATCCCTTATGATGGACGTTAGAGAGAGAGTTGGGGAGGGGGTGCAGCTATCACGGTATCAGACATTGGGAGCGCTGATGTCAATGGACCCATACGTGAGTATGTGACACGTGTGTATGTGTGTGTGTATTCGCCTACAGAGTAATATTCCTGAGGGAAGATGGGGGCTCGTAAGGGTCTCGACACCCTAAAGAAAAGGGTTAAAGTGTTTTTCGAGGGGTGGGTATAAGTTGTAAAAAAAAATGGATGAGCTTTAGATGGGAATAGAAAAAAATATAAAAGTTGATATAGGGGTGCAAAGTCCATAGTGTAGGAGGGTGACGGAGAGGATGGGGGGTTGAAAGTGGTGTTCGCGTGTATTAGGAATCTAAGGGTGGTTATGGTAACGGACGAAAGGGGATTAGAATCGGGACTAAGGACGAGGAATGGGTTGATTATAGGGGATGACGAAGGGGGACGACGACTGGAATGGAGACCGGAAGTGTGAGTGAATTTACGGAAGTGTGACAACTTCCGTGATGGCAATCAGTACGAAACTCGGATTTCGGATACTGTAGGCTCATTGAGTTGCCAAGCTAACTCGATTCACTTCCCCCCCCCCCCCTCCACCCTGTTCTCGAACCACCTCCCTTTTCTCTTTTTCATCCCTTAAGGGAGCTCATGTCCGCCGGCCTATAACGCAATCGTACCGAACTACCCTTCTCGAGTAAGGGTGAAGCCTCGTGGGTTGCAAGGGGTCGCTGCTTCACGCGGAAAAAGAAGAGTGCGAGGGCCTGTCTTATCCCTTAAAGACGCGGCTCTAGCCACCCCTACGAAATTTCACGATCATTTATCAGCCAAGGATTCGCATGCCCGGATCTCTGTTATTTGAATGATCCTGTACACACGTCCACTAGGTACACCCTTAAGTACAGAGTTAGAGCCCGTCGCGAACCCCAGAGCTAAGATACGAATGAGATCAAGCAGGACGAATATTGATTATCGATTGAAAGAACGGGGGCAAAAAAACCCAAATTCATCGAAAAAGCAATTGGCAAACTATAGGGAGTTTCGAGATGTCACTATGATTTATGGGACGAGTACGCATTTTCCTGCTGCCAACGTTGACACGCGTAAACGAGTGACTGGAGGAAATTCATTCAGTGACGTCCGACCAGCATTACGACCAATGCGCACCAATTACGATTAGCGAAGAAATAAATTGCCATACCGCGTCGATCGCGACACCCGCCCGTTGTATGTCGATAACTTTTCTTCTCTCCAATAACAGACAAGCGGAAACGAAAGAAAAAAAATAGAGAATAGGAAGAATCCATTTCTGTTTTACCGACCGAGTAATTAGAGTTAATTAACCGCATTTTATTGCACGACCGGTAAACGAATAGCATAGAGAAAACGGAAACTAAGGTCCGTCACCTCCACCGGTCTCTCCCGTAAGGGTGGGGAGTACCGAGCCATAGAGAAATACCGATGTCGAACAATGACAGAACGAGTGTCTGATACCTAATTAAAATTCCAGTCGAGAAAAAATTCTCGTAAACTTACTACGGTGTCAAAAGACGTCGAGTGTACACGGGGATGCATCATCCCCGGTATCACAGGGGTGAAGTGGGTATGGGGGGAGGGATAGGACAGAGGGGGATGAAGAAGAGACAAACCACCCCCAGGAAGTATCATCTTCCGATAGGATAGAACGAGTTTGCGGGCTGAGTAAGACGTGCGGGGGAGGGGAGGGTTAGCATTAGACGAAAGTATGCACAAATCCCCTTCCAACCCCATCGCACCCCTATAGTCGTTGTCTCTCGGGACGATCTCATCGGCATCCAATCTCTCGAAGCGCCGTAAGCCAGTTTGATCGAAGGGGGGAAGAAACCGTGTCGAAAGTGTCCCGAGATGCAGGTTCGATCTACAGCCCCCCTTTATACGTGCCAGGGTGTGTCGTAGTGAAGAGAAGGGGTTGACGTCCTTCGAAGGACAGAAAGAAAAGACTGTGCGAAGTCAAAGTATGTGTGTGTGCGTGAAGGGAAGGGGTGGAATTTTGAAAAAAATTTTTCCAAGCTACCGATTTAGGATTTCCGTGTTGCGTACCAAGTGCGTGACTGTACGCGTGGAAACGTCAAGGTTCCTATGGCCACAGTGAGCCTGGGCCGAGGGGGTTGCAACCCCCCGCCACCTTCAACCCCAATGCATACATGCAAGCCCATTTGCACACGGGCAGACGTATGCATGTAAGTTATATGAGATACGGAGCTGTAACTTGTATCGCGCGCCCGGAAGGGATGGTTTGCCGGTAAAGCTACATCCACAACCCCTGACTCGTGCGAGGATCGATCTACGCCCTCCTAAGCCACGAGACGCGCGTATCGCGGTGAACGAGAAAAAGAAAAAGAAAGAAAGAGAGACTTGCGGAGAGACACGAGAGCTCGGATTTATGTGATACGAATCCGAGTGCTTTTTAGGGGATGGTTTTATGTACGAGCTAATATCGCCAATAAACAGAAAACTTCATCCCTGGGATGAATGGCGGCAATAAGGGTGCTCTCGGGGACTCGATTCCCGAAGATACAAGGGGACTGGAAAAAAAAAATGAACGTACTATAGAAAGAAAGAAAAAAAAAAAAGAGGAAACGCAAGGATACCCTGGGCAATTTGCAAAGGTTCGCATTGGCATTTGGCCCCCGGAATAAATAGGGGATGAAAGGTAAAGGAGATACGGTCGTACGCGGGATTGACTCGCGAGTGCGACAAAGCCAAGAGAGTCTCGTAACGCGTATCGTCGTCTAGGATCTCCGACCTCGGCATCCCCATATACAACCCCCTCCACCACCCACCCCTGCCTTTTTACCCCTCGAAAGCATTTCCTTGCCACAAGACGCCTACCGAACCACCCCCGTGGTCTGAGCCAAGGCAGAGCCAGTCTCCTACATAGCACACGAGGCTCCATAGACACACGTGAGCCTGACACGTGCCACTCGTTATTCTGCACCCTTAACCTGCCGCCGCGACGCCCGGCGTCGTTCTCGCTTATCCTACCGACTAATCGTATAATTATCAATAACGAAAAGAAACCCCCGAAGACACCACAATGCAAATCACGGAATATCCAGTAAGACCTGGTCAATCCCCGTAACCTCCCCTTCGACCCTTAATATAAATACGTAAAAAATCGCCCAGATCCACCTAAGGGATGACAACACGAGGACGCCACAAGCTACGTTAACAATGTCAATTCCAGATGGCTGGCTTGTTGAATGTGACTAAGAAATCGACGAGACCCAGAGAAATGACTAAGGGTGCCGTCCTATTAAGGGGGGTTGCGGCAAGTCTCCCCCGAGTGAACTATGTAACAGAAGTCAGTCATCCGTCCCACCTATCTAACCACCCACCCTCCCTGCCTCCCTGCCAGCCAGCCAACCAGACCCCCTCTAAAGCCAACCAGTCGGGCTCTCTGAATATTCAAGGGGTGGGTCCTCCGCCGAGAGGGCAAACAATGCGAACTTTACTCAATTTGTTCGATGGTAATAGTCTCGAGTCCCGGGCGTGACTGACAACCCCGAGTTAGCTCGGAAAAGTACAGAAACCAGGAGCCACGCTTTACCCGGCAAGGACGTTCACGAATAAGGGATGGCGTAGCTGTTTAGATTAAATTTCTGTGTATTTCGTGCTACTTGGGGTTGAGCACGTACCGAAATTAAGCGACGTATCCTCCCCTCGATTTCTATGGGGAGCATTGAGTGGGGGGGGGGGGGGGGGTATATGTGTGGGGAGGGTAACTATCGACCAGGTATATTACAGACACTTTCTGTTTCTGGCTCAGCCACCGGTTCTGGTTCTGGTTCTGGTTTTGATATTCCACGAAGAGCAAACAGAGGGGTCGCTGCATAACGGTTCGTTAAATGAAAACCACACAGCGGCACCCAATGATCCAAAGTATTTTCGACTGCTGGACCAGGACGACCCTGAAATCTGACAACCCAGGTCGAAGCGACCCGACGAAGAGGCAGCTGCAGCCGCACCAGCTGCTTCAGTCGCTCACTTATTGCATCGCGTTCGCTTTACCTAATTTCACCGTTCTTACCCAAAAGTTTCAACCCTAGGAAATTTAGGGGTAAGATTTTTAAATCTGAACCAATACCGATAATCGATCACTAAATATGTAACGGTTGATGTATGTATGTATATATATATATATATATCTTGTCAACTTTTTCAAAAATTAATTTCACCTACCAGCTTTTCCCACCGATATAACCTGCGTTATCGCTACACTTGAAAAGAAAAGACCGACTATTCCAGGTGTTTGCACGGGAGGGAAAAATTTCGGGAAAAAAAAGAAAGAAACGGAAAAAAAAAATTAGTTCAATCCATTCTATATCCCGTATAGAGCTGCTCGTGAATTCCACGTATCAGGACCTTTTCACTCGAATATCTCGATAACGCTAGCCACGTATCACTACAAGCGCCATGAAAGAAAAAGAATTAAAAAAAAAAAAAAGCGGCAGAGATATTCGAGCGCGCAAAATTCTCCGTAGCAACGTATGAAACTAGCCATTGCCACATTTTCGCAAAGAGCGCCTAACTACGAAATCTAGTTATAAATTTCTAAGTATCGCGTACGGCATATAGAACAACCCCCACCGAACCCCTAGTCGCAACCCTTGTCTAACGTAATGCATATCGTATATAGTCCGGACATAGACATAAGATACACACACGCGCAACCTGCCCACCTACACATATACCAACACTGCGCCAGCATACGGTAGTTATCGTCCCAGAACACGGGTGCAACATGCAGCCGAGATTTAATACACGAAATACGATACTGATCCTCGATAAGGACCCAGTGGGTTCCAATCAGCATAGTCGTCGATCGTATAAGAAGGGAAAAAAAACGTCCACAAACAACAGTCCAGGCGTAAGATTCCATAATGAATAAGCGCAATAAATGCAACGGAGCTATCGAATGCAATTCAAAATTTTCCAAATCAATATTTACCCGTGCTAAGGTAAACCGTATAGAGACAAGAATACGCACTGGCATGGATTGCCGTGCCGAGTGCGTCTAACTGCGTGCACACGCGATACACAGCACATAAACGTACGTGATTACACATTTAGTAGTCCAGACGAAAGACGAGCGTGGCGCGTCGGTCGCAGATAGCGAGGCTGTTCGCGCATGAAAATACGTCGAGTCTTTTTACACGAGAGCGTCGCGACGCTCCCCGCGTAATTTCGTGAAAGGTCAATGCAGATTGTTCTAGAAATAATTAAGAGAGTATCGAGGCGAACGAATTTTCTCCACGTAAAGTCATTAGACGTTTTAAAGACGTCGGTATGGTAGTTACGCGACGAGCCGTCGTGCGCGCTGTTTCCCGGTTTAGTATCGAAGGGTTCGCTCGCGTTGCCAAGGGAAATGGGGAATACGTTAAAGGAGGCTTTGGGTTCGCTGTGCGATGACTCGAAGGGCGGTTAGTTATACGGCGACAGCCTATAGAGGATTGGTCGTGATTTAGAAGGAGACACGAGGCGGGACCCGCCACTGGAGAGACTAGGAGCAGCAGCGGACTGTACGATCGTAGGTGAACCCCGATAATGTTTCCCGCAGCGCACGTCGGCGCCACCAGCGTTAGAGTCGCGACGCGCGATGCTGTTGATTTCTCGATTGCTTGCATTTTGACTTTGTTGGACCGCGTGCTGAACGAGTATCGGTGTTCCCCGTGATTCACCGCATTGGTTTACGACCAGTTGCGCGTATTTCCCATTAGAAGAAGCGGGAGGGGAAATGATTTTCCTGCGGCCACCGATACGACGCGTCTCGTTCGATTTCTATTTTTTCTCTCTCGCTTTTGCTTTTATTGTTTTGCCGCTCCACTTTTCCCATCGATTGCTATGAAACCTATAGTCGCTGCACGACCAGCCGAGTGAAGTTGGTCGCACATTAAAATCCCAGAGGAACGGAGACGGCCGTCGGTAAAGTTAATCAGGATTTTGCACCGAGGGACAGAGAAGGCAAGGTGGGGAGGAGGAGAGCGGAGAGAGAGAGAGAGAGAGAGAGAAATGGAAAAAATAATGACGATTAAATCGACTGGATAAATTCGAAATTACATTGGAACAGTAGCCGTATGTTTTGCGATTGAAAAAAAAATAAATAAAAAGGAAAAAAAAAAGAACGACCGACCGCGTATACGAAAATCTCAAAATCTCTTTTTCAATGACTGGCAGGCTAAGCTCTGGCTATCTGTGGGACTCTAATGAGATGCATTGCGCAAGACTAATATCAAGATCCACCGCCAGGGGGCTAACGCGCGCTCGTCCGAGTACCACATATCGCACATGCATTATTAATTTGCGTCGTGGGTCCGTTATGCGTGTGGAGAATCATGGGTAGCAGGAAGCGAGAGGCAGGAGGTTGGTCCGCGACGCTACTGCCGGCAATCGATATCCCTATGCTATCGACAAACAATAGCCCGATTGCCAGTAAAGCGTACAGCAGTCAAGTACGGTAGCTACGGGACATGCAGCCGAACGTAGTAACGCGTCACGCTTTACTCGTCCGTATGCAAGGGCGCATGCGCGCGCATTTACGTACACAGCGCGAACGAAAGTCAGCCTTGCCGACAGTCACGGACTTAGTGTAAGCGAGCAAGGCAAATCCGCGAGGGTCTCGTCAGCACAATTGTCGCGCCGTGACCAACCTTTAAAGCTCAAGAGCGGTATTATCGTCAGGCGCGAATCAAACGTTTGTCGCCCGACAAAATCACGAGAATCGCTCGTCGTTGTCGCGACTATGAAAATTCCGCGAACCGACGTCATCGTTCGCCACGGTCTACGTGATACACACACGCATACACACATACGAGAGAAAACGTGTGGTAAGCACTTACGCGAATGACAAAGCGCCTGATAAAAGGATTTAACGGATTTCCATGTAACGACTTTAACGCGTGATAGCGTGTAAATAAAAAAGAAAGAAATTCTCGCCAATTCATACGCGATGGTTTATGGGTATTATAAAAAAAAGAAAAAAAAAAAAAAAGATTGGCACGCATAACGCGATTCCGGATAAACGAGAGAAAATATCCCTCTCGTCGACGATCGTTTCGAACGCGTCGCGTCGCTACGAGTCGACGGTTCAACGGCCTCTCGGCTTAACGAGACATTCAAATCGAGCCGCAATCGCGTACAAAGTCGTAGTAACATTTGCAGCGCATTGAGCGTCCCGACGTTCTCCTCCCGTCTTACTCGGTTATTCCCGTGCGTCCCACAGGGACCTCGCGTAAGCCGGCGCTGGTCTTCGATCGACTGCCGACGTATCGGCAACTGGATAATTGGCTGGGACCAATGTGTCTCGTCTGTCGCGTAGCCAGCGTGGCCTTACAGCGGGTGGCCGTGAAATGACGTTCACGAAATATCATCGAGACTCGCGCGCCCCATGGAAATTACCGTTGACGTCTCTGCGAACGGAGACAGGGACACGCGAGTACAAAATTGACACCCGGTATAAGGCAGCGATCTACAGCGATCTCAAGCCTGCGCGCCAAGTGCACGAGGAAGATTCGGACTTTATTTTATTGCCTGCGACCAGTCCAGAGGCGGATCCTCGTTTGGGACTACGCGTCTACGAGTTAATTCTCCGTTCCTTCTGGTAATTGCTTTTACTTTACTACGAACATGAAATTACGAACGAGAGGACCAACTATACGTGTGGACGATACGTTTAGACGATACGTGGGGACGGTACGAGGGGACGAGACATACGTCTCAACGCTATTCGCTCCGACGATCCGTAGTCAGAATGTTAATGAACATTCGTTATTGTCTCCAGCATCCGATAGGCTAACTGGGTTAGCGTCCAGACGCGTTTACGTTAATGAAATAATTGCGCGGGCGACATTGACTAGGTAGAATTTCGATACCAAAGCAGGAGACAATGCAACGACAAGAATTCTATTAAATTGAAATTATAATTTTACCCAACGGGCTCCCCCGCCTCGTCGTGCTTAATCGGAACAAATTGAATATGAATGTAATTACGGGAAATGGATTAAAATGAGTTTCTATGCACGAAACTGAACTAATACGACTAATGCCGAGTTCACGCGTGAGACCGGACGTGTAGGAGACGCCATATGCAAAGTGGTGGCTGACTGGAGGGGCGCGACGACGTCATGCTCGTAAATGAATGAACGAAGAAATGGCCTACAGGACGTTTCAAAATTTTTTTAAATAAAAATTTATTCAGTTTCAAAAAAAAAAATGTTCAATTCGAACCAATCAAAGACAATAGAACAGTTTATGTGTCCTGAGCCATTCGCTTTCATTCAGAATATCTATTCATGGACCGACGGACTCATCCCGAAAGATCCGCTGCACAAGAGCGATCCGTAAAATGCGAAGATGCACGCTCGTGCTTTTGTTCCGCAGGTATTTTCTGCCAGTCTCCTGTTTTCCCGTCCTCTCCGTTTCCACCCCGTCGCCATAATCACGCATGAAGCACGCAAGGCGCATCGCCGCTGCGAAGAGAGGAAAGAAAAAAGAAAGAGAAAAAAAATAACTAGCGGGACCACGAGAACAAAGAGAGAAAAAGACAGAGAGTCGTCAAGCATCACGTACAACGAATGGGGCTGTACGAAAACTGTTACAGCTACGATCGGCTTGACGATTCGTCGAGTATAAATTAATGTCGACGGCCGACAAAGTCGCGCGCGAAACAAAAAAACCTCAACGTTTGAATCTCCCGATTATTCCCGCTCGACACGACCGAGTCGCGCCGCAAGTCTAACGGCTATTGGTCTTCGAAGATAATTAATAATAAAGACGAGCCCGGGTTGCCCATTCGTTGTCACTTATCTCTTTTACATTGTCCTACTATTCCCCTTCTCGACTTCGCGAATCACCCAGCTGGATCCGTGGACTCGTATTAGCCTAATGGCTCCTTGCCGCGAGCAAAAGACCTTTGCTATCGACCATATCGCCCGAGCGCAGCCTCGAGAACGAGAGTCTTTATCTCGGCGAGAGGTACGAGGTGGAGGAGGAGGTGGAGGAAGAGGAGAAGCTTTTTCCTATCGTCGAAACTTTGCGAGTCAACACGATTTTACGAATGCCTCTCGCCGTAATGCCTTTATTCAGCGTACAAAAGCTCTTGCCGATACGAGTGGGAATAAACGTGACTATCGAGAAGGCAGCCAGCTGCTTCTCCAGTCGCGCGTGCATCACGCTCGGAGAGCATCGGCAGGGTGATTGCTCGACAGGCGAGGATACGAGACCCGAACGAGCGTGAAAGAGAGAGAGACGGACAAGAGTGAGGAGAAACAAGTGTGGTGCAAGGGAGAGCGGAGAGACAAAAATAATAAATCCGCAGGACGAGAATCGAACCGTCGAGGATTAGCATTGGCGTCGATCACGCGATTTCCCGTCGCGCGTTTACAAAGTACGCCTGGCCGTTTCGTGGACCTGCGTAACACGTGGAGCCGCGTGTACGCGTCGTCGAGCGACATCGACGTTTACTCGTTAATCGATTACAATTTAATTGCAGTGCAGCTCGAGCGCCAATTAGAGCCGAGTGGCCGACGGCGAAAGAGCCAAAGAAGTTTTCGATGCGCGATCTATGCGAATTATCGCGTCTGCTTCCAGTACGGTCGATCCCACGAGGAGTCGACGTAGTCGGAACACGGCGATAATCGCGTCGATGGAAATGCACGTGCGTCATTACAGATAAATAGCACGCTGTCATTATAGGCATATACACCCATGTATTTCATGAATCAGTAGTCAAAGTAGTAGCAGCCTCTAATCTACGTTCTCGGCGGCCGCAAGGCTTTCCAAATTATATAGTTCCGAGCCGATCGCTTACTATCCCATTTATCGAGCGTCCGGACGCCGAAGGCCTCGCGACCAGCAATCGCGCAAGGCGCGCATACGTAAGGACGAGCCCGAGAGGCCCGTAACAGCGGTTAACGAGAGTAAAGACGAACGAAGAGAAACGACACGCGCATACAGAAGGAGCGAGAGAGTACGAGGCTGGTGCGACAGTGGAAAGAAAAGGAAATATCTTGAAGAGGCGAGTGAAGAAACTTGGAGTGGTGAGAGGGAGGGGGTAGAGGGGGGGTAAAACACGCGTGGTAAGAAGTTTCATGCCAAACCGAGATAAGGCGTATTCGCAGAGGAGCGACAATACGGGCGAGTGCTGTGGCGTAGATAGGCAAAATTTCGTTGGCTGAAGGCGAGCATTGAGTATATGGATGAAAAAGGGGGAGGGGGGAGGGTTGCAGGACGACCGACAGAGGGCGCCACGTACCGCAAGAATTGCACGAGAGGTTAGTGGAGGGTGGGAGGGTGAGGGGGAGATGAGGTAGGAATAGGAAAGAATGTGCGAGAGAGAAAGTGAGAAAAAGAAGAGCGAAGCATAAGACGGTAAGAGAGTAAGAGAAAGAAGAAAAAAAAAAAAAGAGAGAAAAGCAAAGTAGGTCGACCGACGTATCCAGCGAGAGAAGATTACGGCGTCCCGACGCAACACCGATACATATTTAAATTTAAATGAAACTTTTCGCGAGACGTCGCTCTGGACGCCGCCGTGGGGAGAAATCGAGGCTCGAATAATAATCGAACGGGAAACGCAGCTAACTTCAGAGAGACGAGGAGGGCAGTGGGCAGCCCCGCGCTACAAGAGGCGAATAGAGACAGTCGAGATGAGAGAATGACGAAAAGTTCAAATGTAATTAAACCGCGTGTCGAGGCCCCACCTAAGGTGCCAGTGTGTGTCGCCTGGAAAGACGCGATCCTGTCGAGACCGAAGGAAGGGTTGGAAAAAAAAGAGACACGTGCAAGGCGCTATGCCTGTAAAGCGAGGGAGAGACGAAGACGTCAAAAGGAGGTCGAACTAGGGAAACGTGTGTCTCGACGATAATTGGAAACGCAGATCGAGGAGCGACGCCGGGGAATTCAAAGGGTTGAGACACGGGCTGTCCCTGCGTATCGCGAGAGGATGGATGAGCCGACGATGGTTAATCTCGCGTCGTTAAACTCACGTTTGTTCGGCGAGTGATGAGAATCGTTTTCCCGAAGCGTGAGACGTGCCGTGAATTGCAAACCGCCGTGAGACGTCCTCATAATTTCAACGCGAACGCTCCTGGAATTTCGTATAACGGTCGAAGCAGTTCGCGCGATCGCCGATGGACGGTTATTATTTGCCGAGAAAGAAGCGAGAAGAGAGAGACAGGGTGGGGGGGCACGAGGACAGGGAACAAAAAAAAAATGAAAAAAAAAAGGACCAACGAGCAGAAGGAAGACTAAGCCCGATATCCTCCATTGGACGAGATCCAAATGTCGTCCGTTTAAAACGCGCTTCGATGAGCCACGCTGTGAAAAATTATAATATATATATATATACACACGGCTACCCTTGGGTACTCGGTCACCAGTTAACTTCACGAGGATGATAACCAGCCCAGCCCACCCCGTGTTCCACGGAGGACACAGAGAGACGCATAGACGCTACATTAACACCCCTCGCCCATCCCCGCGCGACGGGGACTGCGCCACGTGTGAAACCTACATTTTTTTTTCAACCCCTAACGACTCGAGGATCCTACGAGACGACCTTAGCAGTCTACGAGAATATCCTGCGAAAGGTACTCAATCCCTGTTTAGACGCGTAATGAGCATACGACCCTCGACGTGATACAGGGATGGGAGACGAGGGGGGAGGGGGGAGGGGGGTTGAAAAGTATAGAAATGAGGTCGATTCGACCGATATTAAAAAAAAAAATTATAGCAAGACTCCCCGTGAAAACTCAGTAACAAGGGTCGTACCTACCCTCGTCATTCACTGCTTAACGATAACGATAACAATTACAACGGTCCAAGGTGAAAGCATACCGCACGCTTGCATATAATTAATAATCATCCCCTGCGTCCACGGTAGCTGTACGGCAGCGTTTCCCGTATATGTATACTTATAACCTTACAGCGTTTCTATCTCCCAGCAGCCCCTGTGGCACCGACGGATGGGGAGAATCTCCATAACGACGTGATGGTGGTGTCGCAGAGGGTGACGCTGCATCTTCAGACTAAATTACATAATTAGTGCAGCACCTTCGGCCTCGTATCCAATGCCACAGAGAATTTCGCTGTCGTGTACGTGAGTGACGTGGCGCCGAGAGGAGACGATAATTGAGAAAGAGAGAGAGAGAGTCGATATATAATTGTAAGGGCTCGAAGGACCAGAGGACCAAAGGAGACGAAGGGAAACGCGATGATGTTCTGTACCCAACCTAACCTAGAATAATTACGTAGGTGTGTGTGTGTGTGTGTGTGTACACATATACATATGCAAGATACGCAAGCTATTCTCGCCAGAAAATGACAGAAATTCTCAGACGTGAAAGAGGAAAATTAGACGGGCGAAGGCCCATTCCGTCGTGTAACTTTATACTTTCTAGCTGACTAACCTAACCCGACCCGAGGCATAAAACCCACCCGAAACGCTCACTGCTGAGCTATGCAGCCGCGCGGCGCCCGGCAAGTTGTTTAGTTGGGAAAACCTTTTTTTTTTTTTTTTCACGACGCTTTTGCTCCTCGTCCGTTTCCTTTATTTCACTCGCGAGGTCCCGCTTGGTCCGTAGCTAGAAAGGGGGGCAGGGGAGGGGAAGGGGAGCAGCTACGAAAGGACACCGGGCTGTTTACGTTTCACGTGCCGATCGTCGAGCGAGCTCGTCGTAAAAACGTCGGTATCGACAACGTCGCGCTATACGTTAGATCAGAAAGAAAAAGGGGAAGCAAGGGACAAAAGGTACGAGAGTGAGGGAGAAGAAAAAAAAAATATATATATAGTACGTAAAAGAGTACTCGTCGATGGATTGAAGAGTAGAAAGAAAGAAAGAAAAAAAAAAGGAGGGTGAACTACGTACGTAGGCCGAGTAGAGTCAGGGGTAGGAGAGTGGGGGGGGGGGCTGCATTATTGCCTGCAGAATTTTCCAGCGGCAGTGCTGGCAATAGTATCTTATAAGGGAAAAAAAAAAAAGGACGAAAGGAACAAACCCCAGCGATACTCCACTATGCATCCAACCCTTTCTATACAAGGGATGGGAAGTCGCCCGTTGAAGGCGGATGGGAATATCGGTGGCGAAGTTAGCCAACCTTTTAAAAAGTTCCGAGTACTGTTAATGTTATTTATTCATCGCAATATGCCATGGAATGCCAGACGGGGGGGGGGTTGGTAGTTGGAGCTATCGTTTCCTCGCCCCTGGGCGGATATAACATTCCCACCCCCCGGTAACCGGCGAAACTATGCTGCGAGGAAATACCGGGTGAAAGTCGTTTGCCGTTAACGGATACTGTGAGAGTAGCGTCGGGAAGACCGCAAGTACTGGCTGAACATCGACGCGAAACAGGTACCAGTGTTACCAACCGACCTGGACGGATAGTAATAATAATAAGAATTGTACGAAAAAAAAAAAAAGCGTAAACGGCTAATCGAAACGAACAAGGACGCGCGTCAGGATTTTAATTAGCGAAAAGCCCGCAATATTTCGAGCGATCGATGGAATCCTGACGGCGCTAATGTACGATTTTATCGCGAATCGACATAAATTCTAGACGTCTTTAATACCGTATTTTTACAGGTCCACGGGATCATAGGCTTTTATCGTGACGTCGATCGTTATATCTTGCAGAAGACAAACCCCCTGGGTACAACCCCCGCTGTGTTTATGAAAGCCATTAAACGCCATTTTTTTCCAGAGACGGAAGCAGGGGTTGACAAAAAAAAAGGAGAACCATTGTGATATAGGACACGAGGGGGTTAAGAGAGTGGACGCGGATGTCGAAACTACCCCCGAAAGACCTACTGCTCTATTTTTTGAAAGAGGGACGAGGGTGGCCACGATGAACCCTCGCTACCCCGCGAGCGACACGAACGTTTCTACGACGCGGCCTCTCGCTTCTGTACAACGACAAGGGTTGAGATTTTGCAAGACACGTGCGCACGGATCGTCCTCGTCCACCCTTGCGAGAAATCATTGCTTCCTAACGTGAAGAAAAAAAAAAACAAGGAAAGAAAAAGAAATGAAACGGGGGCAAGAAATGAAAGTGGCAATGAAGGGGGTGAAAAAAAAAATACAACAAAGAATACCAAGGGGAACGAGACCCTCGACCACCCTTACGCCTTGAGGTACGTTACATCTGACCTTGTCTTACGCCAAGAGGATGCCTTCTGGCAGGACCAAGAAAAGGATCCAAGCTGTTACCTTATTCTCTCGCAATTCTCCAGCATCCACTAGAAAGTGGTCCATGATCACTTACCTGAAACAGATAATCGAAAGGACGTCTTTAAGTCGAGGAAGTAATGTAAACACGATTATTCCTGGCTGAGGTAAAATCCGCATATAGAGATTTTCCTGGTTCTATATACATTTTCAACCCTCCCACCCACCCCGAGTAAATTTGACGGACGCAACCCGACATGTTCAAGTAAATCGAGTTACGTCACTCCGGCCATTACACGCCGGATATAATCCCGAGCGTCGACTCGAGGTGACAGGTCCGGATAAGGGTAGTCGGAAAAAAAAAGCTTGATTTTCTGGGCAATTAAAAATTCCCCGTATCACGTTCCTGCAGCTTTCATCAAAGCGGAAAAGCAGAAGAGGGGCACAGGGTGGTAGAAGCGGACGAGTAAGAGGAAGTAACTTGAGTGACGTTGGATTTTCTTACCGAACGAGTGAGAGCAGCAAAATAACCAGGGCATAACAAATAACAATCGATTCGCCAGCGAGGTGTAGGAGACGGATATACGGAGAGAAAGAGCGAGAGAGAGAGGAGATCCCAAAGGAAGAAGAGAATTGTTCGCCAGCCCTGACCGTCGTTTATACGGCGTCCCGACAGAGTTTAAATGGCCGCCGCTCTTTCAAGGGAACGAACACAAATTTCCCCTCGCGTCCCAGAGATTTATTACTCGAGCCGGAAGTGACGTAAAGCCAGGTTTTTCTGTCCCCAAAACGCGACGGTGTCCAACAAAGTGGCGACGCTGACAGCGGAATGAAGCGCGAGGCAACTTGGACACAAAATCAAGAGAGAGAGAGAGAGATAAATACATAAAAAGAAATAAAACAAGCGAGAGAGAGAGAGGGGGGATGGAAAGTGAAAGATAGTCAGAGAGAGAGAGAGAGAGAGAGAGGGAGAGAGGAAGAGAGACAACGTTGAGACCAGGGACAGAACGGAAGAGGATTGTGCGCAGCAACGAGAACAAAACAGAGATTTAATTAAATGCAACCTGCACGTGGCGTAGCATCTCCCCCTCCTTCTACTTCTCCTAGTCCCTCCCCCCACCCTCACTGTCACTCTCACTCTCCCCTTCCGCTGCAATCGAATCCGGAATGCTCGTCCCCTTCCGACGGCGTTTAACAGAAATTCGTAAAACCGCGCTTCGGTACCAGCGAGAAAACATTAACGGATGGGAAAATAAAGGAGACACAAATAGAAGGAAGGACAGAGAAGAAAGAGACTCTCCGTGGAATTGCACTAGATTTATCAAATGCTGTCTCGGCTATTATCAGGCTCCGTCGTTTGGCTCTGCCATTTGATTGCCTTCTAATCGGGAATAAAGATTTACGATGACAAACAAGAGCCGCCACTCCTCCCCCCCCCCCCCCCGAGCCCCCCATGGAACAAATCACAACATAGATTTACACGTAACAAGGATAATCAACGTAAGACAAAAAAAAAAAGACAATTCACCAGGATCGGCAGCTATTCGAGGAATCGTAAAATGTTCCTGAAATCGGCCAAGTCCCGCGACACAAACGAGTCCACAAGACGGACGCGCCGTTGCTAAGAAACGTATTGCGGCGGAGAGGGCGACAATATTTCCACCGCGAAGAAAGTAACGTTGCCGCACAAGTACGCGAAACACGCACCAGAGGGCCAATCGAAAGTTAAGCTGAAATTTTATTACTGCACCTTACTCCCTCGTGCTCTTACTGTTTCCGCTTCTCATTCTTGTATTTCCCGACTCACCCGTCTCCTCCGACCACTCGCGTTGCCTCTCGAGCTTTTTATATCAGCGCTCAAACCCCCGGAGCTGCCGCGACTGACCGCTGTCCGTTAATTAGCCAATTTAATGGAGCGCACGAGACAAAATTGAACGTCACGCGACTAAGCCAACCGCGCTCCGTCGTTACTTCCGTTAGAGCGCCCATAGCTTCCGGTCGGACATTAAAACAAATGTGCGCCGTCGCCATGAGCCACGTTCCAATCAATCGAACGTTGTTCGACCCGAAAAAGGAAATAAAAAATAAAACGCAGGCAACGACAAAATTTGGCCTACTAAAGAGAAAAAAAAAAAAAATCTTCCCAGCGAGCCGAACGAGAGAAAAAAATTTTTTCAAAAACTTCACAGTTTCCCGTCTTAACGTTATCTCGCCAAGACAGCCTGCAGACGAGCATTTGGTTCGACGTAGGAGGTTTTTACCTTTTATCTCCATTTGGCTCCGAGCATAAAGATAAAGCCGCTACCACTTACGGTTACAGGAGCAGCAAAGGAGGGGCTACGCGTACACAGAGCGAGAACCCAAATACACTCGGTTCGACAAAAATACGCCACCTTCCCAAGAGCCCAGGAGGCCCGAGGAGGAGAGGGAATGGGAGAAGGTAGTTTTATGCCGTAGTAAAATATCGAAACGTGGCACAAGACACCCGGTGGTACCAACCTCCGATGAAGATGAGAACGCAGCATCGCGAAAGTCGTCAGAATCGTCAAATCGTATTCCCATCAACGTTTCCCATTGTTACGAAAAAAAATAAAATAAAATAAAAGTAATCATACCTACAGAATCCTAAGACACTATAGAATTTATCCCCAGTGCGAAAGCACGGAGTGAGTGCGGGTTGGTGAATCCGGCGAACCCGCTGATACCGTTCCGCTGCACCGATACATCACCAGCCGACTTGCGTGAAGCTCAGGACTTATTCAGGCATTGCAACACGTGAAGGTAATTTGCATTGGCCCAGTGGGCTCGTCGGTGACTGCCAATGTCGCCCGTTGAAAACCGAAGGTTAATACGTTTCTTGGGTTTACAAGCTGCCGTGTTAAGTAAGGCAGAGCCACGGGTAGTAGACCCAGACTGGATCGAGCACCTTTTCGTTCAGGTAGCAAATTCTAGTCCGATAAAGTTTCGAGCCGTCGGATATATATACCACGTATTTCATAATGGAAAGTTACGGGCCGTCGACAACGCCAAATGAGGATTTCCCATGATAATCCGTATGGATACAGAAAGCGTTTCGTAATCCGGCGGCTAGAGGTCGTTTAACTTTTTCGTGTATATCAAAAGAGCGACGTACCCTAATCTCCAGACGTATAATAACAAACCGCTCGCTACGACGAGTATTCACCTTTATGTTAATCAGCTGACAAACGTATTCCTCGCGATAAAATGTACGACGAGACGCACAAACCGACGTGTCATTCGCATCGTAAACGATAATATACCGCGCTGCTGACTCACGGCTACGTATATACTCATAGAAATGCACGCGAATGTATCACTAGGCTAATGAACTGTTGCTATACTTTTTTGTTTTCCCTTTATTCTTCGCTATACATTTTTTTGCTCGTCTCGCTCCCGTCGATCGAACGCGAGCGTCTATGGGTATTCAAGATGGCGGCCGACACCGTCCAGCAACTTTCGCAATCCCCGGTGTATCACTCGACAATGGAAACGAGGACTTGGCGCGAGATACGTACACGGCAAAGGAGCACGAACAATTCCGTTTAATCGTCGATTGGTGTGATTGCTGTGAAATAAGTGAGGTAACCGAGATTACGAAGAAGCCATGAATTAACGCGAATAAGTGGGATCGAGGTATCATCCGAGACGTGAAACACAGTCCTGGGTAATATCCATGGAACACGCATGATGGATAAGGAAGTGAAATAACCAGAGAGTCACTCGACGTAAGTCAATTGCTTGTCGGATAAGAATAATCAAGCGAGTAAACAATCTCGAATGATGCGTCAGACAGAAAAGTGAACGATATTCGCCATTGCCGTGAGAATGAGTGATAAAATGAATTTAATAAAAAAAAGGGAATAATAATTTCCCAGTATCCCTTATCACGTAGCGGAAACCACCGTAGGCATCCATGCTGTCCGTACCGAAAATATACTATACCTGGTTCCGGATACCTGATGATTTCTATACTACAGGTACGAAATTCACTACAGGGTGGGCGTAAAGTAAAGTAAAGCTGGCGGGCTTGCATGTCCTTAGACAACCATAGGAATGGCGGACCGAGTGCCGAGTAGGAAGTTTCGTGGTGAGAAGCCCCGAATACCAAATGGTCCAAGGGGAAGAAGATCGGATGCTGTTGAACTTTGGAAATTCCAAATTCCGAAGGTTCGTCGAGCGTGTGACGTCAGTGTGTCCTTGTGTGCGCAGGGAATGGGTTACGTAAGATAAGGTAAAGAGGTTAGGTTGGAAGGAAGTGATAGGAGGCGAGCACCACGAAATTCCAGTAGAAACTTCAAACCACCCCAAGAGTCCCTTGAGCAGCCGGAAGAGCACAATTGCCACCGGAAGCAGTCGGAAAGATCCTGCATTAGAATCCTATTGTTTTTTTCTCACTCTATCTCTCTAATTCCCATCTCATGTTTTTAGGATCGAACCAGGCGAAATAGACTGGGAGTCAATTGGACGGAAGGAACGCGTCGCGACGCCTCGCGTCGTTGTCCTCTCGCTCGCGCGCGCTGGGAATAACCAAGTCTAAACAAACAGTCGCGTTTTCATCGAAACGTTCTCGGCGACCGCTTTCGAGAATCGCCGACAATTTGTAAAGGCGCGACGTCGATCGCCGACGGTTTTGAATTTATCGACGCCGGCCGTCGTTATTAACACGGCGAAAAGTACACGTAGAGAAACAAAAAAAAGGCACGTTAAAGCCGAACGAGAGATTAAAGCGACGTTCCTACAGGACATCCAAAACGTACGAACCTGACGATTCCCTAGGGAATCGTGACTGAACCAACTATAGGTGTAAACGAAAGTCGACGGGCCTAGTATACATGAGAACTTTAAATATTCATAAAGCCTTAAGCTTTTACGGTTAACCCTCGCGGGAGCGTTCCGAGGATCCGATTAAGCCAGAAACACTTTCGAAAATTCGAATAATCAAACGAGAGAGACGACACTCGAAAATGTTACAAAAAAAGAAAGAAAAAAGTATTTTCGCCAAAGTAACGAAAAAAGACAATTAAAAAAAAATTGCCACAACCACTTGGAAATGGCTACAACCACGTCAGCCATAAATATCCGTTAGCGCCTCGAAATTCCATGACCAAGCAACAACAACGAGGGTACCGTTTTCTAAGTCGACCTCGTTACAAAAGTACCCCAGGGATACCAACAGCGGCAAGCTCGCGCAACCACAAGGGTTTAACGTATTCGCAGTGTGGCACCGAAGCTCAACCATTTTGATAAATCCCAGAGCGTCCCGTCGCCCCTCCCCGACCCTACCACGACCACCTAGCCCCATCCAACCAAAACCACAATTCATACAAAACCCAATCGATGGCTCCAGAAGAAGAAGAAAAAAGAGAAAACCAAAAAAAAATAATAAAAAACCTTAATGAATACCAAGACAAAAAGTCATCCATCACAGCCTTAATTACCATCGCAACAACGATTAATGATCCCGCGTCCATAGGCGTGCGAAGATAAAAATTACGAGCGAGCACGAGGGACGCCACTGTCTCGATTCGTGGAACGAGAGGGTGGTGTGACGTGACGAGGGGGGAGGTGGAGGGTGGGGGATAATATTTGCATGAAGGACACAAAGGAGTCGACAAAGCCTCCCTAATCGCCCCCGAGAGCCTCCGGCCCTTAAGTACTACTAACGCGGAAGGTTTGCCTTGGACGGGGATTCGTACAAGTTTCGAAATTCCCTAGGATCAAAGATAAGTAACTATGCACAGTGGTCGTATTTAGTGACAAACAGAGATCCTCGCGGCGACGGAACTTCGTTCCGTATTAAATCCATTCCAGGTTCAACGAGAGTAAAGGGACAGAGACAGAACGCTTACGGCGTGTCTCCTGCGTCAGACAAAGACGTATGCCAGGGCAAGGGAGAAAGAGAGAGAGAGAGACACGTGCAAACGGGTCAAGGTTGGCATCCACAAAGTTAGCCAATTAATACAAAGCGATACGCATCGAGTCCCTCTTCAGCAATATCGAGCAATTTCCGCACGCCAATGCAAATTCCGCATAGCCGGAACAGAGAAGTTATCGCGAGCGCACTGTAATCCAGTGTAACGTGCGAGTCGGACTTGTCGATACACTTTACATCGTGGAAGCGCATTACTTCGATAATAGAGACTTTCGCCTCGAGATGATACGTGCCAGCGGCGATGCATTCCACATGAACGAGACTTAACGAGTTAAACTGACGCAATGGCTGCTGTATTACAACAGTTTCGTATCTTTTCCGTTCGAGCTTCTCCCTCGCAAGAGGACAGTAGCCAGTGCCGTATCGAAGGCGACGCGTGTCCCCCCTACCGTCCCTGTGCTTATACCCGACGCACGTAACGTAGCCAGCCCGACGGCACAGGGAAATAATAACAACGAATATCGAGACAAGACACTCGGCTTGTAAAGAACGCGTGAGACTCTTCGCCATTGTAATTTAGGGTTCGTTCTCGTTGCTTGTTTTTTGTCCCTTTATCCGCCTCATGGTGCGAGGTCTACGACCCTGTTTTACCTACCGGCGGTATAGCGGAGCGTGGTGCAGCAGAAAACTCGAAATCCGGGCCCTTGTTAAATTGCAACGCTGTTATACCCTATTCGAGCGACTCGTTTAGTTTCTCACAAAAAGCCCGTATAAGAAATTAACCGCATTCCAGATAACCGAGCGTTCTCGGCATTTTCTCACGGATCGTAGAAATCGTATCGTATGGTTATCGTATGTATCCCGTCTAATTATCATTATCCTATGATACGATAACGTTAATTGCGTAACACGAAATCCACGAAACGAGCAAATGTAAAATCGTTCAAAGGTAAACAATATATATATATATGTAATATCCGACAGTCAAATCTCTCGATACGTTTCTTGTCTGTTGCGACAGAATTACGAAACACGCGTACATCGTTCTTCGTTTATTCTTCCCAGATATCCCGGACTCCGTCAGTCGTCACGTGGCAATCCGTGCGCTCGGTAAGGTACGGATGGAAAGTCTTAGCCAAGATTTTCATTAACGAAAGAGCTCGGACTGCCCGACGGCAAGGAAGGCAGAGAGCGAGTCGACCGTATTTGTGGCAGCCACAAGCCACAGAACCCCGGGAGGACACGTGAAATCAGTCGCTGCTGCACGAGAGGCGGAACACAACATAGATGAACCGTGTCGAAGGTGCACCTTAGCACGGGGGACCAACGAGAGAAGTGAAAGGTGATAGAAGAAAAGACTAAGTAAAACAGACGAAATTTTGTCGTCTCTAATTCGACAATAATCACGATTACGAAGCGAACGATTATTTACGTTAGACAGAATTTCAATCGGGAACGATTCGCTCCCGCCGCCATTTTGACACGCGAGAATACACGTGCAATTTCGCAATACTGCACTGTAGCATACGTGATATCCACGTGCGTACAGCCAAGGTACTCGGTGTGCGAAAACTACATCCTGGATTGGTCGACGTGACGTATTAAAAAAAAAATAATAATAATTACGCCATGTAACAAGCAGCTGAATAATTTTTTTTACAATTTTATTCATCTCCTTCCCTAATATTTCCATCCCCTGTGCTATAATCGAGTTATGAAATTTCCCATTAATCGCCGAGGCTGAGATTCTTTCTTTTTGTACGACATAAGAAAAAAATGCATCGACCGCGACGGAAAATTTTTATGTATTTTTGCGTAACCTTGATTTTTTTTTTTCTTACAAGGCTCCTTCCCCTCCACAAACTAAACCGAAACCAATTTCTAAACGAGGCCGCGTTTAATGTCAATTGGTAATTCGTATTTGTGTAAGCGTCATTATCGTTTCTAGGTAACGATGACGTGTCAGGTCGACTACGAAGACGTAATACGATATGCCAGAATGAATCTCTCTCAGATTCCACGTAAAAGAATCAGTCGATAACAAATCTCGAGTGACGTCACTGTCAAGAAAATCCAAAAATATTGTTAAAAAAAAATATATATATATATATAAAATAGCCTCATGTTCTTTTTTTATTTCATACGTTCCTAAGGGACCAAGCAAGTTTCTAATGCATGGGCGATGACGTTGACGCATCTGCGTTGCAGATGCAATCGCTCAGAATTTTTTGAAAAGTATTCATTTTCCTACTAGCTTCCCGTGGGCCGGCCTAAACCCCAGGGGACTCATGATAATTTTAACGAGCGATAATTAATGAAGCTGACATCATCCAAGGGAGGACGACGCTCTTAGAATTGGATAGGAGTAACAAAGAAAATTATTCCCCATGTACATTAGTGACGTTTTGTCGTTAATGCGGAACTAATGAACATTAATGACTTTGCAATCAGTCCAACTGCCAATGTTGAATCAATCGTACGATTAAACGAAATCGACCGATTGCTGAACAAAGTACGATTTGCGGAGCGCGAAAGACTCGGAACGATTATTTATGTACATGCTCGGTAATAGGGAAGGATTAATGTTCGATGACGTCACGGAAAATAAGGTGTTCATAAAAATCAAAATTTCATCTCAAAAGTATAAAATTCTATTAACGAAACACCTTTCACGGATCGGGTTTCGGTGTAAAATATAAAAATTGTTTAAATATATGAACGAACTAACGTTAACGAATGAACTAATAAAGCGGTAGCATTCCGTAAACGTATAAGATAAACTGAAGCAACCACAGGCAAATTTATCCTCAACTTCCGGGAAGATGACGAGCAAGATAAAAAAAAAAAATCACGACCAACCAAAAGTAACAGAAGTAACGGTTACTGCTTCGACAAAGAAAAATATTCATTCGATAGACCTGAGAAAAGATTCCTGTACGTAGAGCTTTGATGAAATCGAAATAGAAATCATTATTCTTTTAACTGCCGGAATTTCCAGAATGATCGGGAGTCACGTACATAGTTGGATGCTCAAGAAGCAGGAAAGTGTATGAGGATATTGAAGTACAGTGGTAACAGTAAGAGTGTGTGATATATGTGTATATCTATAACTTCGAGTCTATACACCCATGTACACACAGACTCGTACACGCGGAACCTGGTCTTCACTAAAGGATGATTCACGAAAGCCCCATACTGTCCCATTCACATGTTTATATCACAGTAGTAACAAAACAGTGCCCCATTGTATTTACGTGGACCCCATATATATATATATATATTTATATATGGAGGTCCGTATACATGGAAACAAATACAAAATGAAGTAAAACGTATCGTTAAACGAAGCCAAGTAAAATCCAAATGGTTGATATACTCACCGCTCTCAATGTAGGGAACCAGCAGCAGCAGGAAGAGGACGTATCCACACGTATCACTGAACATCGTAACCATATTCCCTGCTTGGCTCCAAATTCAATAGCTGCAGCACAACCGAACCACAGAAGAATAAGGAGCAGAACAACAACAAACACAACAAACAAATGGGCCGAGGTAAAACTAGCACACAACACTCAGCGTTTTCACTCGACGAGTACGTATACGTATTTCCCGCTAACGTATCACGATCTCCTTTTATTTATTACTATTATTAATACCGTTAATTCCTTTTTAAACCTTCTATTATGTTTATACCCCGTGACGGCTTCCCTACTCGCAGCCGACGACTTATATATTCGACCGACAATGGACCAGCCGCGCGATCCCGTGTAACCAAACTACCTACGCCATCGCAGCACCGAAAGGACTCATCCGCGCTTCTACTCTCCCTCGAAAACTTTCTTCTTCTTCGGCTTCGCTTCACAGCTGACCGTTTTTTATCCACGGACGAAACTCGACGTTTAGCAGACGCATCGCCACACACGACACCGGGCGGTCGCCACCATCGCCTGCCAGTCCTGCTACTGATGGACCCTGCTTGCCTCAAGCCCCTAGCCCCTGACCGCGGCCCACGGCCTTTGCTTTGTCTCCGGGCACCGACTTGCCGCCAGGTGGCGCCTGCGTGCTTTCCTCTTGCGACGCCATAACACATCAGGCTTGTGACGTCACTGGTGGCAGTGGCGTAGGACTCTAGGGACATCTTGAGTACGTTCCTGAGCATTTGTTCGGAATGGAAATTTTGCTGATTGTCGCTACTTTCTACGCTCTTGTCGTCTCGCACGAGTGACTACGGTTTCCATTGACCCTTATGCTTGGTTCATCCGTAATTACAGGGGTTGTGATGAGAAACCCCTTCTTTTCGCCATTGGTGACTAACTTTCCATGAGAAATATGGACGATTTTGGGTGGAAAATGTTGGCAAAGGTTTTTTTGATTAGAGGATGAAAGATTAAGTTTCTTGGAGTCACTATGGCGAGATGGACGATTCGAAATTATAGTGTTTGGTAAAACAGGTAGAATTGTTTGTTATTAGATGCTTGTAATATATGGCATGTAACCTGCTTTTATTTATAAGTTTATGTTTGCATATTTATAGCTTTATTTGTGGAATTGGTTTTGTAAAGTAAATGAATTAAATATATGCTTTCAGAGCAACACGAGATTATTTCAAGATTGAATTTTATTGTCATCCTTAACCTGCCACTCCCATTCCTATTCTTTACCTTTGATCAATAATTTACCATTGTTATTTGAATCGAGTAGTTTATGTTGGTTTGATTGTTATTATATTGATCAAATATGCCTCGAGAAATATATTCTGATGAATCTTTGAGATCGAGGAATTCTGTAGATTCACAGCAATATTTAGGGTATGCGTTTACAACCAAAAATACTAAGAGGCCAACAATAAAGGATGTACGGAGGGAATCTCAAAGTTTACCCAAGAGAAAACATCATAAAACTCAAATTGATTATCCTGTCGATCAACAAGATTCAGGTAATTATACTATATCTTAAAATAATGCATGTAATATGTATTACATTCTTTTTGATATAAGAGGAATCTATTAAATTTGTACAAATGTTTCATCATTAGATAAACGCTTGAACTGGGATGCTATCAACTATGACTGGACCACAAGAATGCTTTTGAAGAAATGCCAAAAAGTACCTAGAAGTCATGATCAGGGTACTCAAAAAAGTTCAAGAAACTTTGCAGAAATACACAGAGGCATGAATCCATACTCAGAATATCAGATAGCCAGAAGAGAACTATCTGAACAGTCGGAAAGTAAGTCGCAAGGGTGTATGGGATGCTTTCGAAGAAAACAAGTACAAAATATGGACATAAAAACACAAAAAAGACAATGTTTCAGACTATCTTGCAGGAAAAAAAAGCAGTTAACTACAGAGGAGCGTGAAATATTGCAAAATACAAATATGGATGACATGTTTGTACCATTGCATAAGTCAACAGGCACAAGTGCCACTACGACAATAAAGCCCTTGGAAAGCAAAATATCAGCCGCTCAACATAAAACCCATAAAAAGCATAAAAAGGTAGAAAAATCAACATTACGGCCTAAAAAAGATATTTTGGAATCTGAGACATCCAGATCTTCAGCATCAATAACGCCATTGTCAACCATCAAATTAGAAACTGAAAAAATTCCCATAACTAGAAGTTTAATTAACGATGAAAAATTTCGGCCCGCAATGACGTCTGATTTTACAAAAAGCTGCTGTTACCTGTGCGTAGAAAATACAGCACGCATCGCCACGATATCTAAAAACGTCGAGCATCGTCACAAGGCCGTTGAAGCTCTTCTGGTAGAAAATAATGGCGGTGCCATAAAAAAGCAGGACAAAACATGTAATCCAACCCCTTGCGTAAGGAGTGTCCATTCGTCCGTAAAAATGAGTACGTGCGATGAGAGTACGTCATGCACGCAATTGAGCCATGAGCCGAAAACAAAGGAAGCACAAAGATCCAAGAGAAATGGTATTCTTGGGAGACCAGATTTCTGCAGACACCCGTCCGAAGAAGAACATAGCGATACTTGCAACGTCGATAGATGTGGGAAACCTAATCCCGAAGTTGCAGTAATGTGCAAAACGAAAAAAAAAAGATGAATGGGTTCAGTATCATCTTAACAAAACTGACAGACGTTTAGGAAGACGATATTCAAGAGTAAGAAGCGGACACGAAAATAGAAAGCGTCTTTAAGAGTCAAGATGCTGTAAATTTAGCGAGTGATAATGCAATTACGATATGCAGGTATGATAATGAGATATTTCTAACAAGTACTGAAATAAAAATGGTAATTTATTAGATGCAAACTTCTACTGTTAATAGCGGTGGCATTATCATTATGTAAAATCTTGGACATTAATGGAACGTAATTTGATTACAGTAGATCGTTCGAATTATTTTTCACAGTTACACGTCTCTCCTACGCGAATAGCGTTAACTTCGCTGATATTGACCTTTCTTCCTGGAGGAAGTGAAGTCGTTTGCAGAATTTCGTATGTTTTAAATCCATCGTCAAATATATTTACTCTTGCCAGAGCCCAAACTGTCTGCGTAATTCAAAGTTTGAAATTCAGCTTTACTATTAATTTATATTATTAATGCCTTTACACCTACCTTGCACTGCTCTGTCTGATTCATATTATTTTCTTTATTTTGCAGTTTTGCCTTTGCATTTTTACAAAGACGAACTTTCGACTTAGCTACTTGTTGGGCTTTGGATATCTCTTTTTTGAAATTCTCTTCCTTGTTCATAATATGAGTTGCTTTTGACGTTAAAATTGTTTTGGGACTTGAGTTTGGATGTTTTATTACTTTTAATTCTGTTCCTGAAGCACAAGATGTTTCCGGGAGTTTGCAGGTAGTTTTATCGTTTTCATGACATATTGAACACTTTTGTGTATACTTTAATATTTTTGACCATCCCTTAGGATCTGCAGATCCATCGCTGATCGACATGGACAGTTGATTGTTTCTAATTATATTTTCTAAAGTTTTATTTTTTTTAAATATCTTTGAATTTAGGCATATTATCGTGGATCGCGTCCCTACAACACTTGACTTTTCTTCTTTTCCAATCCTTCTCTCAGTATTCCAAATTTCAGGAAAATAATACTGGAATTGCTTTTGTCCAAATCTTGAATTCTTGACAGAACACAGAGCCTGTTGTTTCAAATAATAATGCAAGAAATCATGAATGTCTTTCAGCATATTTTCTTGCACAGGTCTCTTCGCTGTCTCCTAAAACAATAACTACAATTATCAACCGAAAGGAAAAAACCTATATCGAATGAAGAAAAAAGAAAAAAGGTATCACCATGACTCCAGTGACTTTTTTGATATTCGAACTATCTGTTTTCTTCTTAGTTCCAAATATACAGGCACCATAAGATTTTTCTAAATACAGAAAACCCACAGATTTCGATTTTCTCAAGTTTTCAACAGAAGCTCCCAGTGTGTATTGAATTTTTGAAAATTCAGAAGATACTTTCAGTCCCACAGGAGAGCAGATAGTCGAATTCAATATAGGTTGGGATAACCAACTTGTATACATTTTTTTAAAGTCACTAGGATTTTCATTCACCAAAGCATTATACACTTGAAAGACTCTCTTATCTTTTTGACTTTTAGTATCCTGATCCTGAGTATAATGGTCATATAAGAAATTCATATTTTTCAAAATTGCTAATGGCGACTCGTGTTTCCTACCCATACTGGACTGAAAAAAATAATTTCTAGCAATTTCTAAAAGTATAAAAGATATCAATAAAATTACTGTTTTCACCTCAGTCCTCCCATGAGATGGAATCACAAAATTGGAAGAATCCAATTCTTCATCTATAGATATATCAATTTCACTTTTTTCTTGAAGGCCATTCGACACTTGTTGGTCTTTCAATTTTTTCATCGACAATTCACCTGGGATTGATTGTTCGTTAAACTTCTTTTGCTTATCACATTTCTTTCTTTTCTCCACGCGTTCATTCGATTCATCCTGAGACGAATCAAGAAAGTCATTATCCTCCGGTTCTCTGGTACAATCCAAAAAACAGGAATACCTGAAGTAATCGTAAAATTTGAAAAACGAGAAATTATTAAAAAAAAAAAAAAAAAAACATTCATACCATTTATGTCTTTTTGATTTCTTTCTCGAATCAACTTCATTGTTCACGATTGAAAATGCAACCTCATCCTTCTCAACGATCGCCGAAGTTTTCTGAATTTCATCAATTTTCTTCGCATCTTTTATCGCGCTAGAAACAGGAGACACAGCCGTTTCTTTTTTAACGAACGAAACAGTTCCAGAACCGACATTGTTCTTCGACAATTCCAGACGAGTAGCTACAATCTCGTTACGAGAATTATTCTTGTGTCTATAAGAATCCAAGTTCACCGGTGGCTTAGAATTTTCTTGAAAATTCTGAATTAAAAAAAAAAGAATAATTAGGACAAAACCAAAAAGTTCAAAAAAAAAATAAATTTTTTAAAGATCCTCATTACCACATAACTGTTGGGTTTTTTTCTCCCAGAATTCATATCCTTTTCACCAAACAGTGGCAGACCCTAAAAAAATAAAATATTAATAAAAAAAAAACCCATTACTAATTAAAGTTCCTATCGTACAGTATCGAAAGTAAGAACTGTAGGCTTCTTCTTTAATTCCCCATGAATATGAGGCAATCGTTCCGTACAGCAATCAATGAATTTAGCCTCTAATAAAGCATGTCGAAATTCACTGGAAATCTTTTCAGTTCCATCAAGATAATTTTTTATAGCCGCCAGCTCGGCGATACAGTCGACAATAACTTTTTTAGCGTCAGAAGCATCAACTATCACAGAGATATCATCAGTCGAATAAGATTTCGAGTGTTTGGGTTTAAAATTCACAGAGCAGGTATTAAGATCCGTCAAAGTCCGTTTTAACGAGCCCATCTTTTTCGTCAAATCATTGAATTCTACAAATTTCGAAAATAACCCAAAAACAAGTCAAACAAAGGTAAAACAACTTTCATACCGTCCATTAAAATTTTCATTGTAACAGGTAAATCCGCTACAGCGCCTTTCAAAGGCTGGCGACTCCTGCCCGAACTATTTTTTCCTGGACATTCTACTAATTGATTATTATCGATCAAGTCCATTTTCTTAATCCCCGACCCACTTCTATCTTTGGAACCATGTATTATCTTTCTCGTATCTTGAGCAATCTCAGTGTTATCTGCAAATTATTCTTAGAATACTTGAACTCGGAATTCCCCATTATTTTCATCGTCTCCAAATCCTTATTAATTTTTAATACATTTATTATCAGTTCGAATCCTTGAATCCTTTGGCTTTGTACTCAAATCCAGATGATTTATCGGTATGGATCCCGACACTTGACATTTTTGAACGATCCACGAGTGATCCATACGATCCCTGATCCTGTCGCTCCTTCCCTCCCGCGGTAGATTCCTGTTTTCAAAATACAAAATAAGATTATATTTAAAAAACTCAAAAAAATTGTTATAATCAAAATAACCATAATCCAGAATCCGAGGAAGGATCGCTCTGCGAGGAAGAGAATTGCTGGTCAAGTAGCAGCGATAATCGATCGACATGAGATTCACCGATATTCCTACGATCCATAAAATCAATTTGATGCGCCTTGCCGTCGAAATCTGTGGATTCTCGAATTTTCCGTTTTATCTCATCAGTCCATTTTTTATCATCGGATTGACGTAAAGTTGTGATCGTTGCTAGTTCAGTCTCAAGATCGGATCTAGAATTCAATTGAAATTGAACCTTAGACTTGGGCGAAAAGTGTCCAGTCATTCTTGATTTTAAGTAATTCAATCGACAAATTCTTCGACAGATTCATAATATAAATTATCTGTATCGCCCATTTTTTTTTTTTTTTAATACACTTATTTATACCATTTCCCACCACTGTCATCTCACACCAAAATTTTTCCAAGCGCATATAATCAAATCGTACACCATGAATTTGCCTCCTCGCGTAATCAAACTCTCATGATTTTGGGTTTGCTCCAAATACGCTCAATAGCTACTTTCAAGTGAGTCACTTGAATGACGTGAACTCGGTATCTCAAAACTGTATTAGATCACCGGTAAAGCATTAATCATTCGAATACTTTCGATACTTCCGAAGGAAACGATGATGTCATCATCATTTCGAACGATAACCAAAAATTCATTCTAATTATAGAAAAAGTCACTGAACCGAGACTCAGAATCGAAATATATTCTTATCATTAAAAACAATCATTATTATGATTATAATTATCATTTAATAAATACGTATCCCGAATAATCAAAGCCACAGTGCATTTCAGCCGAATGGATCAGAATCGAATAAAAATAATACAACTTAAACTATACCAACCTATTGACATAAAAATCACTGATAATAATCCTCTCGAGCGATTAACAATTTATTGTCAAAAAAAAAAAACTAGACTTAAAAAAAAATTCATTTTCAAATTAAAAACTTAGGATCTTCGGTAACTCAACTATTGTTAATCAGACACGATCGCGTGATGATCAAATGATTATCAAAATAATTTTTTTTTTCAACTCAACAGTTTGATCAATGATATCGATTATTTATGACAGCCAATCAAATTGTTCTGATATAATGACTAAATGATACCACGATAAGATCCAATACTTGAAGAAATTGTTGTACCTACGTATAATCAAATAAAAAGGGAAACGCGCTACTGAAATGCCTGTGTACCGCACATGGATAATCATAATAATAAATAATAATGATAATTTCGCCAAATCGAATAGGAATGATAAATTATCATTTGGCAAGGTACAGGAAGTTATGATATCTTAAAGCACAATATAGTCAACAGAAGCCAAGAAAGATTTTCAATTTGAGATTTACATACGTCAATCAAAATTAAGTAACCTTAACCTATAAAAATGCAATGATTATTTTTTACACGAACTTTGAGATTATCTCATTATTATATAATTTTACTCACACACTCTTTAACCTAAATTCATGACAATTTTTTTTCATCACATTTAACTCATGAATTACCATTATAATTATTACCACTAACCATTCCAGTCGTAATATTATCAGGCACGAGTATCTCGCCAGGAACATATCGGAAGTCGACCGCAAAGATTTCATGTACATCCGCAAAAAGTTTTGATGGAAGTGACGAAACTCAACAAAGAAAAGAAGAAACTACATATACTATATATACATATATCTTTACAGCGAGATCCGATAGTCGCTTAGCACGCGTAAAGTACCATGTGTTGTATGGGATGGCTTGAAGTGAAGAAATAAAACATAGCAAATATTCGTAGTAAAGGAAGACTAAGAAAAACCAACACGAGATGATCCTCTAGATAAGATAAATAAATTGTTCCAACTTCAAAGAATTTTACGATCGACGTAAAAACAATTATTTCTCAAGAAATTATCAATGTACTTTACAACTTGGATTTACCTTATCAATTGGATACTCCTTGTCAGCGACACGATATTTTCACATGGGTATATTAGGTAATGAAAAATTAACATTTTATTAACACCATTCATTAGCATCATGAACTGTTGGAATTACTTTACGTCAGCAATATGTCGTCCTGACGGCGCCGACGGGGTTCAATGGGTTAATTAATACTGGACGTTAAATAATTAAAAACGTCTTTTACGTTTATCAGTCTCAAAATAATCAATTACATATAATAGCGTTACCAAGCTTAACATGTAATTATTAACCTCGCAATAATAACACCGCGTTAATCTACATTATAATTTATTTTTGGTTCAATAATTACGCGTTTCTTCTAGGAATATGTGTGGCTGATTGGTGGTGTAGATTATATATCGTACGGTATATATATATATATATATATCAGCTAGAGATATTGCTAGAGGAAAATATTGATATTTCCCGTGTAGGCGACACACTTAAACGAGATACCTAGAAAAGTATGTCAAGTTTTCAAGTAAACTCAGTTCGTCGAAATAATCAATAAATATTTCAATTAATCGATAAGCTGACCAAAGTGAAGAAAAATAAATCTATTCTAGTTCAATTTTTTTTTCATTATCCATCGTACTGCTCCACTATTCTGCTTTGTCAAATAAAGGTGTATATATATATATATATATATATGTGTACACATATGTGCAAATACCATCTATCCCATACATCAATTATTTATTACTAATAGCTATAACCATGACGGTAAAGATTGATCCTGACGATCCAATAGAAATAATATATGAACTACCTTCGTGCGGCTCCTCGATGTCTGCGTGTTAATTATGTTTTCATCGTCCGGTGTCTTCCGATGAATATTTCAACATTGGTGTTTAGTGTCAGATAAAAAATCAGCTGCCATCAATCGAGATTCTGGGAGATCGGGTGGCTGCTTGAAAATAAAATGAAAATATTTTTATATGAAAATATATCTATAGAGAGACAGGGGAGAGAGATTTATCGATCGATCGGTTGATTATGATTTATTTTTAAAACACTTCAAGAGGCCTAGGGATATTCGATGACAATGTGATCTGGGGTTTATATGCTGTACATCTAGTTACGATAGTGCGGAAAGAGAGAGAAATTTCTTTGATCTAAGCTCCTTAACAATCAAATATGATTTATATGCCGTTAAGGAAATCCAGCTTCCGTCTTCATCTCCCGTGACAGATTATTACAACTGCGCCCTTGGAGCTCACCAAAAATAGTAGCCCTGCGACTGCAAGCGGCAATAAGTTCCAGAAGGCGATAGTGGAGACTAGGAAAAATTGTTGGCAGATTGCAGTACTAGTAGGAGGAGAACAAAGCATGTCTGTCTAATAGACACTTCGATGTCTCCTAATGTTAGAATTCGAGCTTAGCAGGTCGGCAAATAACCCGTGGAGACTTACGATTCAACGCGGTGACTTGTAGGAGACATCAGATTAGAAGCCGCTTAGGATTGAAATGCTGAACTCATCGGATACGAAATTTGAAACTGGATACGTGCGTATGACGTGGGAGTCGCATAACGAAGCTAACGAGTTGTTTGGCGCCATACGCAACTTAGTTGCGAGAAAGAGAGAGAGAGTGGAGAGACTGGATAAACAGAACGAAGAAATCGGATGAAGCGGTAAGAGAGAGATAAGAGAGCGAAGAAATTGACAAATTCCAATAATCGGATGAGGGATGTACAAAGTGTAAATTTATTCGTAAACGATGCGAATTACCGGCGGAAATATTGTATGGTTTCAAAATTTTGATTGCCAAAAAAATCATGATCCTCCAAATAAAAAAATTGTTTTTCAAAATTGAAAAAAAATTTTTTTTTTTTTTCAACTTACTGCGGAAACATTCAAAATGTCGTCGGCACAGAATTACTGAAATTTAGAATATTATTATTGCCGTTGTTATTATTATTATACATGAAAAACTTACCTCTCGGAGTTAACCTGTCAATTTGATTTCTACGATAGAAACCACCTTCGCGTGGTACAGTTGACGCGAATGATCCCGTGTAAAATTCAATAGCAAGTGGTTCGCCAACCAATAAGGGAAACACAGTGAAAACGAGAGGCGTGATTATCAGCAGTTTTCAAGGTCCGAAATGTAATCAAAAGCCAGAGGATCTGAAATATCTGCACGCGCGACACGTACGATGAATATTAAACGTAGAGACAAGATGACGTCATCGACAGCATCAGCTACATTTTAATTAGAAATACAAAAAGGTTGCAAGAAAATATTACGACATACCAGACCATCGTAGATGATCTGTCGAGGAATCATTGATTAAATCGTATCGAATAATACACCTGTGACGTAATAACATATCAAGATAAAATAATTCCCTTCCTTATCGCCCGACATTATTTTAAACTCCAACCGCAATAACAATTCCATCGTATAAAGGGTAATTATAATTAAATACCAAAGTGCACGTCTTACGTGACAACAATTTCAATAATGACTCCAATGGTCCAATTATAGTTTTAAAAACACATGCATCGCTTACGTACGGCGCTGTGACGTCAGCTAGGAACAAATAATAATTCATCCATGAATTTTCAACGGCATCCCGGAAGCTTTCAGTCCGATGAATTTTTTCGAAATTCGTTCCCGACCCCTACAGGAAGTGACGTGAGTGCCTACTATTCCTGTCAGTCATAGTAAATATAGTGACTCGCGCGGAACACGCGAAACGTACACGTTATCTTATATGTCCTTCGAGCCGATGACGTCACTATTGAAATCTTAACACAATTCATAGAAAAGGACACAACGCGGCTAAGCCAATACACCTTTGACAGTTTTCCTACAGTCTCGCAGTCCAATTGACCGCAGCTAAGCACAGCAGTGAGAAATGAAATTGGTTTTAAAAAGCATGAGAAAAGGATGGAAAAATTATTCTAGCTAATCGATAAGACAAGCCTCACCCTTTACGCGTGAACCTAGTAGTAAAATGTAGCCCTGGTGAGCCACGTGTAATTAATGAAAAAAAAAAAATAAGAATAATAAAGAATCGTGAAAATTTTACTTTTGGGAATTTACATGCAGCGTGGAACGTTTAGTGACTTTATATTACACGTCACTGGATACGTGTAATTGAAATTACCAAGTTATAATCAAACATATCCAAACCGTTGGAAATGAATGTCGTTTGGTTTGTCTCGTATAAACAGACGTGGTTCGATCAGTAATAACCTGTAATCAAAATTTCAATTGATAATAGTTACTCGTAACTTACGTACTCTAAAATAATCATCGAATTCTATTTTCTGATAAGGCTGCTGTTGCCGAGAACCAAAACTGTTATCGCGTTGCAGGAGACTCAGACTGGCCAGAACCGCGACTGGCAACGCACACGTCCATCCCCATTACGAACACCCAGTGATACATGAGCATCACGCACGGGCAGTCGCAAAGCCAATACCAGTGTTAGACTTATAAAACGTATATAAAATGATACCAGTGACTATTGTTACGTATTGATATAAGTGAATAATATCTGAAAAATTATATGCGAATATATCAACCTAAAAATATATGTTATACAAACAAGAAAGAAAATCGATCTCTGGTTGAAATACATATTTTCGTCTTACTTCGTTTCTCGAGATACACTCGTCGCGAAGGATAAAAATAATAGAATTCTGTGTTAAAAAATTGCACGTGAGTGAAAGTGATCTTAATTGTGAAATGAAGCGTTCCGATTGGCTCTTTTTAAAGTTGTACCAGTGGACATTTGAAATCGTACAAAAATCGTGACTCTGATGGTGAATGATCGTTAATTAATAAACGTTCGAGTAGATTAACGTCAGATCAGATCAACATCGGTGACGTCATAATTATAAAATTTGTTAAAATTTTTCTTCAAGCCATCGAATAGAACGAGAAACTTTTGCCAAACCGGAAATGAGTGATCATGATGGCAATAGGAGGGAACACAGTCTTCTGTGCTTAATGGCTATTTATGCGATCCACGTGGTTCTGTTCCACGTGTTTCTACCCCCGAAAATTTCAGTTACCAAAATTACCCTCGCGTCAAAATTTGACGAGCTACCCTCGATCCGGAGAACGCATTCGGTTAGAGATAATAAAATAAGAAACTCGACGTTTCTAATGGCCAACGTAACGTGGAGCATAAGGGACAATAATAGTGAAATTTCGAAAAAATCTTTTAATAACGAATCACCGAAATCAATGGAGGCCGTCGTAGGACAATTTCCACAGCAGGTACCGTTATCGAAGCCGGGATACTTAAGAGTCCTCGTTATTAACAGTAATTTCAAAGAATGTACATTAATTCGCGTGACCTTCATCAATTATCATTATTATTATCATTATCATCCATGTCATACGGTTTATCGTTACTATCGATCCGATCAAATCAATACAAACGCCGTTGACCAACTTTTTCGCCCTTACGGGCTAGACGGCATTTTTATATCAATATGCAAAATATTATCTACCCTTAAGAGCCCTAAAGAGAAACAGCCCTAAGTTATACAGATAATTATAAATATATAAAGTAGAAAAGGGCATTTAAGAAGAAAAATATCCTTGTTCTAGAATTTGGTATAATTCGTTATTGTTGTTGTTGTTATTATTATTATACCTTTATCAGACTTTCCAATAATGATAACTGACTGCACCATTTGTAATCAATGACTCATCCAATCGTTACTGATACCGCGAATCATACGTGAAACAGACAGAGTATAAATTTTCCTCAAACTCATTACATGCTGCAAAAGGATAATTAATATTTTTCATAATATATAAGTGAACAAAATAATGTGTTGCATGCAATTCAATGTATGTACCTTGGAAAATTCCGCACAATAATCGTAATCTATTCGACGATCGATAAGCAGCTAAAAAACTTTCTTACCTACCGATACGGATTTACCCAATGGCATAAGCGCTACGCTATACTCGGCCATAGTTCTTCCTGGTAAAATTGATATGCTAGAGTAAATTCATTATAATATAAAATGGTGTAAACTGTAGCTAAGTAAAACATGTTATTATATCTCATACCTTCGCATGTCCGGATAGCAGACACATTTGTTTACGACCACGTGATATCAGATACTCAATAAATTCGTCATATATGTCATTGTAGCTATTCACGAGCACAAGTCATTTTTTAGCGTGTCGATACGAAGAGTTACAAAAATTAATGTTTTCTTTCCTCATAGGTTTCCATTCAAGACCACACAGGGAATCATATGTGCTCCGGCAATGTTATTCACAAGGATTGGATTCTCACTGCCGCCCACTGCATGTACTCGTAAGTGTGCACTGTAAGTGAACAGTAAGATTTAGTAATATAAGAGACTATCGTGATCTGTGTTACCGATGAAAATTCACTACGATGATTCAACAGGTCTGAGAAATCGTTAATATTAAAAAATATCAACGTTCGGGCTGGTGACGTTCGATTGAGCGGATCTTCCGATTTCTCACAGAGAAATCAAGTATTTAGAATATACGTCCATAAGTATTACGATAACAAAACGATGGAGAATGACGTTGCTTTGTTGCAGGTAATAATTTATTATGTTTGTATACGATGTTATCGTTAGTTGTAGATCTTAATAACAGCGTATTATTTATACTGTGACACCATGTTACTTGTAGCTGAAGTCGTCGCTGTCATTGGACGATTTCACAGTGTCTGCTGTGCGTCTTCGAATCGCAGAGATACCAACGTCCAGTAAATGTATCGTGGCTGGTTGGAAGGTTGGCACTCCTGTAAGTATAACATTAATATTATTAGGTGCGGGATGACATAATTCATTTCACGAGGTCGTAATAATCATTTATTTGACTTTTGCAGAATAAGCGAAACAGCGACGCCAATCAAAGTATCGACGACACTTTGACATACGAGAGCGTCGCCATTACGCAGCGTGACGTTTGCGAAGCTATTTATTATAAGGAATCTAGAAATAATACCAAAGGCATGATGTGCGCTAAGCGCATGCATGATAAGAGAGACACGTGTCTGGTAATTATACGTTTTGTGTTTAGATAAATGAGCTTTTTTTGTAACATATCGATTAATCGATTGTCGTTATCGATTCACGTACTGCAGGTTGACCCTGGAGCTGGATTAATTTGTGGGAATGGACTGATTGGTATTTTACTAAGGAAAAATTGCTCGTTCACTCCGTATCCTTCTCTTTATATGGATATACGTCTTTACCTCGATTGGATTCAAGAAGTAACGAATTTAACGACGTCGTACGATGGTAAAAGCTTTCATGCGTCTATGACATCGATCTCGGCGACGTCATCTGTCAATAGTAGAAACTTCAGTCCTACTGCTTTAGGAATCTTTCTTGGCTGTTTAGCATTTTTACTAACATTCACAGATCACGAGAGAGCGAAGGCATAGCGTTGGATATAATATGGTCATAGAAATTTTGACATTTTTTGTTGTAATTATGTATAAACCTCATATATGTTATTCCACGCACTGATGGGATAGCAGTAATTATTGATCCCACAATCATTTCTTCATATTTCTCATGGTATAGCCAATTTCTCTATTATTATTATTATCGCTCTTGTTAGTGATATTATTATTCCTGATATGCTACATTATTCCTAATTTTATTGTAATATTATATCATTTTCCATTTGTTTCATTTGTTAATAGCTAAGATTATGTGCTATACACTTCATTGTTATTTATGATGTATACTGAAAAAGTTTTTTCACAGTATATGTTTTCATCATTCGTATATATAATATATATATCTTACGAAACTGTGATTGCAATGATAATTAAATACGTATGACATGTTATATGCATAGATTTATAATACGTTAATAAACATGGAACGTGTAAGTACAATGTCACAAGTAAGATTAACATTTAATAAAATAATTTCTCCAGGATGCGTTATACTCTTTCAACTTTTAATATATTTTGTTGAAATGAATAGAAACCAGTTTGCACATTTCTGTTTCGTATTATAGTCTGGTGCACACATTCTAAATAGTGATTGGAGGATGTTCGTGCATTCTATATGTAGTGCATACAGTCTTTCAGCCAATCATAGTGTTCGCTTCATCGGAATCCGCCAATCATAAAGGGGTTACTTATTGCAGATGTAAAAATGCCATTTTTGCGTCAGGTATTGTTGTACAAACCAATTACGATCTCGTATTTAAAAGAACAGCAACGCCGTAAGTGGAGCAAATAGAAACTAATAACTATGTTCTAAAATAGGACCATATTCTAATGGTAGAGTTGAAAATTCGTCTGCACTTAAATATTATTTTATGATCTGTGCAATCCGTTGTGAGATAACCTTTTATGTAGAGATGAGCAAGAAAACAGTGATTTAACAAAACGAAATTAAGAACGAGTACAAACCGTCTGTGATATGATCGAATTTTTACAAACGTCGCGTAATTCCTGGCATAATTTGCACAGCTGATCGCACGACATCGGCCTCAGGGAATTCTCTTCCTACTTGTCAGGAACGAATTAACAGCTATACGATGGCTGGATTTGTGCTCAGAGTCAAGACAAAATCGGGTCAGAAAGTTGTGAACGGATTGACTCCACAAGACAAAATTTCTGAACTAAAAGCTAAGCTCTCTGACCTCACTGGGATATCTAGCAAGTCACTTCACGTTTTGGCTGGATTTCCACCTAAGGCTGTTGATCTTTCCAAGGAAGTTGCTACTCTGGAAGAGAGTGGTATATTGTCTGGTGATACTTTGATTGTGGAGGAGAAACCAGCTGTTTGTAATGGAGAGGAGAAACCTGAAGAGATACCTCGGTCTCATATCGTTAACACTGAAAACTTTGCTGACAGTCCTGGAGTATTGATGAAGAAAATTGTACCTGCTGATAATTCTTGCCTCTTTACCAGCATTGGCTATGTCCTTAACGGTAAGATATTAAGTCTGTGGATCCACTTTTCTTCATTAGGATGACTGGATTAATTAAAGTAATTTAGGAAAAGTGGATCTGACCTGTGCAAGCTTCATGAGGGAGGTTATAGCCAATACCGTGGCTGCCGATCAAGAAGAATATTCAGAAGCAATTTTAGGCAGACCAAACCCAGAATACTGTAATTGGATCCAGAAACCTGAATCTTGGGGAGGGGCTATTGAGCTCTCTATCCTTTCTAGATTCTTTGGCATAGAAATTGTTGTGGTGGATAGCATCAATGCTATTATAAATAGGTTTGGAGAAGATCAGCAGTATGCTCACAGGGTGTTTCTCATTTTTGATGGCATTCACTATGATCCCTTGTACCTAGAACCTCTTGATGTGAGTTACCAGCCTTTTGATTCCTATCTTCAATAATATTCATATTCGATGCACCAGGAAATACTCTTATTTCTTTACAGGGTGGCAGTATTCAAACATTATTCCCTGCTAATAATGAGAAATTACTGGAGGAAGCCACACAATTGGCAAAAGAAGCAAAATCTAGTCGTCAATACACAGATGTGCAAAAATTCACGCTCAAATGTATGGTCTGCAATGTCATGCTCAGTGGACAAATCGCTGCACAGCAACATGCAAAAGATACTGGACATACAAGTTTCGGCGAGGTAGCTGCCTAGCGTAATAGCCTTGTTAATTCATAGCGAAGAACAATTTATGCCATCAGACTGTCGTCCAACATCCTAATAATCAAATGTTCTTAGCATGAGGTTCGAAAGTTTCTTCAACTAGTGGCATTAATAATATTGAGAATAAAATATAATCCTGTAACTTTCCATGATAAAAAGAAAAGTAAATTAGACCATTAAGAAATGGAGATTCTACAACTATATGCCATGAATGTGATTCTGATTTTGATCTGGATCAAGTTGACTACACATTCGCAGTCGTTAGACATGATTGCCAAATAGAAATATTTATAATTGACCATGGCGTTAAAAATCTGTCCCATTTTAAATGCAATTATGCCTGATGGAAGCAAAAATAATTTTGCAATATAACTATAATAGGATTTCCTAGAAAGCCCGGTTACGCATTCAATTAAATTTTTCAGTGTAATCATATACGCATGTTTTGCAACCACAATATTAATCAAGTATTCACGGGAGGCGGAACGTGAAGATTTTACGAGAAATTATCAAATTCTCTAACTAGTATCAGCCAACTGTGATATTCGATTCGATAACTCCACAAAACGTTCCTCCGTAAGGCAAAACACTATACTCTATCTTGTTACAATTAATGGGCATATTTTCAAAATAAAATCTACACGTTTCACGTTCCCTATAATCAGGTAAATCGAAATATTCTAATATACCTGAAAGTTCAACAACCCCCATAATTGATTATGCGTCTGCGTTTGAATGATTTTTTAATGGCAAATAAATCATTTTTGTTGGCGCTATTCTTAAGGAGTACATAGATAGACTGTAAGCGCCAATTTGCGCAAGATTGATTAGGATTAGAATTGAGAGGTGCATGGTTTAAGAAATTAGAATAATTGTCCCTCCTACTCTAGTTGGTGAATTAATTTTTTTTTTCTTTATCAATTCGCTTATGACGATCGGTACAATTTGTATAGTAGCTCAATTAATGCGAAAGACATTTTTGACTTACGTAGTATTCTTTCGCTCAAATATTCTTAATATAAAATCATTTACGTCACATATATTTACATGAAATAATACACAAAAAAAGTGTTCATAAGATTTTCGCGTACGACCTCCTTTAAAATTCTGCTAATAAATTATAACGATTTTACGTCTTGCAATGATTTTTGGCCAATCACCGTGCGAAAACGGGAAATGAGATTTGTATACATTTCGCATTACTTCCGCTTCTGAACCTTTCTCCATTTAAAAAAATTATTTTGTACTTTGCAATGTGAATTAACAATAAAGACTGAGACAAGATCACGGTTTGGATTACTGATTTTACTGGTACCGTCATGAATCACTCTATTTTTTTTCTTCTTAGTATCGAAAATCATTGATAAGAAATAATTTACTTTTATTTTAACACGATTTACTGATTGGGAATAAATTTAGGTAATTGCAATACCGATCGTTATATTATTGTGCAATATAAAATGATTAATATATTAATTACGACGAACCTAGACAGGAAGATAATTACACCTCTGTTAAATTATACGTGGGTGAATTCAATGCTATACGGATTCTTAATCTAGCCTGAATCTCACCGAAGAAATAATAAATATTCAAGGTTTTCTAATGAGCGAATCAACTCCCGTGTTAAAAATTATTCTCACTATAATATAGATTTATATGCTCGTACAACGCATTTTATAACCATCATCCCTCTGTTATAATATGTGCATACGAGAAAATAAAATAAACCAGATTTAGCTTAATAGCTTTTCATTGATTTCCGGTAATGATCCTTACAAAAAATATCCTAACTGGCATAGACAACAAATTGAAATAATCGATCAAGTATCGACATGGTTTTTATTCTTATTCCCTAATAGTGTATAATTACAATAGCATATCATTAATTAATCCACTTCTTCACGTCAATTCTTATTCCTTTCTTTCTGTATGTATAATTATATAAAAATTTCTGACCTGATATCGATTAAATATATTCAGCCACCAATCGGTGGTATAGTAGTAATACAAGGAGTAGGAGTACTATAAGGAGTATCAATAGTATGAGAAATACTAGTAGCATTGATAGAGTCCAACAAATCTTTGGACAAATTGTCCGTAAGCCAGGAATTAATAACCTTTAAATTTTTCTCGTTCCACTTCGTTTCCTCTAAAATATTTTTTAATGCATCCTCAATTATCCAATTGGCGCTGTCCATCTCGCCCTGGCTAGATAAGCAATGAAGTCCAGAAACCAAATCGTAACCTTCTTGTGTATTAAAGTTCGAAGTAGCAGAACTGACTATTCCGTCCCATAGATGTTTATCGTCCTTATATCTCTCTTTTAGAACGGTCCAATTTTCTTTAAGGAAATGATACAGAGTGAGGTAACCACCTGCACTTCCGGTCAACATGCTCAGAACCAACTGGATATCAGAGTTTGTGAAACTTGAATTTTCCTCAAGTATAGTGATGTTTAAAAGTCTGAAAAAAAAGAGAAAAGAATAATTAGAGTTTTTTAGACGAGTTTTGAAAATTTTCTTTTGCATACTTTTCAATGCTAGACAGATTTCTGGTACATCCTGCCAACGTCTTTAGGAGGTACGTTCGTTCACTTTGTTTTCGTTCCAAGGAATTTTTAGGGAAATTGATAACACGTTGAAGACCAAATTCCCATTCTTCTCTTGTACCCCATTTGAAAACTGGACAGATGAACTCATTGCTAACGCTGTAAGATTTGTAATATATTTTTAAAAATTTAATATGCTTAGATACTCAAAGGTTTCAGGATACATTTTCTGATTTAAGGTACTAACGGGTTTCCTTTATCTGGTTCCTCACTGTCCATCCATTTTTTGAATTGTTCACGTGCTTCCTGTATGCAGGACTGATATCCAACGCGACATAAGAAATTTTTCGTCAAACCTTTCATATGAATCATCCAAGATGGCTCTTCACGATAACTTTTCGAACTTTCCAAAAGATACTCATAAAGTGGTTCCAGCAAGCTCCGAATATATACCTGTCGCAAGAACAAAAATATCAAAGTTTATATTTTTAAGCAATTTCAAAAAAAAAATGCCATCCGAACTTATAATAAAGTCACAGTCAAGATGGATCTTAATCTATCTTTATCCTGCGTAAACTCACTTCAAACTTAGCATAAACGTCGTTAGCACCTTCGATGCGTCTTCCGACGTGATCGATCAGCGTAAACATTGGTTCCCACACCACGTGACTTCTCTCATTTTTCAAAAAGTGCGTCATGTTCAATGCAGTTTCAAAACACAATTCCCCGCCGTAAGCGAGATTCCAAGCGTCATGAAGTAATTTCGCTCTTGTCAAAACAGGAATCGTCTCGCGATTTGGTCCTTGCAGAAACTCAGCCAGCATCTTCCAGTTGCAGGAATCGTAATTCACCGGAAACATACCTACGCCAATGAAAACAAAAATTCCTGATTAACCACAAGCATAATCCCGAGAAGTCAAATTTTTCCCATAACAAATAAAAACATTCATTCTCATAGACGCATCGCGACTTTCCACGTCGTTTATCAGAACCACAATCGCGTTCTTAAGATATAAATAAAATAAAAATCATGAACTCTATACCAATCTCTTCAGGATTCACAATGATGAACGAGTTATTGTCCGTGATATCATGTATTGTTAAGTTGCTACTTCCTTTGGTCATCCACGCGATAGGTTTAGTGTTACTAAAGTTGAGGTTATCCTGAGGAAGCATCACTATAGGTATGTCCCATTCGTAAGTGGATTTTGCAGGCACACGGGATGATGTTTCTCGCAGAAAGACTTTCTGGAAAATATGCCAAGTGTTTCCGTAATCGTTCATCAGCTCATCCAGTAGGATTGCCTCATGTTTATTTATATACAATTCACAATATATAAACTTATACAAAATGTTTACCTGACTAAACATCATAGTTCCGGTCTCGTAATCACGTGTCACAGTGACCAACGGTACTCTGTTTCTTCCAATCCAAGGCGCTGCAATTTCATTGATGGTGAGTCCTTCCGGTAGATTGTTGGTCTCATTGGCGACATCGTTAAGTCTGCTGTATATGTCATCAGCAAAGAAGATCCTTGGAGTCCTAATTAAACTTAGCCAATAACGATTAGTCGAGTTACGTGATTAAGAGGACATCGTGTAAATAGTAGCCGGGAACCAAAAACAAAGACGCGATTTCGAAACATTACCAAATGTTATAAAATCAAACGAGAGTGAAATTGTCAAAATTTCTTTTGCGCGAAGAAATAAATGTTTTCGACAAAATTCCATAAATACTTGGATCTATCGCTATTGCGCTAGCGACAATAAATAATGGCAGATTTAAAGTGACGCAATAGCAACTGTTAATATTGATAATGGCCTAAGGCAAATGCTACTGTGTTTCTTATCAAGATTATTTTTCAGATTCTAAATTTTTGTTTCTTCGTCACTACGCATCGACGAATCTTTATTAATTGCTTCCCGGCTGACCAGTAATGGCATTACTACTCTTCCGACTGTTCCTGGTTCTCCTGCTGGAGGAATCGTCGCACCCCTTCACGGAAGAGATCCTTTCCAAGCGTGTAGCTGAACATCCGAAAGATTAACTCGGCTGTAAGAGTAAAAGTGACGTCATGCATTTACGTTCACGCAACAACAATTCACAAGGCTGTGTATCACTTAGGCGGGAACGTGTAAACCAATCTTATGACCATGGTACGAGAATACGTGATATATACACAAATGAGTCATACGATAATGAAGCAGATAAGGACAGAGTTTGAATTTTACACAGAAAATTATACGTTATGAATTCTTGATGAAAACAACCAAGTTTTTCAGGGTAAAAATAATTATGCGAGTTTTACATACTTTTAGCGGATTTTGCCTCTTCGCGAATTCCGGCAACTCTGGAGAATGGAAAAACTTTTCCAAACTCGTAGTAGAGAGAATAGAGGACGGTCATCGGCCATTTTCCATTCATTTCGTCTGGATTGATCTGTTGTCATTAATGTGAAATATTGTAGCGTGTATAATATTATACAATATTCTGTATTTCTGTAATTAAATAATTCACTGAATACTAACGTCGACTGTGGTCATGGACGCCAAGAAAGAATTTAATGCTTTATTCACTGGGGCGTCGCTCCAACGGAATGGCGTCCTGTATTGACCGATCCATTGATAAATTAATTCATAAGCAATGTTCCATAATTGATGACCGCTCAGTTCGCTCTCTCTGTAAATAAAAAATAAACTCAATAGTATGCAATTTCAATACCGTTAAAATGCATAGGTAAACATGTTTATTACTTAAAGAACATGAGACCCCAGCTGTCCGATGATTTAGTAGCAGTATAAAACGGTATGGCCATTAGATCCAGTTTAGGAAGACCAATCGAACAATTAAAATAATCTTGCAGATAATTTATTATGTCGACCACTTTGTCTGGCACGTTTTTCAAGGTATCGATATATTCCTTACGAGCCCAGATTTTTATGTTCAACCTTGTACCGTTTATCTCATTGACCATCTTCGTCGGACTGATGCTCTCGAAATCCGTGACAGCCAGTGCCAATTGAAATGTCGATATTTCTGGCGTTTCCTTAAAATGGTCCCAGACGAAGTCTGGCTTACCGGGACTTTAATAAATACATTGTTTTTTTATAAATCACAATTAATTCATAGTAACTTAACAACTTGACAACTTGTACTTACGCATCTGTTGTTCTGTCAAGTTCTGTGTTTGACCGAGCCGTCATATTCTTTGGTCTCAATACACTAAGCTTATACCTCGTCTTGTATGGTGGTTCGTCGAAACATGGAAACATGTTTTGCGCATTGTCAAGACGAAAATATGTACCAAGTACCATGCTGTAATAAAAGAATTATTATAATATACAATAATATATTTTAATGAAATATATTTTTACATTAAATACCCACTGATTCTTTCCCGTGGTATCGACGTATTCTCGTCTGAAGAGACCGGAAGTTTCATTTGTCGTGATGTTACCAGTGAACTTTATGTCTACTTCGCATCTAGTTCCATTTCTCAACATTTGCTCCAACTCTATGACGTACCACGACTTCTTAGCGTTATGTGTAGTTCCAGCCACATTGATCCCAGTAGCTGGTGTGATGTCTTTTCTAAATAGAAACCAAAATGGTTGAGAAGATATAAAAATGTACATTTTTTTTCAATCAATCCACTTTTTGTTCATTAATATTAAAACTTTGTTTTCCAACCGCGTGCCACCACTTGAAATTTTCTATACCAGAGCACTGACAGCGGATCAAGATTATCTTGATCTCATTATCAACTAACACGGATAAACTATGATCACGCTGATAAATATGCAAACTATGAGTAAATGCCTGGTACACTCGTGATCAAATAAATTACTGTTAACACTAGACAAGACTGCCATAAATGACAGGAGTCGCGTGATTCGCCCAAATGAAATTGTATACAATAAAATGAACAATATGGAAAAAACAAAGAGGTGGCTATGCGATGTGTGCTTTACGACCCTTGTATATTTATATAGTCAATTTTTATTACCAAGTATACTTACGTTTCATGAACACCCAAATCCCTAACTTTGATCCCTGAACCATCTATTGCCAAGTCGGGATGGGCATTTAGGATTATTCTATCATTGGTATCAGTCCAGGTGATATTAATTCTGACACGACCTTTGAACTTGGCTTCATATATCAACGGTTCAATTTCCAATCGATAGCTGGTCGGTCTTAACCCTTTGGGCAATCGATTTTGCCGTGATTGATACTGGTACACATCATTGAGATCGACGCTGCGTTTTACCTTGGCCACCCCCTATCATAAAAATGACAAATTGAATTGAACGAGTGAAATAAGGATTTTTTAATCTTGTTCATCTTTTAACTTACATTTGACGGATTGTTCATTAACGTCAGGATGAACAGGATGCCCGTGACGAAGGCCAGGCGCCCCATAATGAATATTGTATGGAATCTGTAAAAAAAAAATTTTTTTTAATGTCTTTGTCAAGGAAGAACAAGCGTGGGAGAATTTTTACTAAAATAGAAAACTGACATTTATTAAAAAAAAGTTTGTTCTTTGTTTTGCCAAAAAGATTTTCGTAGCATTGTAGTATGTTAATAATAATATCAGTTTGAGGACGTCGAGGCTCCTTCGTAGACACATGCGTATGTTTAGAATAGGATTAGAGCCAGAGATATTCACTAGATAAGAGTAACGTGGGACAGTCACCCAAAAGTTAGTACGCACTCGGTGTTAAGCAAGCTCGTACAACAATTATCACCATGATACCAGGTTATACTCAATTTTAATTAATTAACTTGATAATATCGACAACACAGTTGTGCTGACAAGTATGGCTACAATATTCGAAAAATGTCTATTACACAATAATTGATGAGATCAGTCGGTTAGACAGTGCTGTGAATGTTTGTAACACATATATACACGCGTAGAATAATTTCGAAAATTCTGCGCTAAAAATTGAATCGACATTTTTTTCTGTTCAGGAAACCTCTACATAGTGTTTTTTGGACTGTACATCAGTGCCCCAAAAATCGAGGGAAGTTTGGTGAGTCGTAATATTAAATAAAAATAAATAAAATTAACGTTCAAAGAAACATAAATATAGATGTCATCTTCTTGCAGTGTCCTGAAGAAGAATCCAAAATAGACTCCATACAAGGAAACGTTGTAGTACCAAAATGGCCGCAGTCACCGTCATCAATGGCGGTCTACTCCGATCCTCTGTGTCTATCAGAAGAAATGCGCGTAATTACCAGAGAATGTACAGGACAATGGCGACCAAGAGAAAGTCCAAAATGTGCCTACACGTCGCTAAGATTCGAAGAGAAATATTGTCCACCAGGTTACCACGTAGTTAGGTTAAAAAATAAGAAGGACGCTGATGACGACTACGTCTGCGTTGGTCTATCCAGGAACACGTGGTCCAGCACGTGTCGTTTTAACATCAAAGGACGAGAAATGAACAAGGAGATCTTTGGGGCCATTAGGAAACATTTAAAAAGTCGAAGAGTCAAGGTCGTGTGGTTACCAGTAATGAGATTGGACGTGTTTGGTCCACTACTGTGGCAGACGCCTGGTGAGAATTGGGGATCGAGGATAAAAATTCCTGATGGAATCGACATCACGTACGGGAATCGAACGAGACGCTGCCTGGTTCTTGATGTGTCTAGTGGAATAACCATAAAGCCAGAAAGCTGCGATGTGGAACATCCGTTTCTGTGTCTGGTTGAAAAGAATTATTTTCCAAGGGGTGCTTGCCCACCGAAATACGTAGCCTCGCCTATACCGGGTGATGACAGGTGTTTTCGACTGATGAAAAATTCACGTGACATCACATGGAAAAATGCCATTCAGCAGTGCAACACGGCGCAGATCAATAGTCCAATCGTGAGCAGACTGTTCGCTGGTCTGGCCAGGAAGCGCGAAATCAAGAAAGATGATTTCTGTTGGATCGGTGGTGACGGTAGATATCGAAGTAACACAATGGCGATCAATTCCAAGGGTCAGATCTCAAATTTCCATCCGAATACATCCTTGCACTGTGTATTCTGTGAGATGGGCACACCGAGCTACCCAACCGCAGAGTTCAGTTTGAGATTCTATCCGGACGAAGAACAATTGTTATTGAGTGTCTACGGTAAGGATGGACTCTGGACAGAGTCATATTCGGACCCAGGTGTTCGATGCTTCACGAATGCAAATGGCGACTTTGTAAGAACAGTAGAGTTGCAGGAACAATGGGCGATGCGTTGGACAGCCAAAGACATAGAGCCAGACATTGACTTTGAGGATCGTGTGACCTTGAATTTTGAAACGCATAAAACAATCTACAGCGTAGACTTGAGTGACAAAGGACCTGGACTCTACATATGCGAAGGTCACAGGTTATCTAACGAATTGGTCACGACCAAGCACGTGATAGCTTACAAGAAACTTGATGGGTACATGTTCGCTTTATCTCTGGAGATAATGGATGCCTGTGATAACGTTGAAAGCTGCGATCCGACGTTTCCAAAAATGTATGAGAAACTAGCAAAGGACGTCAAGGACGCGACGTCTGATGATCTCGTCAAGGATATAAGAGCGATGGAGGTCCTTGACGTGACTGTCGATGGAAACGTAACCGTTTTGTTTCACGTGACTATAGAAGAATGGGACGATAAGGAATCCTTGGAACTGTCATTGTCAGATGCCTATAAAAGAACAGAAAGTGTCTTTCGATTATTAGCATCAATGTATCCCAAGGTCTACAGATTCAAATATTTACGTAGCTGCGACGGGTGTCCTTCGTCGAAGACCGGAAGTGGATTGCAGGAGATGATATGGCCGTTTACACACGTCGGATCGAGTGCAGTTTCTCAAAAGATGTGTTTGGATTCTTCAGGTGTTCCTGTTTACAGAAGTTGCATGGGTAATTATATACATGGTGGTTCATGGGCAGAACCATCAGGATCCTGCACATCCGACGTGTCAGAAACAACCCGGAAGCTGTACGAGATCAGTACAACAGTGATTAACAACAATGTATCCATGGATCCCAACGTTGCTCATGAAATATTAGAAATAGTTGAAGACGCTAAGCAATTGACACCGGCTGACGTGTATTACTTGGCTCTGATAACAGAGCACGAAGCCAAGTACGATAACAGTGAAGTGATCCTGGAAGACATTTACAGATTCACTTCGATACTGGACAAAGTCATGAGCATGGACAAAGAGGTTATGAAGAAATCACAAGTACTAAATGCCACGAACATGCTGTTAGATTCTCTGGGAAAGATGCTGGACATAGCAGCAACGAATATCAGCGCAAACATCCTTCTCAAGGAAGATGGTTTGATACTGATAGAAACTTCGCATCTAATAGTGCAGATTTCCAATCCAAGTGTCACCAACATAACGGGACTTGCGCTTTTACGTAGAACAGAAAATTCGAGTTCCGAAGAGTACAACAGCTTCATGGATTACATAACTATTCCTTTGTACGCCGATAACGTCATAGAGGGAATTGGTCTTCTGGGTGACGTTGAAGTAGCAACATGGCTTCCAAGGAGTCTATTGAACGCCAGTACAGTCGCGGCATATGCGTCAAACTTCACTCAAAACAGTTCAACGTCATTTAACGTATCTCGCGTTATAGTGACGCTCTTCTACAGTGACTTGGTCTTCAACAGTGCTTACACAGCGGATACAAATTTTGTAGACAGTCGAGTAGTGAGTGTTTCCATTCCAGGATATGGTAGGAATCTACCGATACCGATACCACTGCTATTCAAACCACTGACGGGTACAGCGCGTAATTCAGAGACTTGTGCCTTTTGGGATTTCGAGTACGTAGGAGTGTCGCCAGTCTCGTCGTACAGTGCATGGTCGGAGGAAGGATGCCAAAATGCGGGTACGACACGTGACGCCTCTGGTGAATTGAACATCTGCCTTTGCTCTCACTTGACTCACTTCGCTCAATTGGTCCTGGGACACAATACGGTAGCACAAAGTAAAACCAGCACGATATCAATTCAGCACGAAGAAGCCCTGGAGGTGATAACGGTAATAGGCTGTGTGCTATCCATGATCGGTGTCTTTGGTATACTGATAACAGCCTTTATCTTCAAGTCCTGGCGTAAGAAGCCAGGAACAAAGGTCCTCATACAGTTGTCCTTAGCTTTGGGCTTAGAGAAGTTTGTCATTGGCGCTATACCCTGGGTGGATGCAGCCAACTATCCCATCCCTTGCATCGTAGTCGGTATACTCTTGCACTACGCCATATTGGCTGAATTTTCTTGGATGCTGGTTACGGCCTGGTTGCAATTCAAGAGATACGTCATTGTCCTTGGTGTCACTAGGCCACCTAGATTTCTTTTGAAAGCTGCCGCCTTTGCTTGGGGACTACCGTTTGTAATAGTCAGTATAGTCGTTGCTATTGATCCAGAAGCTTATCTTCCACCAGCTGGTATCAATATACGATTCTGTCAAGTTTTTGGCATGGCTCAATATATTGGTCTTCTTTTACCGGTATGCATAGTCATTGTCCTTAATGTCATACTCTTCTTGCGCGTTATGCACAGTCTTCTCAGAACTACCAGATGCAGTCCGGGCATTGAGAATGATACCACTCTGGTCGTTGCACAATTCAGATTGGGTATTATGCTCTTCTTCTTACTTGGTATCACTTGGCTCTTTGGGGTTGCTGCCAAAATGGGGGCTGGATTGATATTTTCTTATCTGTTTTGCGTTACGGCTGCACTTCAAGGATTCGTTCTTTTCCTCTTCTTCATTGTATGTGATCCTGCTACACGGAAACTTTGGTACTCCGTCATCGGGATCAGCGGACGATTCTCTAGCAAGGGAAGTCAAATATTCTCGGCGAGTAGCGGCGTCAGCGATACTAGTAATCGGTATTAGATAGCAGATATTATTATACACTGATTGATAGTTGATAATAAGTACTAGAGACTAGTAAAGTTTTTGGTAAACATGGAAAATGATATAATTTTTTTCTGTAATATCGTTATGATTTTACATCATGGATTTATATTTAAACTTACTATTATTTAGAAATCAGATCACGACTACTTAGTAAGATTTTACAATATAACAATTGCGATACAGCAAATAAATAATATTCTCGTTTTTCTTTTTTAAGGAGTCTCATTTTTTATCCAATATAGGTAATAATCTCGATAACACTTTCCAATATATACGCACTCAAAAACCTAGGAGACAATGACTGTATTGTGTGTTAAATTTGTACAGAATCCTCAATAAATCATTAGAATAAGTTTACGGCGTTAATTATTCACGATCTGAACAGCATAAATTATTTATATGGGCTGTAAACAAAATGTCAACCTCACCCCATTGAGGGGGTTGTCTTACCTTATTTGTATCCGAAGTACACAGTCCTTCCTCTTGATGAAAAATCACCTGCGATGATGCAGCGTCGTTTGCCTACTGACTACTCGAATATTCAGAGACCCAGATGAAGCTCCTGTTGGATGTAATCCCACTAGAAAAAATAAGGTACCTCGTGACGCAAAAATTCCAAAGTCGAAGCACGGAATTCCACTTAGGCCACTTGGCGTAAGGGTAATCGTCTCGATGAGTCATTATCCAATTCTCGATAGGCCGTAATAAAAGGATCTAATCGCGTGAGCGACGTATGACAAGAAGCAACGTCAATGGCCAATCAAACATCATGAATGGGATGAATCCTACGTAGTGGTACCAGTTACCGACACTTTGCTGTTATACCAATCGTTAACCAGTGATTTGCCTACTGACATCCCTTATGACAAAATTGTGTACCATGTGTATGTACATGGTATATTAATTTTGGAGATTTCTAAATGCATTGTCAGTAGATACAGCTTATATTCACGGTGCACACAAAGTGCATCTAGTGCAATTTTATTTGTCTTCGTTTGTCAAGTGCACTTCCTATGTTAGGAATGTCCGTTAATTTGTCGACGATCGTGCACTGACTGTACAGATATTCAGATTTACCATAGCTCGTAATGTGTGTGATGCATGCTCGTACGTCATTATGTTACTGTCAACTTATATACAATAGCTAAATCATGCATGACGATATTTATTTGCATATACCAACAACAGGAAGCAATCAAGAAGGTCTTTTCCTCTTCTATTAACGTTACTGTAAAAGAACTAATTGCGTTTTGAATCTTTGACAATGCTACTCGAATAAATTACATTACAAAGTAATAGTAACGTGCAAAAAGTTGTACGAGGAGGCAAAGTAAGAAGTTTGACAATAAATACAATATCGAAATACTAAACGGCGTACCTAGTTTTCCAACAAAAGACCAAGTACGAGATTATTACAACGAGCCTTGCCGGATATTCCACATTTTGATTCGCAGGTTTATGAGGTTTTAGAGAAAATCCGTCGTGAGTGACGTTCTCATGATTCGGCAGCACTGGTCGAGTCTACAGTAGCGCCAACTTCTACCACCATGAGAATAAGCTTGACTCCGCCATTATACCCTATGCACTCAAGGCGGGAAATTAAAAATTGACGCCAAAAGCTTCATACATTGTTCTGTCACGAGTTATCACATGCACCGTCAAGATCAATATCTTTCGTAGTTTGAACCAAAGATCTCAAAACGGACGTGTAAAATTATTACATTACAAAAAAAATAAAATATTTCAATGCATTTAATTTAAACATTCATCTTACAAAGCATCTAATCATTCAATGACCTCGTTATTGTCATTTAAGATTCATTCATTCGTTTATTCATTCTGTATTTTATTTCCATTGACACATTCTTTTTCTTTGTCTTCGTAGTACAGTCACCGGAAGTAGTTGTTACATACGCTTCATAACAGACCTTACTATACTTCTCATATGTAATGCACGTAAATATATATCTACTTCTTCCTCTCGCTCCTTCCGACATGCACCTCTATCGTACTCCAAGTATGTGACCTTGTTACGTCGTCATAACGATGCATTGACGTATGTAGATCCCACTGTCCAAAAAGTTAAGTATTTATCTTCTCAACGCATCTTTAATATATGTTTTTCAAGATTTAGGGAAATATAAATATCGTATCTGATTCAAAAAACACCCGGTACATTCCTTCGGAGTATTTTACCGATTGCCGATAACGAATAGTCGCGGTGCGTTATGCACGGTATTAAAAAGTCAACTTTGAGATTAAGTTACAGTCATCCAGAGGAAGGTGCACCAGGTAGGGGATGGCTGTGCATTGAAACAATACAGTTATACAAACAGTATGAAAGAGATGGCTGGTAGTGGCGACGACGAACAGAGGCAAGGCGGGGTAAAATTATGAGACGGGAACTGCATCTACCTAGTGCACCGACAGAGTGGACTAATTGCACTCTACCTGTTTGTACTGGCAGAAAGTGATCACCTTCCATAACGAGTTTGCACTATTTCATATAACGCGTTTAGTCATCTCTTTTATACATTAATATACAATATTAATATCATCGTTTGGTGAATAGTTATCAAAGAGTGATAAAGGAGATGCGACGAGGATCTGTAAGCACTTGGGAACCTTGGGCCAGAAGAAATTGTGAGTCATATTTGATATTGTTAACAGATTTATTAAATATCTTTGAATATTTTTATATTTTGATAAGAAAATTTTTTGAGGTTAAAAGGTTCCTTGTCACATTATTCTAGCAGATGCAAACTGCATATTTTTAATGCAGTTTTAATTTTCAATTAATATTTTGAAATCTTGACTTTGATATTAGTGACATTCAAAACAAGTACTTCTAGATGAACACTAAGCATGCATTACGTAAGTGATTCGTGTAAGGAAACCTTGAAAACGTCATGTTAAATTTTACGAGCGAGACTGTTAATGGCAATTCAAATTCTTCGACGTCGAATGTAAAATTCTTATGTTTTCGTTTTATTATTACGAATTGAACTGCAATGCATTTCTGTGGGATTATTCTTAGTGCATTTCATGTGCAGTTCTTGTTCAGCTGTAACTTTTTCCTGTAACCTAAAAAACCATAAATCTACGACTTTCCATTATATGGGAACAAAAACAAGCTTTATATTTTTTCAGCTGCCAATATGGACCAATTTACCGGTAGTAGGTCAGAGTTCATGACAGCTGAACCGCATCTGAACAATATCAAATATCAAAGAAAAGGTGGCTGTTTTTTATCACACAAAAAAGCTCTGCTAATTGTTGTTTTTGTTGTTGTTGCAATAACCGTTGCTGGATTCGCTGGTGCATACATTGGTTCATATTCAAAGAAGGAAGTAAGTGCATTTACGAGAAATGTCTTTGGCATGATTATTTTGTACAATTTAGTTTAATTTAATTTTACATTTTTTTTTAACAGGTAAACGATCATCTCGTTCTCGCTGTAGAGGATGACGATATGGATGATAATATTTCTGAAAAATTTTTTTTATCCCCAAAAGTCGTACCAATGAAGTACGAACTGAAGTTGGTACCAATTTTCAAAGGGGATGTAATCACCAAGATCGAAGGTGTCGTAGTCATCCAATTGCGTCTGAACTCGAGTGACCAGTTGGATCATTTGGCATTCAATGCCAAAGATATAGTAGTTAAAAATTGTAAATTACTACGATTAAATGCATCAACGACTGAGATACGCAGTCATAGAAACAGACGGTATCCCACAGGAGAAGACATTCCAACAGGATCGGGTATTTCCGCCTTGGTTGATACCGGAAATACGACATCGACAGTAATGGATAATTCAAAAATCAATACTGGTAACAAATGCCAGGATATTCATGGATTTTTTGATTCACTTCTACTTGACAATTTTTTTAATAGTTTTACCATATTACGTTTTTTTCTTACAATTATAGAAACACCATATTTCCCGGACGGGGCAAATTCTGACGATTCTGGAAATTTTACTACTATCGAGTCGACCAGTGACACGCTGTCAGATAATTATTTGATCGATCGGAATATCACAAGATGGATACCAAGCAGCACGTCGTTATCATCCACTGATAAAAGTGTTTCGGTGTTATTAAAAACGGAAACGACGGAAACCATACAAACCGGAAGTACAGACAATGCAACGCTATTGGACGAATCTACTAATAGGAACCCAGCGGATATGAACGTTGTTGAAATTCGCCTTAAGGGAAACGAGACTGATAACGATAATGGGATTTACGTGATCTATCTAGAGAGTCCCATATCAAATGGGACTTACTCGTTAGAGATAATTTATGAAACTGATAACAACAACAGTGCATTTTCACATAGCAGTGCTCCGGTCCAGATTATGCGAAATAGGTAAAAATAATTGGCAAATAATTATTTAAAATATTATTTCATTCATACTTTTTTTTAGATCCAGCTGGAGCGAAGGATCACTGTTTACTCATTTTAAACCAACCAACGCCAGATACTTTTTTCCACTTTTGGACGACATCCATCTAAAAGCCAAATTTACTCTATCGATTACGAGTCCAAACTATTTATCTGTACTTGCGAACATGCCTTTAAAATCTAGGGTGAACTCGTAAGTAAAGCGATAGGAAAATACTGTGCATACTGTTTTAGATAACAAGCTGCGTTACTCGTTTAACGATCTTTTTATCACGTGTACTTGGCCAGCTTGCATCTGGTGCAGTTTCCATCTCCGATGCTTGTGCAGTTGTTCAACTGCTTATTATGATTATTATTTCGATGGTTATTTATCCTTAACATTTTTTTTTTTCATTTAAGATCGTCACTCTATACCATGAGTACTTTTGAAGAAACACCATTATTGTCACCACACAGTTTGACTTTTGCGGTCGGTAATATTGAATTACTGGACAACGCGAGGTTGGGTGATACGGATATTAGATTTTGGAGTAAAAATAAGAATTTTTCGAAGAATCGTTTCGTCAGCAATATGACGAAAGTAGTGATGGAATTATACATGAATTTCTTTTCCATCGATTTTCCCATGTCAAAGATCGATATTGTTGGTATGCCGATAATAACAGATCAAACTGGAAATTTAGGATTAATTAGCGTTAAGTAAGTAAAATATTTTTTTGTATAGAAAATATAATGTTTTTATCAACTCTTTAATATTTTTTTACAGAGAGTCGTTTTTTAATATTAATAACGACTCGTCGTCGGTCGTTATTAATGAGGGATTTAAAAATTTAATTTATTCAATGGGTCAGCAATGGCTGGGTGGATACGTCACGATGTACGACTGGACCAGTTCCTGGATTTTGGAAAGTTCTTTGATCTACCTACAACGACTTTTACTTGGAAAGGCAAGGAAATCTTTGAATTATATAAATAATTAAAAAATTCTATCAAAAGTCAAATAGTTCATTTTTTTTTATCAAACTTCACTTTCAGATAGATCCGGAACTGGAGTCATCATTATTCTTTCTGACGGAAGTACAAGAACGAGCAATGATGGCGGATGGTTACATGACATCTCGATCGTTGCAATTCAAATTTAATCCGGTATATTGGAATTCGGTAGAAATTCAAAATTTACACAGAAAAGGTATATCTTTATTATTTTAATAAGCAGCAAAGTCAACACTTGTATTAATTTTCAATTGATTGGTTATAGGTGCATGTCTGATACGTATGTTGCACAACGTCATAACTGATAATACGTTTAAAGACGGCTTTAAGAAATTCATTTCCAGATGGTAGGTATTCCAAAAATTCGACTCACCAACGAAAAGCTAACTAGAGGAACGATAATCGGTCTGATCAAATTTGAATGAAAATTTGGAAAATGTACAATTTCAAATTTCAGTCCGCGTTCCTCAACTTTGTCATTATAGATTTATAGATATTATATAAATAATTTATTTTTAATTGTTTCCTTTAGGACTTATGCAAATGCAGAACCTACTGACTTCTGGCAGTCAATGTCCGAGGACGTTAATAATCTACCGGAAGATACGTCCCTGATGAAGATCATGGAGACTTGGACTGGTAGCAGTGGATTTCCGGTGATTACCGTAACAAGAAATTACGACGTTGGATCCGTAAAGATTGAACAGGTAAATAAATTTTTTTTTCTAATTCATGTTCATTTATTTATCCCTATTAAATTTGTAATTTTAACAGTCAAGATTTCATTACGACCAATCAAATGCATCCAATCACCAACTTTGGTACATACCCCTGACTTACATAACAAAAACCGGAAATTGGTCATCGCCACAAAGAATTTGGTTCAAACCGGAAGTAGATATGATTCTGCACGACGTCACACGTCCTAGTGAAAAATCTTGGTTGATATTCAATATCGATAAAATTGGTACGTAAAACTCTGACTGTAACCAATAATCAATATCGTCCATAGTTCAGTATCAATTGATCAAGTGTTCAATTAAAAATCTACAAATTATTCTTTTAATCAGAATTTATTGATCGTAAAATCGTCTAATGTAGAATTTGCAATTCCTGGATTATATACATATAGGTTTTATATCAAATCTCTATTCGCCTTATGAATAGTAACTGTGGTTCGATCAACTCCTCGACGTGCCGTTAGGTTGGTAACAATGCTCGAATTAACATGGCCTTGATTATATCCAAGGGTACTATCGCGTGAATTACGACAAGGAAAATTGGAAGCTGCTATCAGTGGCTCTCAATGCAAATCATGAAGAAATATCAAGAGCGACCAGAGCCTCCATCATTGATGACGTCTTCAGTCTAGCCCGAGCTGGATTAACCAGCTATGATACAGCCTTTGATATGATCAGATATTTTCATGATAAAGAAAGAAATGCAATACCATGGTTGACTTTATGGGAGCACATTAAAGAATTGAATAGTGCACTTTACGACACCATGGAATATTCTAATTTTCAAGTAAAAGACTTATATGTCATTCCTATATTTTTTGACAGCAATGATTTTTGATAAAATAAAAAAAATTTGTGCTGCCTTCCAGGAATTTATGCTCGATACGATAACTCCACTTTGTAGTGAAATTGCATCAAATTTTACTAATGAAAACGAATTGACGCCAATGATGATTGGATGGGCTTGTATGGTTCAGCACGAGGGATGTTTGGATTGGGTGAAAAAAAATTATCCACTGAATTTTAACGACGACACGATGAATAATGGAAATTCGTACGTAAACATGTTAATGGGTACGAATATATAATTTTTAGTATAAAAATCACATTGATTTTAGTGTCTCTGGGAATTTGCGTGAAGCCGTGTATTGTGTTATGGCGAAATATGGTGATCAACGAGAGTGGCGATATATTTTTGGAAAGACCATAGAGAAATTGAATGCAGAAGAGAAACACGAATTATTAAAATCCTTTGCATGCTTTCAATTGCCTTGGATTTTGCGAACGTGAGTATTAAAAATTGCAATTTTTAATAATAGCGTCACTATGGTTTTCTTTCATTTTTCATCTCTTTAAGAATACTCGCAGAAGTTCTTTTTGAAGAATCTTTCACGGAGGACGAGATACTGACAGTTCTTAAAGCTTATGCCCAGCAACCAGTAGCATCCCGAGTTTCGTACGAATTCATGAGAAATAATTGGAAAGAAATTTTTGAAAGGTATTTTGAAAAAAAAATTGTTAAATACATAATTAACCACGTGTCTAATTACAGATATAACAATTCACCTAATATTATCAGAACATTCGTAACCGCGTCCACAGACGTTATTGCCAGTGATCAAGATTTGCTTGATGTAAATATTTGTCATTTTACCTGCTTCCACATATTTTACAAGCAACGTCTAACACGTATATATCGTTTCAGTTACAGTCATTCAAAGAGAAGCATTATAATGATTTAAAAAATATTGCACATACAATAGCCACTATCGAGGCGAGAACAAAGTCTTGGAATTCCTGGCGAAAGGTGTCCTTGCCAACAATAAAAAGATGGCTGACAAATTACAAAGAGGAATTGCATCGAGTATAATACTTAAGTCATCAAACTCATATACAAAAACAAGTGTAGACGCTGATATTTTCACAAGGCAATTTCTACGACAACAAGTTTTATTTCTCCGAATGCTTTCGTCAAGCACGATTACAAAACCAAGCAACAATCTTGTTCTTAATTCAATTCACCTTACAACGACAGTTATTAATTATACATATTTAACAAACTTCACGATATACATAAAATTCTCTAACGTTAATAATAATCCGTTAGTCGTTATCTATCCTCGTCATAACCATTAGTGTCGTTATTCGTTTATCATACTTCACTAAACTAAATAAGATGGTGTACTTAGGGCACAGGAGCCATTGGGTACGAGAGGTGCCACGTCTCTTTAAGCTACTTCAAGAGACTTTACGACGTTCCGTTAACGCTTAAGTATTTTCAGTATCGTAATAACATAAACCTTCTGACAGAAGAGTCGCTTGGGGCCAGAAAATTTCCTAAATTCGTTCGAAGTGCGCATCAATTTTAATCCAATAATAATAATCGAAACTTCCATCAAGTCAGTAGGAACAAACTTTTTGGCATTGACTTGACACAACTTTTACTCTACTTAAAGAAAATTAAGTAACAAATTTTCCAGTTCTTAAACTCTCTAGACATTTTATACGTTCAAAATGTATGTTTCACAATGTTAAATTTGACAATATTTTCTTAATGCGCCTAACGAACGATCTCAGGATCTTTAATTATTTTTTGACTACCAATTAACCCTTATCTCAGTTAGCGTCTCTGCGCATATTTCTTTCTTAGCGCCGGTTGATCCGTCACTGATCCCAGTGAATTTGTTTGTTGTAAAAAATTGCAACCATAGGTCTAAATCATTTTACCTATTTACAATGTATTTACAGGTTATGTCATTTTAACGTTTCATAGGTGTGCTCTTCGTTACATAACTCGTATTATGTCATAATCAAAAGTCAAAGGACTCGCAGTTATACAGTGCAATTACCAGTGCGGGCGATACGATCCTTTGTCTTTAATTATTATTATTTTCCCTTTACTCTCTCGCCATAAATTACTTTGTTCTTATCATTTCTCGTTCCTAGTCGCGTATCATCAGCAGTGCGTTTGACCTTATTACAATACAAAACTTGTTAACGTTACCCTAAATGCACAGTAACTCGCTAATTAATCTTTTAGTATGTTTTCAGGACTGCTACTTCTTAGGTATTCGCGTTAGGATAAGTCGTCGACGATATTTCCCCATTCATCGCGAATTTCACTAATTAATTATCATTATTAATCTACTTATATTTTATTTCTTCTTTTCCTTTTTCTTCTCTCGCAAACGTACACTCACGCGTCCTCTCTTTTTACGTTCGCAACGCCATTGTAAGAATTTCGTTACGAAAAGCGTATTCGTTGTCGTGTGACGGACTTAAAGTCACACGTCACACAATACCGTGACGCTTTGGCTGCTACAATGAGGCTGACGCGGGGACAAACACTTTGTACAACAGAACAACGTTTCTTTCATGGCAGTAGTGAATGGAATTCTCGTCTCTATGTATATATATATCTTGATTCTCTATATAAAGATCCTTCATTAATATATATTTACAGGGTACTTATCTAATTATACATATCATATATATTGTATTAGCCAGTAAACTTTCAACAGCGCGAATAACTATTCACAAGACTAATAAAACAAATGACTACCTTCAGACTTCTCTTCTAGGAAATTCATCGCGATGATTTTCGGGAAATGACGATTTTGGTTGTAGTTTTTTTTTTTTTTTGCAAGAATAAAATTATTTACCCAAATTCGTTGAATTATTAATAGTTTTGTTTTTTGTTGCTATGCGTTCATAGTTTTTTATGATTTCACGTGGCAACTGACTATTTTTGACGTTTAATGACTTCATTGCGATTTCCCGATTATCATACGCGCGAAACGCAGAATTTTGAAGGGCGCCGGTTAGAAGCGCAAATAATTATTAATTGTTGATCAATGATAATATTGCTAAAGAAAAACAATGACGACTCACATTGACATCAACGACGAACTACGGCATTGAACAACGGCGGTCGGTTGTTCAATTCGCTACAACTATCAGCTTTAGAATTCGTATGCTTTACTTGTTCTTATCGTACTATCGATTATCGTTATTACTAGGGTTGTTTTTTGCCTGTGTTCTTGTTCTTCTTGTTGTATTTACAAAATAGTTTATTCTCACGTGGATAAGTAATGGCGTCGAGTCGAGCACCGATAATTTCATACTTGTCGATCGTCTCGTATGATCGGTTTCACTCTTTTTTGAAAAAAAAAAAAAAAAAAAACAGAGAAAAAAACTAGAGAGGCGATCAGACTAAATTCAAAATCACCTGAATCGTCTTCAATTGTCTGATACTATTTAACGTGCCTTTAATATCTATGTATATTTATATTTATATATTACACAGGCTGTATTAGTCAGAATGGAGCAACAGATTTTCTTGAAAAATATAAAGAATATTAATTCCTAAAATTTATAAGAAAAATTTATTCTCCACTCTGACTTGCACATCCCCATCGTGGGTATCTCATATAAATACTTAAGACTATGTGCAAATGAACTCCTTATAATCATAACCGTAGGTACGCGATCTTACAACTATTTTTATGTCAATTGTTCTATGGTTCGCATGACACCTAAAATGTGTCACAATAATGGGACAATTAGTGGGCATATGTATAAAACATACGTATCATATATTTATATATAATATATTTATCTATTCGTTCGGTTTCGGACCAATAACCGGAAGTGTTTTTCACACGCGTGCGCCTATGTTACGGATGTCGGATAAATTTCAAATGGAAATCGGTAATTTCATAAGTGTGCAATATACCATTGATATTTTGTATAATTCGGTAAAAAAAAAAGACTTCCGTTTGGCTTAAACAGGAATCCGCAGCTCGACGCGATTTCTCGAATACACAGCTGTGGCCGTCGGCGTTTCTGTATCTTCGACTTTTTTTTCTTTTTCTCGTTAACAGGGCTCATCTTTTAATTATGATACAAGTACCATTAGTTAGTTAATTGCTGTTTCGTTAAGGATTACGTAGTGGCAGCTTTGTTACGAATATTTGAGCACAGACTATAATAGGTATACATTTTTTTTTTTCATTAAATTGTACGTGTAACGTTACTACGCGCTCGTATAGAAATATTAACGAATACATATCATTTTATTCCCACCTATCTAGAGATAATTATAATGGCGAATGGTGGTAATGTTGTTATTCTTATTTCCTCTTTCCTGTACTTTTCGTTCTTGTTCATACGGTTCCTCTTTTTTGATAATGATAACAGTAGTAAGGTGTCGATACACGTTTATGATGTACGTGTGAAATATGATGGATTACGATAGTAAAATCTAATTCCAATAAATATTGAGTAACAGTTTACTTAATTAAACTGGAATTAGCAAATTGCGTCGTTCACTCTGGCCATGACCACGTACATGTTTTATAAGATACAATTTTTCTTGGCAGCCATCAATAGTGCTGCCTTCACGAGATAATTCGTTATCTGTCAATTTTAATCAATTTCGTACAATATCCTTTGCTGCGAAGGACGTGAAACGTGTTCGTGATAAACTCTGCGGAGCCCTTTTGCCGTAATTTCTTTGAATTTCGCGTAATCGCTCGCGACGCTAAGACTGGGAAATCGGGGTGGATTTTTTAGTCTTTTTCTACGGTGCAGGGCTCGGGCGTGGACTACTGGGGTGGACACCTTACTACAGTGGTGGTGGCGAATTCACTGAATTTCTTATCAATTGGGACTCTATCGTCATAGAGCGTTGGGGCTTGAAGAATAATTCCAGCAGTTCCTACTAATACAGCAAGGGTAAATATCCAGAGAAATAGCCTGTCGAGAACCATGGCTACGTATTTCCAGTCCTCCTTGACCTAAGACACACAAGATTTTCAGCCAAATTAGTATCAGTTTTGAACGATCAATGATAAACGATTTTTCAAAGTAATGCTACTTGCCTTCGTAGAGTCCTCAAGCATCTTTGTATGCTCAGCGATGAACCGTACGCAGATGCAAGATCTATGGACTTCCGGTGGACAACTTGAATGTGAGAATGCTGGTGGATTTCTCAATACAGGACTCTTCACCTCCTCGATAACGGCTTCACCGGATACGGAAAGATCCTCGCAATCCGTACGAAGCGGAAGTGGCGGTAGCGGCGGACCATGAATGAGACAGCTTCCGCCAAATCTGGCCCCATCCGTCAAGCTACGAAATTGACACATTACTCAAGTCGATGATAATCAATCATCGATACAGCAGTATCAAATGGGAGTTAAAAAGTATGTCATCAGTGTACCTAGACGGAGATAGATCTTCCTTGGATGGTACTCGACTGTGAAATCGCTTTGGTGTTAGATGATCATCGCTGTCTTCTTGAGCAGTAGGATGATAAGGATAGTAGCAGGTTTTCTCTTTGCCTCTTACTGTTCTCATCAAGACCCTTCCTGATGAGTACCTGTGAGAACATATTTCAATGAATGTATTCCAGTATATTTTAATAAGATTTTTTAAAAACCATGATAACATTATCAAACGAAATGAATACTTGATGAAGAGTTCACCACGGTAGAACTAAATGGTGAGTAAATAAACTGATTTATCAGGTTCTCAAAGCTTTGGCTAACAGTTGAAACTTCTATATCTTTACCTCTGACAGGAGTCTCTTTTTTTCCTCTAGATTTGGAAACTTTTCAAAAGATAGTTTAAGCTTCGAAAAGCCCAAGTTACAGTTTATACACGTGTGAGGTGATCCGCCACAAATCATCCTACAGGTTGTTCCTTCTATCTTACCTATTTGTCTCAAACTTGTATTGAGGTCTTCTCATGACTAGCAATCTCGGAAGAATATGTATAAAGACCCTCTTGACCCAGGGCGCCATTTTGTGCGTTTGTGGAGAACGGAAGTGGACATTGAGTACCACGACAGTGACGCATATACTGAAACAAAGAAAATACGAGAATTCTTATTAATTAAATAAAACCACTGAGGTGAGCAGCACGAAAATGCATAAAAGAATGAATGGTAGCACGTAAGACCTTAGTTCATGAGTCTCTTGGGCGACTTCCTGTTCTTACTCAGTAACATGGAAAATAAAAACCATCAGGATTCTCCTATTATCAATTCCCAAGTCATGCGTGGTGGAAGGGTCGAGAAATGGAGCAATCAAGGGTAGAAAACTATGATCATGTCAGTAGGACCCTTTTCGCAGTACATAAGGAGATGGCACAGGGGTATGTGGGAGATGAAAGGTCAAAATATCAAGAAGCTCGCAAGGGGTCATTGGGATTATTTCTTCAGGGGTATCTTGATAAGTAGAGAATAGCGGATGCCAAAATGGCTGCGAAAAACGAAGCGGAAATTCTTGGTCGAATTCATTCCAGCAATTTGCTGCAATACGTATGCGTGATGATCGCTAGATGGCACTTGGCGTGTTTCTGTATAATTTCCACTCTATACGAATTATACATGCATGGTATGTATGTGGTAGAAGAAAATGGAGGGTGCTCGAGGAACAGAATGTAAATTTTGCGAAACCATTTATAATGGAGATCCCTTCCTACGACGGTTTCCGCCTTTTCTCTCTCAGTCTCACCCTTCTTAAACCCACCCTTAGCAATGACGGACAGGACACGATGTAAATTGCAGCTACTTCCTTTACTCAGAGACTAATACAATTTAACAACCCGCACCGAAATTCCTCCCTTACATTCATTCGTAATTCTTAAGGGTGAACAGTTCTTCGACATAAGAGCTTCCTCGAAATTGTGTTTGAATTGTTTTCATGTGAGAAGGAAGATATTGGAGTTCAATCTTAGACCCAGTCAGCCGTTTGTATCTTTACTTAAGGGTTCCCTGCGCTACCCTTATCCAAGATAGAAAAAACAATGGTGGTATAAAATCAGCACTTTCTCTCAGCAAAATAATTAAGTTCAGCCACGAGGCTCAATTTTAGGAAATTTTCTTTGGATTCTCTTCCTCCGTCAAGGGTTTAGGGTAAGTCTCATTCTTTCACGCAGAAACGTTATCAATCAGGATACAAGGGAACAAGAAAAGAACTGGAAACGACAGTATCCGAGAAATCGTAAGGATTAGTAGTGACGCTTCGCTACTAGAGATACTTCGAGCGGTCCGTTGAGAAATGGATGTAAGAAAAAACGAGGTCCGAAAAGAAGATTGATAAAAAAAGAAACAAGGGCGAAGTAGCAATCAGGCGTATAAGGGATGAAAGTTAAAAAGACACAAAGATCCATACATCAGAAGGACTGAGCTCGTGTTGCCAGTATCTACTGTAATGGTGCATCCTTCATTAACGTGATTCTACCGCCATATTTCAAAGGAACTACCCCTGCCTCTTGGAATACCCAATAGGAAAGGGTGGCTACAGTTTTCGAGGGTTGAGAACCGCACGAGCAGAAAGCCTAGAGGGTTGCTCGAAGGTGGAGGAGACACTTGGTCGATGTGGCCTCTGATTAATGTCCTACAGTTCCTACATCCTCCTACATCCTTCTACCAAGGTGACCCCCGTGCCCCCAAAAACAACCATACACTCTACTACCTCCCAGAGCTTTTCACCCCTAGTAACTTTTTTTCCTTCTCTCACCCATCGACAGCCACTTATATCTACACCTATAGTAACGGTAGCCCAAAGGTATAACAGTGATATATCCCCTTACAGGTCTGCCACAATTGTTTCAAGCTTTCCGCACGCAAGTGGAGCTTTAATGTTAAAATACTCGTGCAACCTAACCTGACCAGAACCTAACCTGATATAATCGTGAAGGTAAAGAAATTTTGCTCGAAAGTTTTAACCTTCTTCGCGGTATTGTTAGAATCCTTTGGTAGAATTCATCCCCTACTCGTCAAGGAACTTGCACACCCTTCCTTTTATTCCATCCATCCCTTCCACGCGAGTTGAGATCCCGGCTTCCGAGTAACGTTGCGGCTCGTGCTTGTTTCTCACGCTAGAGAAAATCTCTTTCTCGAAAGAAACTCTCGAGTTCTCTTAGCCCGATGTCATTTCTTCGTCTGTACCAGAGCCACTGGGGATGAAGGTTGCGGATGAGGATTCAGATGAATACAAGAGGAGTATATACGTATATAAAGAGTCTGTATGAAAGCAACGCACTCTTCTTACTGAATTTGTGTTTTATCAAATCATCCCTTATCCACTTTGATGCAGTGGTCGACCTATGCGTCGGAACGAAGCGGTTGGTAGTTAACGACTTTCTAAGTCGTCTGTCTTTTCTCATGAGTATTTCCGTAAAAGGATCAGACACTCTTTCCAATGCGGTTGGACTTAAATTATGCCTAGGAAAACAATAAAAAATATATATATACATTATTAAAAAACGAAATCAAAAATTTTGTGACAATTTTGTCAGAGTATAAATAGTAAAAATTCTCAAACCTTTCAGAATTAAAAAAAATATATTATACGTCAGTCGCAATGCAGTGGCTTTCAAAAAGTTATAATTCCTGTCAGCAACCTTGGACAATATGTGGCTGGAACAATTTACCCAGGACGACCACGTTTTCAGAGATGCCATTGCTGGATCGTGTTTTCTGTGGCTATTGTACATGTTGTCTCTCCACTATTATTTCAGTGAAACCTGAATATTCCGTAATGCAAACGTCGCTCGAGGCATCCCTAGGAATATTTGCGTAACATCTTGGATCTGAATACTCTTCAAATAAGAATTGCAAGTGCACACATATATATATATATATATATATATATTATATTACATACACAAATACATGACCGGTCTTACGTAAGATACCAAGAGAATTTATAGAGGTGCATTGTTGAGAATCAAGATAAATCTTTGATACAGCATTTTTGCAGTTGCTCCTATGTGAGATATTGGGTGGGACAGGGTGGTCCATCGTTTTACATGCACCCTACTATATATATATAGATATAAGTAATTGATCTTTGTTTTTCAAACTTCTTTGAAGCTTAGCAAAAACTACCCCCATACTTTTCAGAAGCTTTTGTCTCCTTATGGACACAGCTGTCCGTGCTGCCTCTACAGCATCCCCTAAGACCCCATGAATTCCAATCATGTTCGATAAACATGACTCGCCAGGAAAAGCATGTTTGCGAAACGCGAGATCTACGCCGGCGTCGTAGAGACGAATTTTACTTGGGCAAAAAATTCATTATGGTATAACGTACGGGAATATTTTTAGGTGAGACATTTTCATGATTTTTTTTGACTATTTTGCATTTTTTGTATACGTAATATTTTTGGTAATTAGGTAATGTCTGAATTGTTGGGGTGTGAAAATAGGTTTGTGAGCTTCAATAGGTACTGCGAGGATAATGGTGGTTATGTAAGTGAAAAAAAAAAGAAAAAAATAAGGTAAACTGTTCTATTTTATAAAATTGTGAAACTTTGTAATACTTCGCTCCGCCATTTAATACGTCGATCGGGTCTATGTGGGAGTAACGGGGAACTTGAACTTTGTTAACTTTTCAACTTGTTTAAAGTTCGGATACAATTCTATCCGTGCCATAGAAAAGTTACAAGAAGCGTTGTGATTGAAATGAAGAATTTTGGATTTTTCAAAAATGACTTTGGATAATTTGAAAAAGGCAAACATCCAACAGTCAGTCACGTATTTCGCGACGTCGTTGTTACTAAATGAAGAAATAGCGTTACGATTGCTATAGGCTAAACGTATATTTAAAAGGCAAATTTTCGTTTAACTTGCAAATTGATCCTGTTCGAGGAGACTCGTTCAATTACTTATTTCTACGATTCAATTCAATTCGAATCCTGAAAGTTCGTTTTGATTAAGACCCGATCGTCCCTACTGCAGAGACAATAATGTCTGTAAAATAATTAAAAAAAAAAAAAAATGCTACAAGTTTTTAAGGTAACCAATGACTTTTTTTTCAAGCTCGTCTACATTAACATTCCCTTATTTAAAAATGAAAAAAGCATAGAAAAAAAAAGTAATTCTTTTTGAAAAAATTAAGTCAAAATACACTCTCAAAACTTCACAAGAATCGTTCGCGTGAAAAAAATCGTTAGCCTAGAATGACGAAAGAACCAATTTTTGGTCTGCTCGTTCAAAAATTATTAAATCGTATTACACATATAGCTATAGAATTGTATGCAGAAAATAATATCGTGTCGATAATGTTGCTGGCATTTATATAATATATCTGTATACATATATATTAATAATGATGACACGTCGCTCCAAATCTCTAAGCATCGACTCGCCGAAAGGTCCATTCTGCGAAATTTCTTTTGAGTCCGACAAAAGGATCTTCACGAACCGAAGAAATGAAATAACGAATACCAACCACCTAGCACTTAGGCCAAGGTTCCTCAGTAGCCAAGAGGGTGACACCTTCCCAGTCTTCATTCTTATCCGAAACCTTGCCACCCAATACGTAAGTAACCTGGGTTGAATAACAATTTTCCTTTGGATGCTATTATGAAAACTCGTCTTTACTATTCAGTGACCAAAGGTGCCAATCAGATGCAAAAATTATAGAATTTCAGGTAAAATCGAAGGGATGAATTGGTGGCTGATATTTTTCATAGAAATGCACCAGAGATGTGGAGTTCAAAGTTCGAGGCTTTGCTTGGTGCTTTTAGATAGTCGAATTGAAAATGTCAGCCTGCAGGTTCCTATCGAGTGTAATTTGCCGCAATGGGACTGAGGGTTAACTTGAATGGCCGCTAGGCGTTTGTGTATAAAATAATTGAAATCCTGATTACGACGTTGAACATTCCGTAATGGCTCGGGACATGTTACATGTTTGTACGATGAAAAGGCGCCTTAACGAGGACGTTAAAACGGAGAGAATCGACGAGGAGAAATGAATAAGTTGATTTTACGAAATGGCTTGTTGAACTTTAAAAAAAAATTAAAATCTGTATTGAAATTTTTTGTCAATGCTGACATACGTCTATGTAGACGAATACACGGAATGTTAGATACTGAAAATTTAGTAAATTAAACAGAAACTGTTTTTTTTTTTTAGAATATCTTCCTTTTCATTATACTCGTTTATGATTTGTGTGAAAATCGTTTTTTTTTTATGAGTTGTAAAATAATATTTTACCTCAGGGCATAAAGTGCGGGTATAGTACAGAAAGTTTTGAGCAAAAGGACGTGTATTAAGAGAATCGGAATAATTTTTGTTTGGAGAAAATAAATATTACTTTGTTAATAATAATAAGGGAGAAGGGATGTTTCATCCCTTGATGATCAATATTCGATATAGCTATGTCTATGCCATTGAACTCGATGCTAAACTTTGAATGGAATACTTGGTTAGATCACTTCACCCCTCGAGTATATCTCAAGTGGAGAGACACAGGATAAAGGGAAAAAAATAGGAAAATTACAAGAAAAATATTCAGGAGAGACACGATCGATTTGCCCAGGTTCCCCGTAAGGAAGACGTTCATTAAAATGCTGTGGCGTAACGATTATAAAGCCATTAATGGAGAGCGAGGGTGTCGGAAGAAGAATGGGGAGGAAAATGGTAGAAGAAAAGAAAAAATAGAGGCAGCTACTGTGATAGAATTAAAAAAAATAGAAGCAAGAAGGAAATGAAGAAAAATGAGATTGGTGAACTTAAGGGGGAAAAAATGAAATTATATTTAATGTCATTGTAGGTATCGTCGACGGTATCTATTATAAAAGAAATTCTGTATAAAATCGCACTTTGAAGATTTACTTTTTTATATTAGTACGTGCAAAAATTGCTTGCTTGTATCGCTTGGTAGAAAGTGACGGGTAAAATGAAATTTGTGTATTTTGATAAATTGCTTTTTGGACTCTTATCTTAAATTTATACTGTATAATAAAATGAGGTTAAGTATGCGTAATCCGTAATACAGTTTTTTTATTAAAAAAAAAAAAAGAATATCAAATTTCTAGCTACTTGCTAAATATTTATAGTTGACTCTGGGCTTAGGAAGTTATACGTGGTTGGTTGGGGCTGCTCGAATTCATTAAAACTCGGCTTCCGGCTGCCTCTTCAATTTCTCAACGAGCGAAATTTTCTCTGGTTCAAGCGACGTGTCCGACTTGGTGCGAAACGTATTTTTAACGAGGCGAAGTAAGGCATTAATATCGTGGTCACTGTAGAACGGAAAAGATACAGATAATGGAGTAGTCGGAAATTTGTATAGGATACAAATTTTGTAAATTTCATTAAAGATAATTAGGTATTTTAGGCCATCATTTGAGCGTACATGCAGAAATTACGCGTAAAGGCTGATATCTATAGGATCGTGTGGACCGTATCACAATTTGGAAATGGAGCTGTGCTCAAATTGAATTTTAGTCTCTAAGGAAAACGGGTTAACGGAGCTCGCAGTTGGCAAACGGAAGTTAGCGTCTCGTCGAACTTCCTCTAAGCACCGTGGAATTTCCAACCTAGACGATCTCTTTTTGGAAGCCACGATATTTAATGTAATGTCAATATTGAAGTAAACCAATACCCCTTCAGTGCCCTGGTATGTCAGATAATTCAACAATATTAATAAGATGGAGATAAGGAGAAATGACCGCATGACGCTACATTATTCTATGGTATATTCTGTCTTGTTTTTTCATTCACTATACTCATCTTTCTTCCTCTTCTGTTCCATCTCTACGTAAAAGTCCTTACATACGTCAACTCGGTGGCGTATATCAAGATGGCCGCGAAACACTGCCATGTGCGCTGCTCCAGTTATTTTTCTAAGTTCTTTTCCTCCATTCACTTTAGTACCCTTTTTCTTCTTTCTTAAACGCCCTCCATCTTCCTCTCCGGGTACTACAGGGCATTTCAGTCTAGCGAAGTGCGCGTAGATATGGGTCAGCCCGTACGTCGAGGGCATTCCGGGATATTAATTTCAGAAGTGTTTCTATTCACGCCCCGGACGAGTTCGTTGGCCCGAGCGTAGGGACAGACTCTTTGAGCCCACCAAGAAGTGAAGTTTTGCAAGAGCAAAAGACCTCTTTGAAATTGGTAGGTATCGCGCATTTAATATTAATGAGAGCATTCCGAGAGTGGTGTCACGTAGCGGCCGTTTAACGAACTAAACAATAGCTGACGATCCCAGCCATCTTAAGCGTCTCAAGATGGCGGCGAAACGTCTGAAAACACATCTGACAGGCGCCAATGAACGCGGCATCAAGGCAGAAAATTCAAAGGAACGTCAGCTGCACTCACAACAGACTGATAAACCTTCTCCCAAGGTAAGAAACTATACAGTACAACGATAAAGCACGGCATTAGCTTTATGGAGTGGAAGAAAAGGGAAAGCCACTACTTTCCCACAAGTGCTGGCTCTTTTCCAATCCTCTGCCGATATCATTCAGCAGGAAACGAAGATTGTAAAAGCCAACAGAGTCAATCGTACTTTCCTATTCGTCGCATTAAAGTATTCCGTCTCGAACTATACCCTTTGATATTGCTCAAACCTTTCCATTTTCTTTGCTTCCTCCTCTCACCTATCATTCGAATCGATCGATCCTCCTCTCACCTAGCATTCGAATCGATCAGAATTTATGCCCTGGGCCTAACTTGTCAGGAAATTTATAATCGGCCCACTCACCCATCTTGTCTACTGACAGTAGGTACCAACTTAAACACTAGAAGACTGACTTATCAGACCGCGACATGTTTGAAGATTAGTTTCCTGTTTGTTTTGCCTCTGGCCCGTGTTCTGCAACTGGAGGCAAACACGATACCAACTATGCACGCCTTTGCATTTCTAGCGTGTGCACTTGAAGCGCTTGTCGGTAACCCTTCCAATTTGCCATCGATTTCCTCTCGATAATACCTCAACACACAAGTGCAATGGACGTCCAAGTGAACATTGAAATATATATATATATATATAAACTACTTGCTGCTCGTGAAGATCTGAAGTACCATTGAGTTTTTCAACGGTAATGAAAAATATGTCAATTTCTCATAACGTCCTTTATAATACATCATATTTAATATTTACGTATTTAATCATTTTCTTTTCAGTTCTACACTGGTCCTTGGCACACTTGGGAAATTCAACAGTGAATTTACCAAAGGGAATTGTAAAAAATGATAAGGGAAGGAAACAAAGCTTTGAAATTGTTCACCTTTTTTGTTCTTGTTATTCTCTTTTCTAATTCTTTTTTATTCATATTGCATATACACATGTAGCCATCAATGGACATACGCACATGTGTAGAGATATTGCATAGGACTGCCTTACACGCAAGATACAATAAGGTGTCAGTATGGTCCATTTGCATGATAACCTATATCCGAAAACAATAGGCCTTTGTTTCCAGTTTGTGAGCGTCGCGACGACGTGCTTTAGTATTAAGAGCTCTCGACGGGACTCTGTCGACCCGTACAGTTCGATAAAAGCGGCGGAAATGAAATTGGCGTAGAAAAAAGGGATGAAATATTTTGTGGAATTTTTTTATACGTCACCACCACGTGATACATTAACGCATCTCCCCCTCGATAAGCCAGACTCATCGAATTTCCTACGTTCAGATTAAATTTCTCTGTTCCCATTTACTTTTCACCTACTTACATGCTTACTGCTTCTTGTTTCCATACGGAACCATATGACCTTATGAAAAACATGGATTTAGGCTAAGCAAAAGATTTTCCATCCATAAAGATAGGCTTTGGAATTTTTCAATACTTGAATAAACATTTCTGAATTTTTAGTGGAATCAAATTTTCTTAAAAGTTACTTCAGTCTGCATTTATTATGGATAAAAGGTACGAGGAGGCATTCGCACAAATTGCGGTCGACACCCTTACAAACGAACTACAAAGCAGCACTGAATAAAGTGAGAGAGGGTTGACATTTCTAACTCAACAATAGAGCTTTATCCAAAGGCAAATGCAATCTAACCTCAACGTAATTTAGATTTCAGACTGTACGAGTCATCCTGCTGCCACCTGTACGAAAACAGCAGTCTCCTCGTACCAAAGCAATTATTACCAACACCCAAGTGCCATCTGGTATCTACAACCTACAACCTACAACCCACAACAATGCAAAATACAACCTATAACCTAGAGGCTACAAAGGCCAGTCACGGTTCGCCATGTAAAATTAATATTGAGGTAAAAATGAATGGCTCTTAATTATTCAATAAATATTAAATTTTAATTACAATTGTCTTACCTTATAGAAACCAGTATCATGGCGAATATAAGATATTTCCCAAGAAGCGGCACCACCAGCGAGGTGGGTGGAATAATTTCCACGACGAGAAGGAAGAACACGTGTAGACTAATTAAGATGGATATGGAGAGGGTAACCTGAAACGATATAAATATATAGGTATACAATTAAAATACTCCTTTAACATATATTATACATGAAATTGCAATAATGCTAAAACCTTAAGAGAAGTACTGGTATTCGTGGGAGACAAAGATAATCCTCTGCTGAAGATTTGTAAGAAGAAATCTCACGGATTACACCAAGGCGCATTGCTGTAGATCGTTGATATTTTTATTCCTGGCAGATTTATTCAGACGCCATGAAGATTTAAGAACGACGAAAAGAATGCCTTGGAGTAATATGCAGGACAATTCCAATTTATTACTGGGATGAAGATTATAAGAAGGAACGGCAAGATGGGATAAACAGACAGGGGAGAGATGATTCTGATGAAAGATGCTGCTCCACAAGAAGATACTAAGGGTAAGAAAGTTTAAGGGGCTGAAGGAATAAGCCTTATAGTACCCACGGCCCTTTAAATGCCCTTATTTTCATTAAACATGATGGATGTATCTGGCAAGTAAATAAGACTCCATTTTCAAGTATAGTAACAATGGTATATGCTACATAAAAATTGTTCAAGCAAATAATCAATCATGTAGATGAATTTCAACTGCTTATCCTTCAGAGATAAACTAATCAATTAAGTCCACATATATACATATATATATATATACATACACATATATATATGTATATATGTCTGTAGCAGAAGGTATCGTTAACGAGCTCGACATAGATACATGGCTAATAGCCGTTAGGTTACATATCCCATGGGAAAGTTTAACAGGGTCCATTAAACTGCACAGTTCATTGCAGTATACCCGGTAGAGTTGTGATTACAACGGGGACCTGGAATCCCCTAGCGGCATTTAGGGACATAAATTTCATACCGGTGTCAAAATAGCTTAGGATTCGAATCCTGCTACGAATCTAGGAATCGAGTTTCTCTAATCCTAAATCTATTTGGCTCTTCGAATTACATCCAGAGGTTTATATGTATGTATATATATAAACACACACAAATAGCGCCATTATATAACGTAGACAGAACCATAGCTAACTTTACTACCCTTGAATGTACTATACTTTGACCACGTGATGGATATTACATTGCTATTATCTATAGTATAGTTTTAAACTACAGTATGTTGTAGGAAAACGAGATTCCTTGGTACATTGTATATGTATGGTTGTTAGGGAATCTCGCGAATATAATTTTCACCGTGACACGGGTTGCAGCCTTTCGAATCCCTTGAAAACTTGCATAAGCAAAATCGTTCGGGAAGTTTTATTTATCCGGGTTAAGTTTGTTACTTCTTCGCGAGGGATGGGTGAGCAGCATGTATCGCGAAGAGAACAAGAATCCTTCACTGTTGGGAATGTGCAATGCGCAGTGGGATCTTTCATTCTTCGCTTGTGAAAATCCGGACTCGCGTCGATCCTGGAAAAGTTGGTAACAGAAAAGATCTGTAAAAATATCTTACAGAAACGGAACGGAAATCCGCTTTGCTGCATTTTTCCGCGTGGGTTTTTCATTCCTGTCGCTGAAATACTAGGGAACAGTGGCGGCCTCAGAAACAATCGACGTAAACAACGTGAAACTAGGATGATTTTTCAAATAAAATATCTCTGTTAAAGGTATAAAAGAAAATGGCGAATATCCGTCCATACATATTTCTGTACTTGAATACAATAGATACATACATATATATAAACGTATATCAAACCAAAGGATATTATTTCCATGACAAAAGCTGAAGGTGGCATATTTCGATGCTTATTAATCTCACATATTGGTTGGCCACCATCAAAATGGTTTCCCACAGACACAGCACAATGGCGTCGTTCTAGTGAATATAGAGGCATCTTCCCTTGGTGCTTGAGTAAGGGTAGGTCAATATTAGCCCTTCTTTCCATACTTTTTCGCTATTCTTACCAGAGCCATAAGTGCTCCACTTTCTCGATAAGCTTTAGTTTCTTTTTCTTGCGACTCACCAAACACTATTCTAATAGTAACCCTTCGATTTATCATCTCACAAGTGAATTCGCCTACCTTAAGTACGTTCATGCGCGTGAACAGTTCACGGTTCAAGTGAACCGTGAAGATTAACTGAAAGGAGCAGCGATCCAATAGTAATTAACCGTGAGAATTTCTCAACAGAGAATTTTGATCAGTGAACGTGACTTTGGTTTCAGGATCAGTGCTGCCATCTTGTATGTCAATGTGAAAATGTCAGGACATTTAACTCAAAGCTTCCCTAATGTCAACCTATAAGACGGTTGAGCGCACTTGGCTTCAACCCGCCAGCATCGTGCAGTCTACGCTACTGGACAACAAGGAGTGATAACAGGATAAGAATGAAGACAGCAATGGCGACCTCCAGGACGACTTGAAACTCCTACGTTAAATTCACTTCCGTAATGGCGCCTGGAATCTTTAGTTCTCGACTTTCCCGCAGACCGGAAATTGCCGGGGGAACTTTTTAAAATTTCTGTGACTGATGACTTCTGCATTTTTTTTTTCAAAGATAGAGGACAGTCAAGGGTGGAATACCCGAGGGTGATCTCGATGGGACCGACGATCACACTTTGAACGCAATGGCCGAAGAAAATGGCCAATGGGTAGGCTCGAACGCTGGTCCAATGTAGTTGGCTGCTGCTACCCGCGATATTGCTTATCGATTCAGCCATCTTGATTGACGTGCCTGCCGCGTGGTCTAGCTTAAAGGGGAAGCCTGGACCTTCGAACGCGAGAATCGCGGCACCTTCATTTACTTACATATACGTAGCTTTCCTACTGATAACGTAAACATATTCAGAGAGGATTTATATGGTTGCTATGGTTACGGATTATCTTCTGAAAATGATAAACGACACGGTAAATACATTTAGAGTGGTATTCGCTAAAATGAATTTTTGTTAGAAAATATTTTCCGAGTGAAATCTTTTAAGAAAAGAGGGTGACACTTGTAAGAGATGCTTAAGTGTACTTAAAGGATATTTTTATATACGTGTATACGTCTATATATATATATATATATATATATATAATTTGTATATACGTATACACACACACATACGTATTATCATTTTTAATATACTCTCATGTAACTGTATTTAGCTGTATTAATATCTCCTGTAAACGGGCAGGAAATCTAATAAGGGAGTAAGCGAAGAAAATAAATCTCTGGTTATTTTGCAATTGGACGTCCTGACTAAAGATGCTTTTAAAACAAGACTCCCTGGCGACTGCGAAATCTTAAAAGGCTCCTTAATTAAAAGTACTAAGAGAACGTCTCACAGAGTAATTACACAGTCTTAGCGAGTGTAGGTACCAAGAGCAGGTGGTGTTCAATGAGAAATGGAGCAGGGATTAAAGTCACAATCCGAGATCCCAGTCCCAACTATTATTCCCATAATGTATTAGGGCTGCGCGTGAAAGCTGACCAAACCGACTTGAATCAAATCCTCCCTGCCTATCGTGTAATGTCGCGACCAATGCGAATTCCCTTATCCGTGCCCATAGACGATATTCACTGTAAGCTAAACGATCGATTACTTATTGGAAACTACGTATAGTCAAGTCTGACTTTCAGTAAGAAAAGTGCTGGGATGCACAGTAAGATACATTGGTGTCGGGCGTAGCGACGCCGAGCTGGGAAAACTTTTCTAATATTTATCCCACGTCACGTACTGGCATTCAAGATGGACCACAGGGATGCTGCATCCTGGATCCAATGCTATCTTGCGAAACACGTAATAAAAGACAGTTTGTAGAGTGGGGGGATTGAAGGATCTTAGATAAGGGTCACGATGGTTTTTTTTTGTTCTTCTGATCAGACAGGAGAAAATAACGAGGCTGTATGGACCGATGAGAGAAATTGTATCGCTGTGAATTCTGTAATATTTTTTCAAAAATTCACTACTAGTTTCGTCCTTGTCGGGTGGTTTAATTTATTACGTGCATTTTATTCTTTTGATAATATCTCGAAATTTTTATATATTACGTTTTAATTGGATGTCATTAAGCGCCTTAATTATGACGTATTTTTATTCGCTTTTACATGAAATATATATACATATATATATATATTTATTTATAATAATCTAGCTAACTTTACCGTTATCACGGAGACTCGTTAGTACGTTTCAAAAGATTATGAAAGCAATTACACATTTCGTTTTTTACTGTCCTCGTATACATATAATATTTCGTTAGCTTACGAATGCGTTTTGCCTGGTTTCTGGGTAAAACAAAAATCTGCTATTCGCACGCGTTTCTCAGTCTCGCTGCGAAGTGCGTCTTAATGGGAAAGTCGTGCGTGACGAGAATCTCTGATAAACCCAAAAAAAAATCATAACGATTTGCCAACCCTGAATTTTTTAGTAAAAAAAAATATCTATACCTACCGCGCGTAATTTGAGACGAAATTTCGAAATAAATATTTTCACGGATTTCGATAAAAATTGCAGAATCTTCGTTACAAGGAAAAAAAAAAAGCGTTTTTTAGAATTTCTCTTCCATTCAACGAATAAGACCAGCGAGCCACACGCGTTAATGTCAGCGGGGTGGCCTTGCGTAAAAATTAATAAGCGAGCAAATGTAGTCTCAGTGCTTTGCAGAAAAGCGAGAAACTAGATGAACCATTCCGCGTTAAAACCGCCGCGTCAGTCTGGCGAAGTTAAACTTCTGTAGAAAGAGAGGAGAGTAGACTGTTGAAAAAAAAAATGTTAGGTTAGGTAAAGGAAATATAGGTATACCCGGCTGCGCTCAAAGGAACCAAAGAGACACAGGCAGGCAGTGAAAATGACGCAAATGAGCATACATGTCAAAGCATAAAATCTCAACTGAGAATTCAAAACGAAAATGAAAAAATATTCATTAAGATTACGTCTATGCTAATAAAGCGTTAAAGGTCATGTAAAAATTAACAAATTTTCAGATACGTACCTTCTCGCCACTATCGCTGGGCAGATAAAACGTGAGGACCGTAAGAAACGAAATTCCCATACACGGTATGATGATATTGACTGTATAAAAGAGCGTCTTGCGTCTCATGGTGATATTGAAGGTTATGTCAAGATAAGGTTCGTCGCAGCAAGTGTAGAATTTTTCGTTTCTGGAAGAGAAAAAAAGAAAGAAAATCAAATACCATTGAGCGAGTTCAAAAATTCTATATAGTCATACACGATTACGAGTGAAGTGAGTAACGAGGAATAAATTGAGAAAAAGAAAAGTCTCGATATGGATAAACCAAGATGGCGACCAATCCCCCATGAAAATTGTAATGACAATAAAGTTGCTCGCCATAACGTAACTTGCCAAAGTGAGATCAGGTGGCTGGAAAGACGGAACTCCAGTCAAAAGACACGAGCTTGGGTTAGGTTGGGTTATATATATGTACACGTGTATATATATATATATAAACACAACCCACGTACAGGTCATCCTATCCACCAAAGGACTACTAGCGAGATTACCGTTGGCTGGACCCTTCAAAACCTAAGGGACGCACCATACCTTTGGCTGACAGGGTGCGAGGACCCGTGTCAAAAGTTAGACCAATGTCTAAAGCAGATAAGGTTAGGGGTCAATTCGACGAACCGGCAAGGGCTTGCGTAACAAGGTTGCGGTCTGATCCTATCTTGGTCCACTTATATGGTTCTACATGAAAAATATTATTATTTACAAGAATACATATATCTACTATTTACCCATAAGGCTGCGTGCAGTATCTGAGAATTGGGGCGTTACAGGATACTCGGGTTAACCGTAGTACAGTATGCAGAGGGATGTTTCATAAATGCCCAAGGGAAGTGACTTTATCGAGCTTCTTGTGTTCAGCGAAGCTCAGACCCGCGGATGCTGCGGGCGGGATTAAAATTGCAAGCGTCTAAACTTTACTCCGTACCAACATTAAAGCTGACTGAGAGAAACGCGTAGGTCTGAGCGTCGACGTATGTAAGTTTTATGAAAATTTTTTGTCGAATAATCCATGTTGTGGTATCTAGTGATTTTTACGTGGGAAGGGCGGGGGGGGGGCAGGGGGGTCTGATAGCCTAATTAAATTTTGTGGTTTTCGTATTTGCCGTCCGTAAAACTTCATTGAGTCGAGTAGCTCGTGACTTTTTCACGTGGAAAGGCCGAAGGTTTTGGGTAAAATGAAAGGAACGTGGGAAGAGCATGGGGAGGGAATGGAGGGTTCGTGGAGTAAAGGAAAAAAGGAAAATACTGATACAAATGGTAATAAAAAAGAAGAAAATGAAGGGAAAAAAAGAGTAAAGACGGAAAAGGAAGGTAGTGTGGATTCTCATTGCTTTTCAAAGACCTTCGGCTTGTTTTCCAATATGGCTATCTCGCGCGTACCGAACCGTTCCGGACTCACAATCAGCCAAGCTTTAATCGAACGTCGAGAAATCCACTTTCAGGGGTACCAATTTTTTTTACTTCTATCTCTTTTACGTTTTTTTTTTTTTTTTTTCTTTGTCCCACCTGTACCCTACGGCATAGCCCGATTTCTCATTGTCCACTATGGTCAGCCTATTCGTCCAATATCCGAATCAGTCGACGTTCGATATTCGAGAATCGTGGAAGAAAATAAAAGAAAAAGATAAAATCAGTTACCTAACAGCAGGCACTTCCAAAATGTCCCACTCGACGGACATGTAGAACTCGGAAAGATCGACGCCGACGTCGACGACGTTGCTACCCGATTTCTCGTCCATGTGCCTCAGGTCCACCTGTGGAAACGTATATATTATTTTTTTTTTTTCTATCAACCAAAAACATTATCAAAGCGCCGGCGAACATCACGCTCGACGTAATTTTTTTTTTAGTGAATCTTTTAACGCTAACAATTAATTTTATATATGTTTTGGCATTAAGTATGAAAAAGTATACACAAATGCATATAGTCTCTTGCACGTAAGCCGAGCCAACCATTGCTTGCTGATATTGCGAGCCTGGCCTCTCTCTCTCTCTCTCTCTCTCTAGAATTATAGACTGAAATTAAAGTTTCTTTTATTGGTATTACTGGAACTCAATCCCGGAGTACAATCCGCGAATATGTCCACCTGATCGGCAATGGCTGTCGCGTGTATACGAGCTTTGCGTAATTTCGAGTCCGACGTAAGTCGATTAGCACTCCGGAATTAAATGTCCGTTTAAATCTATGACGCAATTCTCTAGCATTACATACACACATATATATACATATACGTGTATATAATATATATGTATATAAAATACACACAGAAAAAGAAACAGGCTCAACACAGATTTCCACAGTTCCAGGCAACGGGGTTGAAAAAACACTCGAAAACATTGCGCATCTAAAATAAAACAGAATTACTGGCAGACTACAAAAATTATCATTATCATTATCATCTTATCCACTCTTTGCCATTTCACCTAAACGAACAACTAACAGTAATAATAATCATCAATTAGAGTCTCGGTTATATATATATATATATATATATATGTCAATAAGCAATAACGAAATAATAATTTATTAATATCAGATATTACGTCATTTATTTATCAGCTTCCGTCACAGTCAATGACTACACCGGAAACACGGGGATCAATTTCATTGGCCATTTCTCTTTTGGGTTGCGATTAAACTGAATGCCAACGTTGACTAGCAACTGGTACCAACAACACCAACCCCTATCAGCTACCCTTAACCAATTGCTGTAACCTACCCCAAATCACGCGAGATCAACCCCTACTTCGAAATAACTGTATGCATGTATACATTTAACACATTTATTACTCCTGTTGTTTTATGTGTTGTCATTGTAAACCGGAAGTCGATCCCGTCACGTATCGTCTGGTTTGAGGTCAACGTCACTCGTGTCCCGTCATACTCATTTCGTTGATGGTATCGCGTAACAATTATCTGGCGTATCAGTCCTTGTTAAAGATGATGGTAAAACGCGTAGCAATGCTTTTCCGTAAGGCGAAGAATTCTTATGGCCTCGTAGGCAAATCTAATAGAATTTCAGATGCGGTTCCTTGGGTATAAGCGAGTTACGTATTAGCAGGGCTTAATGCGGTCCTGAGAAAATAGCTTCCCGCGTCTGCAGCTATGTATGCTTATGGAGTTAAGTACGCGGGGAAATAACGCGCACGGAAATGGCAAAACCGAGAGAGAGAGACACTCAACAGGTATGCGGCTTCCGGGCTGGAGCCTCTTGGATGCTTTTGGTAAATTGGCCGGATCTTCAGTTTCTCTGGTTACCTAACGGTCTTGAAAACAGCCGACTGGCTTTTAGAGGATACTTGGAGTATTCGAAGTATCGTAAAAGTCGACGGGGAGGATATTAAAAAAATTTTGTACAGTTTTATTATTTTTATAATTTGTTTTATAACAAAAATTAGAAAAATTTTTTTATTTTTTTTTTATCTTTAAGTTACTCGACTGCATTTTGATTACGGGTATGTGTATATGTATATTGCCCATGTAATTTGACAGATTAACCGCACGACCGCAATGCTCGTAGCGTTGTGACGTGACGCGAAGACCCGTTCGCGTGTACTTGAGCTCTGAAGAGAAGGGGTTAATTAATTAACGTCCAGATTGTTATCAGTGATAAGGGAGGCGAATGATTTCACGCGAAATTGTTTTAAAGGGAAGGATTTACGGGAAAAAATTAATGCCAAAGGCGCTATAGGGCTTTTAGTATTATTGGGAAAATGTCCATCTAGTTGAATTCGAAGAATGGACCGTAAGCGATCTTCTTCTTCTTTTTTTTTCCTTCGTCTTCACTCTGGCGGAAAATGCGGGTATTCCCTTAATACAGGGATTCCTGGCAATTTTAATGTATGGACTTTTCTTTTATGAAAGAGTGAAAATGGGGACCGATGAGCAGTACGTATATACTTTTAGTAAAATTGTGGAAATTTCTTAGTAGATTTTAATTCAATATATATATATATATATATATTTTATATGTTTCATCATCGACTTTATACTGTTCTCATCGAAGCGAATAAACTACGCGTCCTTTACGTTCTACTGGCAATCATCGAAGGATTACCGGAAGCGGAACTAATACTTTCTCAAAGATGACGCTCGACTAACACGAAGCCACCAAGCCTCAAGTGGAGATTTATTATCCTTACGCTTGCGTAGTTCGCTGTGTTTCTTCCTGTAATTTTTCTTTTTTCATCACGTTTGCCCTTTTTTTTTGGGGGGTTGGTCACTACCCTCCCTCCCCCCCCCCCCTTTATCCCACGTCAGCACCCTGGCAACCCTCGTGACTTTCACTCCATTTTCGTTTCCTTCCACATAATCCTGCGTCACCCGGAAAACTTATCGACATCTCTCCCCATCGGCGTCGCGACGCTCAGCGTCATCGTGCTTTCTCTTTGGATTTCTTTCTCGTGCAACAGCCGGCACAACGCGACCCTCGAAAAAAGAAATTTGGAATTCCTTGACCGAAGAGGAAAACTTTGGATTTAGTCTTTCGTTAGCAGCCCTTATCACGCGCACGTTTCCCGACCAACCGATCCCTAAGGGGTGGTCTCTCGGATTGGATTGCAAAGACCCTTAGCAATAGTAAGAAAAGGGATGCTCGAATTTATCATGTTGATCACTAATTTGCTAAGGTTTTCCAGCTCGGTTGAACTTTGGCATATTTCATATTCCGTCCACTGCTGTTCCGTCTTTTGGCCATTTGTCATCTTTTTTTCTCAAGTCTCCGCAACCTCCCTTATACAAAACCTTATGTTCACCAGGAGTACTGCGCGGGCCTAGAAATATTGTCTAGTTGAAAATCCTCGAATGACGCGCATAGATTGTATGAGAAATTTATTTGGACATTTTTTTTTTAAGTGAACAGAATCAACAAAAATAATTGTACCGATATTTGCCAACGTTGCCTAGACGATAAATATTTTGTATAATTGCGTCGTATGACTGACGCTCGAGTAAAATTGAATTTTTTATTGATACCATATACGATAACGAAGCACAGAATGCAGTGGTTAAGTAAAGAAAAATAAAAAAAGAAAAGAACGGCAAATGAACTTGCCAGCCCAAAAGAGTTAAGGGATAAATGCAAAATTTCCTAAACCACTTTCACGTATTACGCAACCCTCCGAATTTATTTAGAAGCTACAGTTGCCAGCAATCAAACCGAGTCGAAGTGCCGCGGACATTTTTGACATTCAAGTGGGCCAGTCTTCATCGCGCGACAAACTGCAATTTAACACGGAACAATAGAGGCGCGCGTCGCTCATCGTGAATGCACAGTTATCAAGCATTCCTAGTCTGTCTAGACAGCGGATGCGCGTGTCTACGATAGAGCGAGAGACGGAAGGCGTCGCGACGCCCTCGTCGTATAAAAATCCGTAAATACACAGTACCACGTAATTTGCTCCTGGCTTTAACAAGTTTTCGAGAATGTGGATAAGCAAAGAAAAATTTTTTTTTAAATCACAAACCCAACCTTTCATACGATGCAGCAAATTGCAATCTCAACTATTCAGTCAGTCGTACGAACACGGTTCGGAATACTCGTATCTATAGAGCGACAAACAAATATGGTCGTTGGATAAAAAAATGGGGTCTAAACAGGGAACGTAGAAAAGAGCGATAAAAATGGTTGCCGACGACTACTCAGCTTCGGAAGAATCGATAGCCTCTGTGCGATTACTATTGATCTCATGGCTGCCAGAGTCGAAAGAGCACAGAAGCTATATATGTATATAGAAAGAGATATGGAGAAGGACACTATATAGGGTGTTACTTCCCAAGTCGGAAAAGTTTCCAAATGAAATTTATCGGTCTGCCCAGCTAGGATAAATCATACGTAAATTTGGAATCTGGGTTAATCCGATTGACCTAAGCGACGCCGACGCCTTTCATCCCCTACCCCTATAATATCCATCGCGGATTACGTTTGCTCTATGGCAGCATAGGATAAAAAATATTCCGCGATATCCAACCATCCGTACTCTTACCTATGAACCACCAACTGGCTCTGTTGAGTTCTTATTTTTTCTTATTACGTCATCCCTCCTTGTACTAGTTGAGCGTCGTGATGAATTGAGTCAAATGATGACCGATGCGTGGAAACATTTTTTGTTATCCTTATCAACCATCTGGCAAGGACGTGATGGGGGAGGATAATGGCTGTGGTATTTGAACTTTCGAGATATCAATTTCATATGGTCAATTGTTACGTTGGTTGGAATTTTTTTTGTCGATCTCCCTCTACCCTGTTATTTCAAGCGTAATGAGATGAACTTCAAGATCTTTATATACGTTTCCAAGTATAGGGATATTTTGATATTGCATTTCAACGGAGGTTATATGGGTTACAGATTGTCTGGAATTGGGCAATGTATATGTAAATCCTATGGGGTTGTATTTCGAAAATTTGAATGAAATTGCTAAAGTCTCCTTGTGGGATTCAACGACACTATTAACTATAGCTATAGTCGCTCGTATCGAACGATAACGATAACGATCGGAAGTTTATCGGAGATTGGTGAAAGCTAAACAAAAAGCTTTATAGAGCCCCAAACGTTTTACAGTGTTACGCTTTATTGTTCAGAAACAGCCTTGTACGGTTGGAACGAAAATTATACACGGTTGTACGAAAAAATAGGATTTGACTAGCGGTACGAGTGTCTGTATTGAAATGAAGAAAAATTGACAGGAAGTGCACGTAATTATACTCGGCCAATCGGGTGGCTCAAATCTTTCCAGAGATACGGAGGGTCGCTATCGCGTTGTAACTCTGAAGTTAGTTATGAAGTGGAGTCAAGTGGAAATGGATGAGCTCAGAATGAAGTGGTTCCAAGTACCAGGAGAGGGAAATAAGGTGCAAGTAAAACCTAGAAGCGAATGCGCTTCTCTCATTGGTCGAAGCACAAGAGTGAATCAGGCTACAGGAGAAACGCGTACTGGTTGCAGAGTATAGAAAAGGAGCAAGAGAAGCGGAGTAATGGCTACCGGAAATAGCTCTTCGGCGAGACCTGGAAGTCGAGATAAATCGAAATAATGAATACAGAGTCGAAATAGCGACGTCCCTTCGAGAGTTAAATATCGAGCGACCTAATTCTGATGAGTTTCAAGAAAATCGTAACAAAAGTCCGTCCGAGGAGTTTCGGTCGTAAAAATAGAAAAATCTTTGACCCCTGACAAAATTGCACTTTGACCTATACACTAGGGGCTTGTCAAAAGTTTATCCGTTACCTGTGGAAAACTAACGTCCACTCGTTTCTGCTATGACAATTTACATTGTTCCGATGCAATTGTTTCCTTTGGTTGCAATTAAGGGAAACCGGATGTGACGCTTGTTACTACTGGAATCAATAACACTTGTCAAACTCTGTATAAACTGACAAGGGCTGATATTGATTCTAGCACAACCTAACGTAGTTCAGCAGGTACCGTTTACATTGGGTGTAAAAAATAATAATTATAATCATATAAAGTGATTGTGACAAGAGGCAGAGTTTTTTTAATGGATTTCACAGAAATTACTAAATATCTGACACGTGTGTCGTATGTATACTTATTGATTGGAAATCGATACACGATTATCAAATCAATGTGAAACTGATGGATCTTGAAAAACTGTTTGCATCGTGTATGATAAATTAATTCGAGCCTGTTTCCACACAATGAAAAGGGTATACTGTGACGTAACAAGGGCGGAAGAGGACGTGACGTAGTTACCCGGAAACGGGAAACAAATAACGCCAAATGTACATTCCTGCGGCGTGCTCGAAAAACGAATAGGAATTTTTCTACATTGGGAAAACGTACACGTAAAGCTACGTGTTCCAGGTGGGACGTCTCGACGTTACCAGAAGTCTCACATACTGATCTTGGCATATGTGAAGAGTGCGAGAGAATCGAAGATGAATAAATATACAGGAGAAACCATGACGACGGTTAACGCGTGATAAAGAAAAGGCATGAAATAAAAAATAATTACCAGGAATAAACGTAATATCGACGATAAACGAGGTGAACTAAGAAAAAGAATTTCGTCCACGTATTAAAAAAGGGTTAAAAAATTAATAAATAATAGCTGCAACCCTCGTGTCGATTTTTGGTTATTTTTTTAAAATTAAAAAAAAAATTATCTTACCAGGACTCGTATTACGTATTGCGAGATAGAAGATGAGTCGTCGTATAAATTGACACGGTTGTTAGCCGTTATTATTATTGTTATTAGTATTGTTATTATTGTCATCAACGCGTATTACGCAAGGCCATAAAGAAAGAAGATGACGAGTGTCGCGAGGACGAGCAAGCTTGAGTGAATAAGCAGACGTTAAAGCAGAGTCAATAAACGGTGCCATTTTGCAACAGAGGCATGCAAAGCTCACAATGAAAGCTCAGGAAAAGCCTTAACGTATAGATGCCGCCGTGTTATCGCACAGAGGTACAGTCGGACTCATAAGGATTTCCCGTGGATCGGAGAGTCGGAAGACGGTCGTGGAGACTTCGAACTATTCCAGGTGGCTTCTGGGTAAACGGAATAGCACTTACGTGTACGTTTATACGTATTGACGATTTCGCTTCTTCCATAGTCAACCGTATAAACTGTTCTTATCTTATTAACCTCATCCTATGGACTCAGCCTAACCTGACTTCGTCGACTACAGGTCTAGCGTCGCTACGAACTAACGCGTACTACCTATAGCTATAGTCTGCCTGTACTACGTCACACGGTCTTCTATTGACTATTTCTCATCACTTCCGGTTGTCATGTTTCGAACCGAATGAATTCTACACACGAAAGCCATAACACTACTTGAATAGTTTTGAAAAAAAAAAAAAAAATTGGATAAATAAAAAAATTTTGAAAAATTTCGGTCTTCAAAATTTTCAGAAAATTATCAGCATGAGTTTCCGGTACGAAAGGGGGATGGTAGAAAATTAATTTTGAAATGGTATCGAGGGGTGTGTTTTACACAAGGGTGTATATCTATATATAGGGTGTATATACCCTTGGTGCTGCGTGAGATTTTACGGGCTGTTATTAGCGACGGCTACGCTCGTAATTATTTCAGCAAGAATTCTACGAAGCTTACGTAAAATCATGGCTGCTCTTTCTCTCTCTTTATTTCGTGACTTTACGTGTATCCCGGATGCCGATGCTCATCTGCGAGGGTGGAACTTAGGGCAGCGGGCTAAGGGCATTCATTTATACAGGCGTGAACGCGAAGAAAAGGACCCAACGTTTGTCGGGTCTTAAAGCGATCAGAATCCTCAGCCCGAACGAGACTAGCGATAATTTACACGATGATTACCGAACGCCGACGGTTTCTCACGAAGTCTTGTACTTACGTTGGCTGTATGCTTACGTATATCTATATATCTCGCGGATATATCCTACGCGTGTAATTTACGCTACTGCGAGCAAACCTGCCCTGGGGGAATTCGCGAAACTTACGGTCCCTTTTTCACGAGCTACCACGATCCAATCTCCAAACGGAACGTTTATTTATTGGAGGAAGCAACCACGCGATACGTAAGATATAGACGGTATAGAAGGTATAGGAAGATGTACAGCCGTGTATACCTATATTCTGCCTTGGACCTATCTTGAAACGTCTATTTTGTTCTCACCCATTTCCTTTTTCTTTTCCCATCTGTCTTTTTATACTCGTCTCTAACCTCAATTATCGCTCGAGTATCTTTTTATCTTTTTGTCCTTTCCTTCCCTTTGGATCTTCTCGCATCTTTATTGTCCGAGCATTCACTAAAGTTTGCTAGGGATTTACAACGGGCGTAGGTACAGTCACGTCAGATATATATATATATGTGCGTGTCTATGGCAATAAGGAAATATGACTCGTCAACGAAATATTAAATTACAAAATTATTGTATTTAAACAAAATTTTATCTTCTACTAACCCGCGTTATACCTACGCACGTATATATTTTGTATTCATTACATCCGCAGCGTGTCTACCAAGCCTTTCGAGCACGTTAATTAAAAAGAAACATATATCCTCTATATGCGCCACAATATCGAATCATTGGACCGACACCAGGCCATTTGAACGTATACATATATGTACACGCATAAAGGTATGTAATATATAAATATATTACGTATGGTATATATATATATATATACAGATACGTAATCGAGTATATTTGTACCTATATGTATCTATGTATTATGCGTGTACGAGCGATATTGTTTATGTACAAGGTATATATGTATATATTTTAAGAAAAATTGTTAATAAGACAGTGCAGCACAATACATTCTTAAGGCCTAGAACTTTACTCGTAAGAACACAATACAGAAATCAAACCACTACGCCACCTCCTCTTCGAGTCTCCATGGAAAAGGTATAAAATGTGTGCGTTTTTTGAAAATAGATTTTCAACAAAAAATCTCTTAGTCCATGTACGGACTGTGATTCGGTCTGACGTAAAAAGGACATTTCTACGGAATTCTCCAGGGGAAGTGGACCAGTTCGTAACTAGCCAGACATCGTCAACGATCTGGAAGCCATTTTCAGCCCTCGTTTCACTCAGCAAACCCTTTACTTGCGACACTCCCCGTCGAGCCGTCCCCTAACAGTCTAGTCGAACCGTTATGACGTTACGACGTCACTGTGCAGACATGTGAATAAAAATAAGGGACAATATCGAGTTAAAAGATAAAATCATAAAAAAAATATGACAACCACGTGTCATTATCATTAGGAAGAAGCATACGAGTTTTGGGGAATTTTTGAAAAATGATAAAAATCAAAACCAAAATTTTTTACTGGTTATTCGCGTTTGTCGCGATAAGAGTGAATTATTTTTTCTCTTTAACCCACGCGACCAAAAAAGTCGTGCGAAAAGTTTACGACTACCATTTTATCAGGAATCGTCGAAACGTGATAAAAAAATATATATATATATTTTTACAAGAAATATCAGCTTCGCTATGACCCATCGAAATCCTCCCTTAAGCATTTAGGAACATCCCCTTTATAAAACCCTTAGAGCAATGCTACCAGTCGTACAACCTGATACTCGAGGTAGAACAAGTGCAACTTTAAGTCGGAACGTGAGTCGCTGACTTGTCGAGTGGACCCGAGTCATAACTTGACCGAATCAACCCCCTCGAATCATCCCCATGAACGACACGCGACCCCTTCAATTTGTATCAACCCTATTCTTCAATATTAAATCAAAAGTCAAAAATATGTTGACCAAGTATACGCATACGTTTATTCTCTAAACAATGCTAATATTTCAATTGGCAACCCCTGCTCACGTGTAATTAGCCATGGCAATTAGAAATTGAAATGGAATACGTTAAGTGACCAATAATGGGCATCCGGTTTGAAAAGTCCATTATACGAGTATCCACGGTAGGACAATGGTCTGGACTCTGTGGATACTCACAGTGCGCCCTATGCGCTACCAAGAACCAAGTCGAAGCTGGACAAGTAGTGTTGGGGTATAACAAGTTGTTCGCCAACTGTTGGCAGTCGAGTAACAGGAGGGTTGATTTCAGTACTGAAGACTTTACGGTAAGGGATGAGAATGCTAGTCTGTGTAATAATTACTTAACCGATTCTATAACATCAGGTTTTGATTGAAGATCCATAAACTGTAGTAGCTGAGCGTTACTGGCCAATAGGAATTACGTAATTGTTATAGCATTTGAAATTAATCACGTTTACGACGTTCAATTAGGGGTTGAAAATTTGTGTATGATTTATATGCACGTATACATGTATATATATAGCAGTTGAAATTAGCCTGTAAAATTTCAATTGTAAAAAGTGCAACATTATTTTAGTGTGATTTTTCACCTTTGGTATTTTTCGCTGTTAATTAGTCAAATCCGGGGCAAGTATAATTGTGCCGTGAAACGTGGTGATGTAAATATTAAAATTGTTAAACGATACGGAAAGCTTTTAATTTTTCGTATAATCGTTATTAACGTGCGTGACGCGGTTTGATTTTTCGATAAGCTCATTTTTACCTGATACAGATTATTTTTTGTGATTTAATCGATCCATACACCGTTCGCGTTATTATTATTTTTGTTTTTGTAGGATTTAACGAATTTAACGAATATTACTTTAATGCTATTTACGTAGTGTATTGATCTCGCGTGTATTTGCTCGTGACGGAAATCGTAATTGGGTAAATTTGTAGTCACGTGATCTTTATACTTTATAAAAAATATCGATGGCGAATGTTTCAACGTTATAGATTCACCGCAATGTCACTCGAATAGTGTTGGTGGTTCGTAGGTGAATTTCATAGAGCGACGCAGACATAGGGATTATGTGGGGGGTTGGAATCCATATTGGGAAACTGTACAGGGTTAGACATTCAATACCAATCCGCAACCGCAAAATTCCATTAGTCCCTTCGTGCCAACATTGCGGATTCCCGTATATTGAAATATGAAGTAATTTAAGAAATGAGCGTCTCACGTCAAACCAGGCAAATAAGAAGAATAAAATATTGATAATAATACAAAAGTTAAATTTTGTCGTTTTTGAAAAAAAAAAAAAAAAAAAAAAAAGAAATTCCCTTATCACACGAGTCAGTGTATATGTAATGGACGAATTGTGAATATCAAGGGACGACCGTGCGAAAAACGTTGGTTGGCAAAAACATAAAAGATAAATGACGAAATTCATAAAATTGAGAATGATCGGTTATCAATTAAGAAGGGTTGTGTGGTTACATCCCCTTTATAGCTCAAAGTCGCGTGGGATGTAATATTAATTATTGCCAGTACATTTAACTCCCCTTTGGCGAATATAAGCCACAAATCAACTTTACTTAGAGACGTGAAAGGGATGCTGGGGGTGCGGGAGAAATACGTGAGACGTGTCTTTATCGCGACAAGCAGCACCGGGGCTGCTGTCAACCGTTTGAGAGCATTAATTACGAGCTTATCTTAAATCATCCCTTTCTTGGCTATGGGAACTAAGGGGAGAACTTTACTTTGAATTTTGGGCTCGCGAGATGCTCGTGTGCGAGGGTTGTAATTTTGGCTGATACTAGGAGGACGTGTGTAAAATTTATTGTTAACTGTTGAAAAAGTACCTGGTTGCTGATAGATAAAGTAGCCACTGTGTGTTTTAGTGGAATTAGGTAAACTTGCTGCTAGGGGATGAATAATCGATCCCGAAGAAGATGAACTGGTCAGGGGTTCGACAGTTACAAATGCAAATAGACTCTTGGTATATGATACAGGTTCCAAAGGGTGAAAGATTTACACGCACGTTTCCTAAACCCTTAACGTACTAATTACCACTGCCAATGATGATTAAAGTGTGTTAATGATTTTAGGAAATTTTGTTAAATTTCGTAATCAACGAGAAAGTTAATTGAGCCTGTATTGTCCTTATATATAATTTGGACGATACGTGATGGATTTCTGGTGTTAAAAAAAAAAATCCATCGAACGTGAGAAATGAAGGTAAAAAAAAATTGGATTTCCGGATTTTCCAAAATTTTTTTTATTTTTTATTCAAGACATTTATTCCGGATTAATATCTGCTACTGGACAAGGGAGATTCGACCGATTGAAGAAAATAGATGAAAATTCATAAGGTGATCGAATCGATCAAGAATTCTTCTCGGGGTCGATAATTCCTCAAATAAGTGGATTCCTCAATAAGCTTTCTTACGAGATAAGACGAATTTTTCATTTCTATGAAATATTTCCTGAACGAGGTTTTACCGAAAGATTATGAGACACTTTGCGAAATATCTGATCGTGCAAAAAATTCCAGCGACAATATACCGCGTGTCCACGAATGTATCACTCATTCGATTAATATGTGGTCCATGAGAGAATTACCGGAATTCGGATGACCACGTGCTCTCCATCTTGACTAGTACCAAATTTAGTCTAACAAATCGAACCAAAATATCCTCTTGTCGTTCGGACAGAAAAACATATTTTTTCCCCACCAGCATCCCATCTATTATGCATCTTTACAGCAAAGTGTCACGAGAATGAGGAACGAGGTGGAAATTGAAAATATAAAAGTCTCGGTGGATACAGTGAGTATTGTATGAAATAAAAAAAAAATTCAAGTTATTCGAGCAGAAATTTATAGTGTAGACCCAAGAATCATAACTGTAACTATACGTATATTTACAATATCGAATTCGGATATAAACGAATTTCCGATAAGAATAAATAACGTTACCGTGGCAACTGTCTTTTCTTCCTATAACCGCATAACTCGACGGCGAACTAAGCCTTATAAAGAGCAGTAAATCTTTCATGTGCTTCTTAAAGCTCGAAAACCCAAACATTAAACCGCGAGATTCGAATCCAGCAGCGAGCAGTGATTTACGATAAGTATTTTCGAAGAAAGAAAGAAAACTTAACCCCACTACGAGCGAGATAAGGAGACACGAAGCTTACGCATTTCCCATAGTCGACCAACACTGAGTGTCCAAGTAAGCATCGATCGTACCGTTGGAGTAAAAAGTTATGATTTATCAAACTAGAAAATACGAATAAAGAATTTTCATATAATCTCATACGTGATTCTCGATCCCCTTGTGATCTCGCACTTTTGACTCATAATAATTTTATACCTTTCCCACGTGTTTCGAGTGTACAAGTGACGCCCAACAGCTATATATATATATATATATATATATAAACAATCAAGTAGAATCCAGAATCCAGGCTGAACGTCCAATTCCAGGTGGCGGCCAGTTCAAAAAGTGACAACACGTCATATAAATTCACATCATTCACTATTGTCCCATAAAAAATAAGGAGACTAATGGTCATTAACGATATATCGATTCGTGTATACAACGATCGGGATAGCCTTTGTATGAAATATACGTAAGATCTAGGAAATAGATTTATCATTGATTAATCGATAGATCGCACGACGTATCCTTATCGTTGTAATATTGAATCAGGGATCGCTATTGTTATGATAAAACACATCAGCAGCTAAATCTGTCGCTTCAAGAACACCATGAAGTAAACGTACAAACCAACGCACGAACGACGCCGATCAATACTGCCAATATAATAAATAAAAAAAAATACGAAATCACACGTCCAACAGCGCATCGCACGAAAATTTAACGAGCCGGCGTTTAACGAGGCATTCGTAACGTGAACCAAGGATAGACGTAATAATCATAATAAACGAACCATAAATGAATAACGAGAAATGAACAAGTTTGATTGAGAAAAAAAAAAGGGGAAAAAAAAATAATAATTCAAGACTGTCGTATTGATTCGTTTGTTTATCGGCACCTTGAACCCATCATAAGTCCATGAGCCTAACTTCAAAACACAGGTCTGTACGTCGTAGGGAAAGAACTCAACGTCGATGGAGCAGGACGATTTATAAACGGCTGGTGGTTGCCAGACGACCAGCCCCGTATAGTAGACCGTAGCCTTGGTCATCAGGGTGACCTCGTAGTTGCCGTCGGCGCTGCAATCACCGAAGAACAACCCCACGTGATCGTGATTGGTCCTGAAAAATTGAGGGGAAGCTGTCAGCCGTGGGTCTTGTAATTAATATAAAAAGAGAAGAAAAAAAAATTGACAAGTTAAAAACACGATGCATCAATACTTTGAGTAACGACTTGATAATATTTTAGAAAATTTATTTAACGACAGCTTCCCCCTTTTACGCGCATGACCAAATTTCGATGCTCCACTATAAGACTGATCGGAAGATGATCAATCACGTGACCCTTGCTCTATGTATTTTTATAGGTTTCGAACTTCTTTCCATTGAAATATTAAAATCCACTGATCCGTTATTATTTTCATGAAAATTTAACGCGTGGAGCATCGAATTTTTTTGTTGTGGGTATTTTTCGATACCCCAGTCAGAAATTGCTCTTTTTTTATACACTTTACTATATTACGTAACCACGCAGTGCTTATCCTATTATTTGCAATATGGCGAGGACGCTTTCCCAGGATCACTTGGATCGCATGGTCCACGTGTCGCGAACTCGTTCAGCCACCTTAAGATCTACCATGCTGGTTTACCTTGAAGCCGTCATAGGTCCACGAACCGAACTTGAGGACGCAGGTCTGTTCGTCGAAGGGGAAGTATTCCACGTCGATTTCGCAGGAGGATTTATATATGGCAGGTGGCTTCCATTCGACCAGGCCTTGATGGTAGATGGTGGCCTTGGTGGCCAACGTCACCTCGAAGTTGCCGTCCGCGCTGCGAGCGAGCACATTAGTGGTTCTGGGCGCTGCGGCGGTCGAGCTTACTTTGTACTTACGATTCAACGGTTCCCACTTTACGTTATTTTTAATTAGCAAACACAAAAAGTAACTGGACACGAATCTCTCGTTAAACCCTTAACCCTTGCGAGTGACATTGAAGCACGTGACTGTGTAATCTATAATTCTTTTTTTTTTTTTCAAAAATAATTTATAAAAAAAAGTATCCATGCGCATGGCTGATGTACACGGACAATTGTTATATCGTTGCGTAACACTTTTAACACTGCAAGGCTTTCCTATTCATGAGTAATGTCGTAATGTGTAAAAGTGTACGAGTGACGTAGGTTGCTTTCAGAGAAAAAGTATTTAAAGAAAAGGGACAAAATTACCAGTGAGAATATCAAGTGGTAAATTTTCACACGATAACACGGAAAGAGACGCACGTGGAATTTTAAAAGGAGCCGATGGATAAAACGCAGTCGGGAGCATCGAGTTGCATATGGAGTTGCTGAGAGAGTAGTAGGGTCGTACAGTACCAGTTGGTATATATATATATATGTATACTACACTCCTCACATAAAGCAGCCTGTTTCTTTTTTGGATCTTGAACGTTTGCGAAGAAGGCGTTTCTCCTTTCCAGACTGGGAATGAGCTTCCATTACTCTCGGGTGTTATTCGAGATTTCCGCTAGGTGGCTACACGCTATGCGTGAACCCATGTACAAGAAAGATTTGTCCTACTCAAACAAGTTGCGTCGAACGATTGAATTAAGTAACGATGAGATCTTATATCTCTCTGAGCAAATAATCCTTGTAATATCAATCTAATAAATACTACTATCTAACCATTGAATCATTAACTCCTTGACCCCAAAGCCACCACCAAGTGTCGTCTTATTACCGAGGATCGTGTAATCCTCCCTAGGGTCCTAAACAAACCAACTATCTAATCCCCGACCACGGAGAGTGGAGGGTCGATGGATTTTTGTGGATGGAACGAGGGTGGGATTGTTTTCTTATCCAGAATATATATATATATATATATATATAATAAGCTATATATATAATTCGACACGTCTCTTTACGTTCATCCCGTACGACTCCCATCAAACTCAACCGGGGAAAATGAGTTTCGCTGAAGACGAACCGACGTGGCACTTTGCTCGCGTGCCTAGAAAATCCAATTGGCATCGAGCACTCGAATTCCCATAGCAAAAGCTTGCCCCTCTCTCTCTCTCTCTCTGCTCTTTTAACCTCTTTGCTTTTTACTTTTCTCTCGACCTTTTCTCCAGACTTCTTTTTCTCTCTCCCTCTCTCCTCCCTCGTCGCAACTCTTTAGACTGCCAATTGGAATCGAGGCTTGCGTTAGACGCGAAGAGTAAATTAGTCCAGCTAATCTTTTTAAATGTTTCACCCCGACCCTAAATCCTCACCAATCTTCAAGAGATTCTCGGAGTGAAGCTTCGCTAACTCAACACCCATCTGAGAGGCTGGAATTCGATACATAGAAACTTGAGTAAGTTAAAAAAAAAATTTGATTAAAAAATTTGCAAATTTGGAATTATTATCAAGGACGATAAGAGCATTCTATTTTTACCTCGTCTCAGATCAAGCGGTCCAGAGACGGCTATTTACGTTTTATGAATCATTGATCGAGACCAGAGGGAAGCTCAAGACAGGGGAGATAAGCGGCTAGTGAGTAGTCGTCTCTCTTTCAATTAGAGTTGGAGGATTTTCAACGAAAGTTCCCCATAATTGTTCTGAGCCTCCAGTCTAAGTGATCCTTGTCTGACGCGGCAGGATCAAAAAGAGAAACTGAATAAATTCCAGAGTGCCGCGTCTCGTGAGGCAAGTGAAGCTTAATAACAATCGAGCACGAAAGATGCCGGTTATGAATTTTCTTTTTTCAAATTTATTTACAAGGAACGAGATCGATCAAGGAACTTGGACCAGATCGGAAGTTAAGGACAAATTGCCTGATAATCCCATCCTGGTTCGCCGTTCATAAATCTCAAGAGTCACCGGCACCACGGCAGTCGCCATTATCGGGTTAATTGAGATTCGATATTGCTGGCTAATTATGAAAATTAGCCAATTACTTAGAAAGCTCAAGGATCCTTAGCCGGTATGGTTTTCCGTAACACCCGTTAAACTCCTTATTTTTTATTGAGCCCATTTTTATTCCAAAACTTATTATAACCTCCAAAATTACTTCATCCTGGATGACGACCAAAGGGGTAGGAATTTATTTTCTCAAAACCAAGGGGTGAGTGCGACGCCGACGCCCTGAGTGCAAGAGATGAGTGGATCGACCCATAACAGTACGTATGTATAGTACGTACCCACCTAACGCAACCCAAAGACCATAAACGAGAAAAAGCTGACTACGATTGAGCGTATAAAGGCAGCGAATGCTAGTCACCTGACCAATATTGAATGTCGACCATCGTTTAACTGACCCTTTGCTCTGACCGTAAACGATAAATCAAGGTAACAGTCCGAATCCTTAAGTAACCGGAAGCGTCAGCTTTGGCGTCACTTTGATTTAGTATCAGCAGCCCTTATACGTCTTCGTCCCTATCACTGCCACGAGGAACGTGACCCAAGACCAATTTCGAATTTTGATATTTTGACCAACGTAGTTCACCGGTACGAATAACCTTTCAATTCCAGACATACATAACCTAGAACGACTGATCCTCACAATACAGTACCCATCTCCGATAAGAGTCTGATAATGGATATCGAAAATTTGCAAAAGATCAACCGGATACCTGAACAACCATCGTAGCCATCTTGGCAGAGCTAACCAGTGCTTCTATATACATATATAAGAGTTAAGCAGTAAAAAGACTGAAATCCTGTCCAATAGCTTTCAGCCGTGTTGTTTAATCCGAGTGGAGTGAATATTAAAGTAAAAGAAGGAAAGTAATTTTAAGAATGAAAAAGATAATCAAAAAATGTCAGACTATCCAATAGCTACAAGAATGCACGAGTCCAAGAGTCGGCCATCTTGTTACCCAAGATGCTCTACGGCATTTGGCCAAGGTTAAGTAGAAAGAGATTCGAGGGAATCCAAACCAGGATAGACACGAGGAACGTACGTGTAGGTAGAAGAGAAAATGAAGGATGGAGGGTTGGGATCTGACGAGGGATGAAGAAGGGGGGTTGATTTAGCAGAGAGTGCACTCTGGCCATACAATGGCGGCTGGTACACTCGCTGATATTCTGGCCACCTAGATTCGTGCTATACCCACTTCACTCCACCGTTTCTTCACTTCTTTCCTTCTTCCTTTCTTCCTTCCTTACTTTGCCCGAAACCACCGAGACAGACTTCGCCTTTGTCCCATCACTCTACTTCTCCCCTTATAAAAGGCTTAGCCGGCGAATCTAATGCACTACGACTTAAGACCTCTGACATCCGACCTAGTAGACGGTCCCGTTAGTACCTCGACGTTCCGTCATCATTCCTTCGCGTCATCCCACGACCTTCGCTAGCGGCGTTCGTCGTCGTTAAAAACTTCGTCTCATTAATCCACGAGAATCAAGTACCCAGAATACCTTTCGGCTTCAAGCGAGACTGACGTTTTACTGGGGGGTCGATCATTCGCTACTTGATTTTCATACAGTTCGTTACCTTAGCCCGTTATTACTGTGATACAATGATTTTTCCAAGTAATCATTTTTTCCTCGATATCTCGTGTAATAAATATTTAATATCAATTTCGTAATTGATGTATAAGTGACGTATAATAACGATGATACAAATAATTGTAAATATCCTACAAATTATTCAATTACAAATTCACCAGCTGCTATTGCTACTGCAATATTTTTCTTACTTATATTTGCCACATGTTTTTTTTTCAAAATGGCGTCGTCGTACGAACTACTGTAGCCGGAAACGTTCTCAATGGCCAGGAAATATCGTCGAATAATTTCACGGATGACGTCAAAGTCAGTAACGTCGGAGACTCGAGTGGGATTTGAAACGTAAATCCGAAAGCCTAGTAGATCAAACCGCAAATGTCGGCGTCGCTACGATTCCCGGTACAGCAGACATTGCTCGACCGGAAGCTTTGAACTTTATCGACGACCAGAGATCTATTGAATCGTGAGGATGATTTTCAGTGTTGGCTTAAAGCAATGAAAAAACTCGTCAAACGAAATGAGTGGTAAGAGAATTCTAGGGTTGGTGGGATGAGGTGAGGGGGGAGGGGGGGGGGGTAGAATGAATATCGTAAAAAAAAAAAAAAATCGATAATGAAAACGAGTGACTCTCAAAATCAAATCGTAACTCTCAATTGAAATTTCATGGTAAACACTCTTGAGATTATATAAGTAATTTAATGGGGAAAAAAAAAAATTTCTTTTTTAATAAAAAATCTTTTTAACGAAAAAAAAAAAATATACGGATACAACAACTTCAAACGTACTTTGATCTGATGAGAGATTTACGTTCGCGAGCCGCCATTTTCCACAGGTCCTCGTCTCTCGTGTCACGCGTGACAGTGTCGCGAGTTCTTCGCTGACTTTTCATCCTTGCAAATACCTGCTCGCGATACTTGTTTTTGCGAATTTGCCAATTTTCCAGACCCTGCAAAGACTCGATAAATTTACACTTGACCTGATTTAATTCCGCGCAGCAATTCGCTCGAAGGTCGCGAATACTTCTCTTGTAGAAGTTCGATAGGTTCGAGAGTGTCGAAGGAGCAATATGGCCGCCATCGATATAGCCGTCAGTCATCATCAGTCGTTTTGGATAACCCTGACGAGATGTATGATAAAGTATGAAGAAATATCGAAAAATGAATAATGGCTTGTTGAAAGTGAAGAAAAAAAAAAAAGAAAGAAAAAAAAAAGACTCGAATAACAGGTTAAATAAAAAATTGAGAAAATTTTCTCAAGATCCTATACTCGGTTCAGGCTAACTATCGCACTTACATTCCAGTCGTCGTATCTCCTACTGGATAACTGATTTGCATGGGTTCCAAGCTGGCGTCCCACGTCCAAGTGATCCTCGTCGAAAGCCAAGTTATCTGCGACAGGAACGAGCATTTCCCATTCGGCATTTGATCGCTCGAGTCCCCTTAGGACTCCTAGCAACAGGATGTAGACCCATCCTTTATATGGGATAAAAGGAACCTTCGTGTCCTTTCGGATATTCTGGATCCGTTGCGCAATAAGTAGTCCAAACGATCTTTTGCATTTCCTCCTGTAACCTGCTTCTCTCCAGATCCAACGAAATACGAAGATCCTCGAGGATCCTTCGAAGATCCTGGATACGAGCGAGGGTGGCTGGTTCGGTCGTATTTGAAGTCACCCTTCGATTCCCTGACATATTTCAGAATGCCGGGACAATGGGGGATGATAGGGAAAGGATATTACGATAAGGTCAAAAGTCATAAGGCTACTCAAAAATGATTTTACAAACATTTCGTAAATTTACTTTATACCTATTTTTTTTCTCTCCGACATCTCGACGTCTGATGACAGTTGACGTTTTTGAGCTTCATTTCTTTTTCACATACCGACACGTTCGGACTTTATGATAACTGGATCCTATCGAAGCTGTACTTTTGACATTGAAAACGTGCTGGTGAAAATTTTGCAAAATTTTCTCAAAACTACCCTCAACTGTAAAAAATCGATTGGCGCCCATCGAAACGTTCGACTAATTTTATTGGGTCCAACCACGAGGGCTGATAGTCACGTACGTCTCTGTATATCTATATACAGTGCGTATCGATATGGCGAATGATAATGTTGAAAATTTTATTACTTGCCAGAGTGCGAAATCGAATTTGGCGGATGATATAATACCGAGCAATTAAAACAGGGTATAATATTTTGATATGTTACGCAACTGCAATCAAACCTATGTAATGTACGATTAAGCCCATGCATTGCACAGTGCACACGTATACCAAGAATCAATAATTACCAATCAACAAATGCACGCGTCGCTGTGTTATACTATTGATCTCTGTACCTGATTTTCACCAAGAATTATGTATGCATCGATTTTACCTAATTTACAAAATTTACAAAAACCATCATTCGTACCATTCAAAATTAATATTGGCTCCGTTGTTCTATATCTAATAGATTCAATATTGGTATTCCGTAATAGGGATTGGCACCGATCATAATTCATTAAATGGTTCCTCTAATTACTATTAGTAATTACCAGTTCTTTGTGTACCCGCAGGGACTTAATTGTCCTCGACGAGATTTCAATAGGGTCGCAGATTTAATCGAGCAAGCTCAAGGTTTTCATCTTGGTTATGCATGCAAGAACTTTCAGCGGCGTAATCAGCCCTATTATCCGAAGTAGGTAACCTTCGACCTGTGCCATATGTGGAGGTGAGAGAAAGACATGGATACGAAGTCGGAGCAAGTAGCCAGTGCATGTATACAGGTATACCGAGGAACAGTGTGTACGGCCCTTAATTAAGATCCAAACGAAAAAAACAATAGACTTCATTTTAAAGCGACCTACGCCACTGTGCTAATAGAATCACCTACCCACCTATGTATTCCTCGCATGGAACAACGTGAATGAATTCTGCTAATTACCAACCCCAAAAAAAAAAATTATTACAAACTCAAAATTCATAATTCGAATTTTTAATGTCGACTCTTACAATTTTTCAAATTAATATTTCAGTGTTGTCCAATTCTTCAAGTGGGTCGGTCAGACCAAGTATTTTGGGTCCATTGGTCCATGGATCAATATCAAGATCTCAGAGTGCCTGTGTCTACATAGACACGTCTGCTAATATCCCGTACAGCTGGTACGGGTATATCAAGCATAGCTATAACACTGTATACGCGTTAGCCCACGTATGAGGAATGTTCGTATTAACGTCAGGTTGGCTCAACTGGCTACTAGAGGAATCTCCGCGTGTTTCGCATAGGTCGGAACCTAACCTAGACTGCTTCTCCCGTTGATGGTATCTCTAAGTGATTTCGTGATGGAGGTTTTGGATTCCGAATTTATTAGGTTGGTATTATATGTCTGTACCACACGATCCTGTATGCTGATACTGATGCTGGGGATCAATTAGGACTTTAATGAGATCGGCAAGTTTGTACAATCTGTATATTACGGCCAGCTGGTTATTTGTCAGGCTTTCGTAGCAGCGAGATTAGCGTAGTTTTACGTCGCGGGTCACGTTAATCGACACTGACGTCCTACAGTCACAGAAGACTGTTGACGTCGAAAGGTAATTTCTGTGATGAAAACAGTGAAGAAATCAAAGCTTATCAAATTGATCCGAAGAGAAATAGATGTTTTCTATGCTACTTGATAAATGTCTTTTGGTACCTGTGGACTTGGAAGACTCTTTTTTTATTATCCTTTTTTTTCTTCTTCCCAAAAAAGAACATACCTACGACTCGTATCCAGAATTTATAGAACCCAACTGTACCAGGAATGATAAATTATTGCCCGTGTATCTTTCACTGACGTATATTTCGCGAGAGATTCCGGTGCTTATCTTTCCCGAATTCACCCCAAAACACCCTTTTCGCACCCTTGCGTCAAAAATAGTTTACGCCGACGATGCGTTCCCTGTGACATTACGTTAACTGACCCCAAGCTTCTAATTCACTGTCAAGTTTGACAGCTGTGACATTTGACGAAAAAAAATTTTTTAAACAGACTCACGTAATCTTACCAAAGCGCACGGAATACGTAATACGTTCTGATGCGAAAAATTGCAAAAAATTTTTCCATCGTTCCTAACCACTCGTGTCGTCACAACAGCAGCGAAACTGCTTGCGTCATAAATCATATCCCATTACACGTTCTCAATTCCTGAATGACGGCAGGTAAAGAATTGAGGGAGGAAATGGCACGAGAGAAGGTAAAGAGAGGAAGAAAAAAAAAAAAAGAAAGAAAAAAGACAGGAAATAAGAAACCGATGGAACCAGAAGAAATCGAATTAATCCCACGGCGGAAGCTGCTGACACAAAGTCAAAAAATAAGGGATGAAGCCGAATGAAATTTTGTCGTAAAAATAAAAGAAAAATCCTCTCCACTACACACGGAGGCAACAAACCGAGAAGAATGGCATTTGTAACCCGAGTGAAGTGCCGAGGAGAAAACTTAACGAATTGTATAACCTTCGATTCTTGTATGAAGAAGAAAAGTAAGCACGAACGTAGTATACACGTAGAATTCAATAGTAAGTACCTACTACCATATACAGCATGTATATCTGTATACGCGTCTCTCATGTACGTTAATCTTCCGTCGCGACGCCCCATCGATACATCGATAGCTACACGTAGAAGGGGATGGTAACGTACAATGGTACCAATCTTGAGATTTCAAAGTGCATTACAACCCACCCTTCGAAATGTATCTGAGTCGTAATACCCTACGCGATGATGCGAATCGACTATAGCAATGTAAATCGACCATCGTAAATTTAACCACGCGTAAATATACAATATATAGTAGCAGACCCTTAAAACGAGGGTAGGTGTAGATACAACGTGTGAAAACCAATCGAAGGTATCGATGGTGTATTGATTTTTTTTTTAATAAAAAAAAAAGGATAGATGTGTGTGCTTTCATGTGTATCTGAAATCCTATGCACTCTTAGTATACCTATATAGGGGTGGCAATTCGAAATAGAAGGGTGCTGGTGACGATTAAGAATTGTCTCGAATTCTTTTCCCTGTACTGTACCAGGACTCTATTCCCGTTCCTGGTGACTGTCCGTGACAAACATCCTTGCGCAGGATACACCTGATCTCCGAGAGACTGTCTCAGGGGGATGCGAGTGGAGGCTGTGAATTTTTTTTTTTTTTTCTCCATTTTATACAGTAACGTCAGGGTTGGGTTTTTTTATGTTGCGTAATTTTTTTTTTTTTTCATTTATTTAATTTACCCGCGCACATCTAGACACTCGCCGCAGCGCCCCTATTTTCATGCGATATGAATCTATCCCGTCTACGTTTCAGACTTATCGTAAACCGAACCAACGGGAATGACGTGCCAAACGAACGTAAATTCGGCCCAAGTTTTACAATCTTGTCTGCTCGTCGGCCGGGTGAAAAATATATGCAGACACGCTCGAAGAGGGATGGCCGGTTCGGGGTTAGGGGATGTGGAAATGGCAAAAAGGACGAATGCGGTTGCATAATATATACATATAGGTTGGTATAGGTACGTACCAGTGGAGATGAAGAATCACAGTGGGAATTCCAAAAAGGGACGTGAGACAAAGACGGAATATGTAGCTCGGATGAAAGAGCGAGTAAGAGAAAATAGAGAAAAAAAAAATTGTCTTTTCATAAAACAAATGAAATTTCACTTCTTCGTTCTTACGCGAACAGACGCGTAAGTAATTTTCAAAGAAATGCATTTCGAACGGCCGATCATTTTTTTCGAATTGCACGTCAGAGTGAATTCCGCGAATATTCACAATAAGCAACGTAATGTATATGCGCGTATGTAAAAGTCTCTGTTGTTTCGTACGAGTCGAGTGGACATTCGATATCGTGCGCAGTGCCACGTGACCTTAAAGCGCAAGAGCGTGAAAATATATATAAATAATTTTCGCCGGTTTGAGATCGAAAAACAAAGTGACGTAATAACGTACGACGAACGTTGCTGGGTAAATGAAAAAAAAAAAAAGAAGTCTGCAGTCGAGGGTGAACGAATGAAACATATAAAATGTAATACGCGCCTTACGTCCACGCGACTCTAATATTCTGGGCGTCATGCTTAGCCGCTACTCGATAATATTACGTTATAATTAAACGCAAGTGAAACAAAGTCAATTAATATTCTCGACTTACTTGTTATAAAGAACTATGTCAGGCCGCCATATGTGATCCGACGGCACGTGTAACATATGCACCCCTCCGTACTCCTTGGGCTCCCATCGCAGCTTGTAGTCGTACCATGACTTGAAACAGCCAATACAGCAAATATAAAGAAATTATTGATAAAGTCATGTGATTACGCAATGCCTCGTAAAATATGAAAACTCATTACGCAATAATCCCAAATTACATAATATATATACACACATTCGTTGAAACGAATCCCAAAAGGGGGGGACAAAAAAAAATTTTTTTTTTTTTCAAAATTTTGCATTGCCCAGATAAAAAAAAGTGTGTTGTGTTACAAACGAAGGACGAAAAGTTAATACGTAACGCGCAGCCACTCGGAGCGGAGAATTGGTGTGGTTTAACGTAAATTAATTTCACTCGTTCCTGAAAATCAGCATTGTTTTATGAAAATGGTCCGTTTATGCTTTTATAACGGTACACTGGGTATATGAATGTACATATTTTGTTACGGAATTATATATATATATATATATATCGACGACTTTATTGCTGCCTGACGAAATTGCTTGTCCGCCAGCCGATCTACTTGTCGCGGCCCTATAGAGAATTCGCGCAGATATATCGAGTCGGAGCAAGGGTGGCTGCGGAGACGTTGAAAATATAATAGTCAGAAGCACATAGGTGAATCTCAAGAGAAAGAGAGAGAGAGACATATATTCTCTCGGGTACTCGGAAATATTGAAGTAGGAAATTGTGTGCTAGGATTCTACGCGATTTTATAGGGGTTGAAGTGGGATTGCAGGGGTTGAGTCGTACATGACTGTGTACCTGTATGTTATATATATATATATATATATATGAAAAAAAAATAACGAAAACAAGAAGGATCGACTGCTGGAAAAGACCTGCGGAAAATGTATTTTCTTTGTAGCAGTAACATGGACGAATCCGTTGGTAAATTTCTACGGGACAGAAAGAGTGAGACACGCGGACTATAATCGTTATAAGAAATGCCGAGCTCTGCCCTGCTATGTCTGCTTGTAAAATAGTCGCACGGGACAGCAGCCGGGTTTTCGTGAACGGCTGGGAACGTTGAAGGACTTTTGGAATAATAGTCGAATTCTTTAATACAGATTGGTGTTTCTTGGCATCTGTGAAACTTTTAACTTTGACAATTAATATTCCTAAGAAAAGTGAGAAATAACAGGTCGATGATCAAAGAGCAAATAAATGTCTCGGTTATTTTTCTGTCTTTACGTTAGTAGTGAAAAAGAAAATTACGACGAAAGTCGATGAAACGGCGAGAAACGAGCGTTGGATATTTCGTACCTTGAAATAGTATCCAGTGTCGTACGAGGGTTGGCGAGGCTGAAGGGTAAAAGTTATTCGGAAGAAAAGAGTCAGAACAGCGTGAAAATTGGCATTGTAAAATTCAGCTCGATTCTAGAAGCGTTTTCAGTGACTGGAAACGAAATCCCATAATACCTTGGGCACCGTTCACTAGAGCCACGTGTCTTTACGTGCGCGAAACCAGACGTAGTGGCTACGTCCGGTTTCTATACCTGAACGATAAAGGAGATACTATCGGCTCTATTAGGAAAACAGCATTTTGGGGTAATATATACCTATAGATAGTAAATCCCACATACGTATATATCATATATGTACGTACCGCGTGAAGTTGGGTACATAGTGATGCACGGGTTGTTTGGAGAATAAGAGACAAATTCAGAGTGAATTTTCGCGCGGGATTATAAAATTGAAAATACATTGTGTTGCGAGGAAAAATTTTTGAACGACCTCGAGCAAGCACGTGGGTATCTATGGAATGTGGAAAAACTATCCGAAATATGTATGGGCGTGTAAAATGAAGTGTTTTTTTTTTTTTTTTTTTTCTGTGGATTTCGATATTATCGTATTTACCCCTTATAGGTACAAATGGAAAATCAAAGTGTAAAATAGAGGGTAGCTCGATTGAAATGTTTTAGGTAGGATTCGTTCGATATGGTAAATTGGAAATTCGTCAAGCAACGCGACTATTCGGGATACCCGGAACGTATGGGGGATGAAACGAACTGGGGTTGTGAAGATGGCCGAGAGCTACAGATATATAATTCAGTAACGCGGAAGCAAAATCGTCGCGTTATCCGCATATCTGTCCCGCTCGTCAAAACCCGCCAGTTTGCCTGTCATTTTGTGCAAATATACAGAACGTACGAACAAACCACCCCTATCGTACAGAAGCGTCATTTCGTTCGGATATAACCCGGGTTATAGAATAGGGGAAACGAAGGTTATCAGTCAACCCTTGTAACACACGTCGTCGGCATACTAACTCCCTTACTCAATACTCTCTGGGGTCCGAATGGCGACTGCAAAGACGACCAATCATAAGGGGTTGTTTGCGTTGCGAAGGGGGTTGATGATAAAATTCACGAAAAATGACTAGACAAAAATAAGTATAAAAAATTATTATACAAAAAAAACCACCCTCCCCGCTATTGCCATATAAAAACGCTCAATTTGAGTTCGCCAAAGTGACGTCATTCGCTCACCTGCTCCACCCAGAGATTGGTCGTCATGATTTGATTCTTGAGATTCTGAAACAGAAATAAGGGTGGTCATCGTTAATTTTCATGAAATTAATTAAAACAGTCGTAGTACACGTGAATTATCTTCTACCCCTGCCGGGGAACGGGGACTTTTTATTTATCCCTTTAATTCCAGCTAAAGTGGGGAAATAGGGGAAAATCAACTCTTTCACTTTTTATTATACGCGGCTCGTGCCGGAACTCGGTGCGCAGACTGGCACGTTGTAATTTCCGGTGTGACGTTACTAAGCAACTAATTAGACAGTCTAGGAAGACCACATCAGACACGGGCCATGCATTCAGACCAGAGTTATGGCCGCCATAGCACCGTCAGCCTCATAACTTTGATAATCTATTACACGTTCAACTTTTATAATTCCCAAGTCTGATGGATTATTATACGACTATAGGGGATGGTTCGAGGCTATTAAATCAAGGGGGTAGTAAGGGATCGTAATTTCAGTGTGCCGGAAGTCCTTTGAAAATTTTCAATGTACTTTTCAATGAATTCTCAATGTGCTGCGACTGACTTGTCATTCGCGCAAATCAAGCGTCACTCGTTCCCAACCACATCCATCTAATATACCAGCAGCTGTCATTTCTATCTGCCTTATCGACGCGTACAGAAATAGAAGCATGAAATTTTACTACTCGCTTAAGAAAACTTAGATTATCAGGCGCCCGCCAGTTTCCAGGTTCCTCTGCTCGCTAATTTGAGTCCGGCGTAACGTAAGTTTTAACGAGTTTGATAGTTCCGTGCCGAACGAAGGAAACTCGGGCCGAAAAGTTGAAAGCTTCGGATGATACGAAAGGGGTGTAAAATAAATTCGCATCGACCGAAGGTAAAACTTTAAAGCGAGCTAAATGCAACAATTCGTTGTAAAATATTGGCGAAAGCCTCTCGCGATACGGAATTAATCTTTTATTATATTCCGCCGCACGTATATATTTATATCTTTTTTATATTCATCCATACCCAAGCTCCGTTCCTGATTATTTGCGGTTACACGACTCTGCATAATAAAAACGTTAATTTTACATTTTCAAAAGCAAATAAAATTACCACCTAGACCCTGGAACTTCCACATGCTTAAAATCAAGCGTACGGCCAACTCTGGTATATTCGACCGTTTCCTGTCCCTTTCAAATCGTAAAACGAGGACAAGCTCGGCCGAGTGTAATCGCTGCCAATAAAGCGTAAAAGCATAAATTTACATGAGCGAGCACGCAATTCGCGAATATCTACGCGAAAGATATTCGCATTATTTATTCCCCGTATCCCTCAGCCCGTAAAGACAAGAGCAAGGAACTTTGAAAATCTTCAATTTAATTCACGTGGATCAGTCAGAAACGTCGAAATGCAAATAAAACCGTCATAAGCGCGAAAATACATCGTCTACTCCATAAATGAACTCGCCCTATGAAAAGGCTGCCTTTACGTTCCCCCTAAAAAATAAAAAAAAAAGTAATAATTCACCCGGTATTAGCTTATCGATTGACCAAAATTGAAATTCTCTTGTGGCCGCATTCACCACGTGGTTCCCGTCGCGTTAATACCATCCACGAATACCGGAAGTAATACTCTATATATTGCATACATATACAGTATATAACATGGAAGTGCATACAGTAACAAATCACGTGCAACCCTGCGGGCGTCCGCAAGAAAGTCTATCCGTTTCCAAAACCGGAATTGCGGTACGAACAACGAGCATAAAGCATCGTGTGTTCCTGTGCCAGCAAAGATTCAGTGGCAGGAAGTGGCAACAACGACAGCAACAACAAAAATGTAATACGAGAACAGGAAGTGAAAAAAAAAAGAAAAAAATCACTAAAATAAACACCAAATCAAAAATGTGAGACCGGCTGAATATATTCATAAAAAATAAGGGATGTCGATAAGAGGGTAAGAGGGGTGGCGTGAGTAAAAATGACGGCAGTACGAAATAGGCAAAATATACTAAAAAATCTAATTTGTATCACCCTTTTCAGGAAAGGTCGACAAGTGCGTGGAAGAAGGGGATGGAGATAGGGGGGAGGGGGGGGGGGTGGCACAGGGGTTGTTGTACCTACAACAGCAAACAAGCGGACTCTATGTAAATTGCTTGAACGAAGAAAACGTTGAACGTATAAACGTGGAGGGATAGCGGATGTAGTGGGGGAGGGGGAGGGGGGGGGGGTGAAGACGAGAGTAGATAGGAGAGATAAAAAAGGGAAGAAAAAATATTCCCCAGGAATTCTCTAATTTACGTCGAGAATATAAAGCGACGTCTACCGCCGGGATGGCTGCTCTTCGTTTAATTACACATTTATTTAAATAACGAAGGAAAAGGCAAGACGCAACGAGGCCAATGACGACGAATGAATTTTTACACGTATAAAGTCGAACTACCCGCTTCTCCGCTGCAACCCCCATTAGTCGTCGACCTATCCCCTATTGTTATTACTCGACCCCATTTACCCCAGTGGAGTCGGCCGATTCGCAATAAAGTGTTTAGTCACCTCTCTTAACGCTTGGCAGGTCTCACTGTCTCTCTTCCACTTTCAGTATCTACGCATCTTCCGTCTCCCTCTCTCTCTCTCTATCTCTCGGTACTGTATCAATAATTCTATTATTCGAGCCAAGTGCTTCCAAGGGGAGCAATATTTAATCTTCCCAAGCATCTTCCGGTCTGATCATAGATGTGCGTGTGTGTGTGTGTGTGTGTGTATGCCTATGTAAAGATATGCCAATACCCGTCTGTCTATCCACTATACCCTCGCAAGGGAACGACGCCATTTGCATCTCGTCAAGGCAGTCGGCACAACCCGTCAAAATATTCCAAAGTGCGCCTGCATACCCCGGAAAAACACAGCTAGTCACTTACAATTGCAAATTCTCAAGCGTCACGTGATTCCTACGAGCTGACGGCAAGAACACCAAATACAACGAGGACACCCGGTAGTTACGACGGCAAAGCGAATTTACGGGCTCGATACTTAACGTAATTCGGGAATATTTTGCCAGTGACTTCAGCCGATGTCCCTCGAATTGTTCGACGCGAGATTCGTGAAATATTAAAAGAAAAAACCTAAACTCTTAAAAATATAATAAGGATAAAACGACACACGGTATATGTCGATCATCCGAACATCCTCGGATAATGTTACCGCGATACTTTATTACACATGCAAAACGCATAGCTGCGATAACAGATAAAGCCGTGACGCAATGATATACAGGGTGTGAGGATCTCTTTCCTACGGAAGATTTACCTTTTCAGATTCGCGAGTATCTGCCCGCGGAGATGAAACCAATGGAAACGGATAAAGGGATGAAGAAGCAAGTGGAAACCCAAGGGAAGACAAGGGATATCGTGGGGTTGAGATATTACGTAGATTTATACGACACGTAATTTACATATTACTCTTCTATATAGATGCCAGACATATATATATATCTATATATATATATAATCGTAACGACTCCTATAAAGCTCGACACGTTTGCAGCTGCATAATGAGACGAACCTTTTTACAGACGTATAAGATATAGGCGAATAAAGCAGACGCGAATTCTAACCCTATAATATTGTACGTTGCACATTGCAACACGAATATATATGCGATTCATCAGTAACGTATGAGTCTCCCTGTAGGCACCTATGAATAATGTAAAATGTCCGAGTTTCGTTTGACTATACCTATACATATATATCGACACAGGGAGACGCGATAGCTCGTAAATCATCATGAAATTCCCATTCGGAAGTCACAGGTAAATTTACTAACTGTCATTTCCCCGTGAATTATGTACAGGGTGTATATAATTGAAATTCATTGCCGATAGATACAATGATGTATTCTCTTAAAATACACGCACGCGTATATCCGTTCGTTTGTTTACGCACGCGGTGCCTTCTGGGTATCCGAAGTTAATTTTAAAGATTGTCACTGCAGAGCTATACGACGGTAAACAAGTATCCGATGACCCAATTTTTTTTATCACCATCCACGGCTACACAATTTTTAACCTCCTTTTTCCCCGTAAAGCAGTCTCTTATCGTGGACATAATTTAATGCCATAGACGGATGAGGAATTTCTCTTCTCCCATTTTCTCGTATCAGTGAAAATCTTCGTATTTACGAGGAAATCTCACTTCATGTCACAGATCCGGGAACATATCCCACCCGTATGAAAACTTATGTAGGTGGAATAGTAAATGGTTATATATATACATATACATATACAAGATGCAGTTGCACCACAGGAGGCGTCGCAGTCGCGAAAGAAACGGGAACGGAGGTTTATCGTTCGTACCACAGGCTCCTTTTTCACAGAGCCTAGGATACCGTAAGTGAGAGCGAGAGAGAGAGAGAGTAAATGGCGTTTCCATGAGTTTCCATGAGTTACGTCGTATCGCGAAACGTTGATAAAGTAGCGTGCATTAATATTTATCGCGTGCCATTAGTCAGCCCGTGAGAACGCGCCATTAGGATTCGATAGAACATTCGATACAGCAGTAGGGAGGATGGCAGTGGTAAAACTCAACGTTGCATCTCGAGAAATAACCCAAAGGCCATCGGTACCAAGGCGCGTATATTCACGAATAAAAAGAAAGAACAACAGTATAATGAAATCACAATGGAATGTAGAGTAGACACCAAAAAAAAATATATCTATGAGTCTACAGCGAGTTTTCGAACAGGTCGGTTCGAGCGTCGTTGAAAATCGATTTCAGGATCGCAACAGGCGTCGTCGGGACGTCGGGCGACGCTACGAATATAACCAAGCATATAGATAAGGGTGGAGGAATTTTTCGCGCGACGCCATCGCGTGTCGCGTTTCAGCATCCCCTCTTTTTTTCTCTAGCAAACAAATGACATCGTCGACAATCGATGTTTGCAATATCGGCCCGTTAACGGGTTCTGGCAGTGACGATATGTAGAACCGAGTCGACCCAACCTGACCTACCCCATACCCAGGGTCCTTATCTGGGGACAGCATAGTCAGGTTATTTCGATCCACCCCACCCTTATGAAATTACAAAAGCTAACGTACGGAACGTCGCTCTTTAACTTTGTATTGCGAATACTTATCGCCAGTGTGAACGAAGCCTAATTTTTGCCTCCTACTTCCCTCTCAATCTCTCGCGTTGTATCTACTCTGTTAAAGAGCCGCAGCAATCCTCTATCCCGGACGAGACTCTGCTAATTAATCACAATCGCAAGTGCTCGCGCACCACTGGGAACGACGTTCTAGGGGCAGAGAGAAGCGGGCTGTAATTATCGCGATAACCCACTTGAAGGTGCATTGGCACCGGTTCTACCCACCCCTGGGTTACACCGGGGAAGGGTTAGGGCAAAGCTAAATCGGGCGCGGCTCAACCCCATGGCTGCTGCTATTCTGAAGTGGGGATAAACAGATAGTGTTTGATCAATGAGTTGGGGTTGGTAGCTGCCCGTTGGTGAAGGTGCTTGGATCGGAACCAAGGTTCAGTATGAGATGTATATATATATATATATGTATCCCAGTAACGCAAGTACCGGGAGTTTGATTCTCAGCGACCTGGTGGAAGCGACTCCTGGACGAAGCAGACTTACGGGTACAACTAGGTACAGCGAGGACGAGGGAATCGCTCCGGTGAAAACGAACACGAGAATCCACTCAGCGCCGGTCCAGACAACGTAGCCAACACGACCCCCTAATCCCACCACGCCCTCGTCAAAACTGGCAGAACGCGTCGAAATAAATTGCAATTATGTAAACTGGCCTTGTTGCCAATGTTTCACGGTTCAACGCAGTCAAATTAGGGGGTGGCGCCGTCTGTAATTAAATTTATTTTCACCTTGGGGTAGACTGCGGCGAGGGTGAGGGGCGAGGGGTGCACAGCTTGCACGCGAACGCTTGCAAGTAAATTATGCATCCCTTAGGACGTCCTAACGGTCGTGTTTAAATTGTATTTTCATGTGACGACTGTGGGGATATTTTGGGGGTGGCGGAGAGGGGGGGGGGAGGGGTGAAAGAGCCCTCATGAAATTCTCCTAAACGTGCCTGTAAAATCTCGAATAAAACGCGAGAGTTAATCAGAGCGGTAGGGTTTGAGGGATGCTGCTGGACCAGCCGATCTGGAACGGTAAGGGGTTGAACGGGTGGTGGGATGAAATTGGGATGAGAAATGAGAGAAGCCGAGGGTTCACTCTTAATGTGGATCTTTATGGATGCTCTTCTTGCCACTGAAAATCTTTAGTTCCGTGATTCATCCCCCTGTTTCGTCTTCCATTTTATTTTACTTCCCTCTATACGTTACTCGCGCTACCCCTTCTTAGACGTTACGTAACCTCGATGAATTTCCGGATTCGTAATTACCGCCCAACGACACCACGCAGTCACTATACCTATACGCACGTGCATACGTTACAGTGAAAATGCACTTACTGCACTTTTATATTAAAAGAGTGCATTTTACATAGTCTAATTATTTTCTTTACTCCGTCCTACTTCTTTTTGTACAATTAACATACGCGCGTCTGGACGAAGCGTTCAATTAGTAGCACATAAAATTCAACGTAGTGATTACACACTCGGATAATTTTAAGTCTTGCATAATAGCTCGATACTTACATATTTTTTTTTTTTTTTTGGAAAATTAGGTAAAAAAAAATGACTGACGCAAAACACCCCCGTGATAATTACTATAGATAAATCGTAGTCCGACAAAAGAAAATGTTGCTTGAACAGTTCAAATAAAATGTTCAAATATAAATTCGCTTAGGGGCTACGTTTTTCGTTAACACACGATCACGTGATAATACATCGCGTTGTATTAAATCATACGATATATCGTGTTATTTATCAATCGATAATCATCGAAGTAGATTTCACGCGCCATTACGTTAAATTAATGGCGCCCGTCACACTCATCCTATAATAAATAATCCAATGACTCCGAATGCCATAATATTTTACAATCGTCCAACGCCCGATCGAATATCATCTGTAACACGGATCCTCATTGATTTTACAATTTGCCCGAAAGCACCGTAAAATCATAAAGAAAACGACTGGTTATCCAAACGAATCGTAAAAATCCTCAACAGACATTGGTTTTACGATAACCATAATACATACAATATATATATATATATAATACGTATATATATATATATACATCGTAAAACCTTAACCTCGTTACCCATAAGATAGAAACGGCGTTAATGTTCGAGAATCAACTAAAACGACGCGCAGCTGAAATAATACTGAATTTCATCGAATTAACCGACCCAAGAGGAAAATAAAATTCAATAAACTCTAACATGATTTCCCGCGGTCTACCGGCAGTCGCCCACGTTAATTCAAAATCCCAATTGCGCACGGTCGACACTTGGCCTCAAGTCATAAAATCCAAATTTACCCTAACCTCAAGTATCACAGTAACAATAAAAAAGAAAAATATATTCCAACCATAAAAAAGATTATCCGAGTCGCACCGTGAATCCATATAGAAACGTCTACGATAATTTTTCATAATTTCAATGAAATTCGTTAAATTTATAATAATCCTACATGCACAATCACGTGGTGCATAATCGCGTAAATCAATGTGCATCTGCACTGCGGTGCATGCTCAACGATAGGAGCGACTAGACGATTTTCTCCAGTACGTGAGTTTATCGTAAACGAATGTATTACCTAGTATCAACGTATATACCATAATCTATAATAAATAACCTACACTATATATATATATATATGTATGTCTAGTGCACCGATCATTACGCAACGCAACGATCGTCCCCAAAGGAGCCAGTAAAAATCTGTATAAAGTCTCGTACAACGACACTCCAAGTGCATATAACCATTACGCCACACATGGTAAATCGTGCAGCGGTTATTACGGTTAATGACAAGGCCAGCATCCACGAGGACAGAGACATGGCCACTTGGGGGTCACACGGTAGGCAATGACGGTTAATCATGATGCACGCTGCCTGCAGTCGCCCTGGAAACCAGGCACAACATGTCTTCTCTGTGTAGCAAAGCAAGCGAACGTTCACGTGGTGGCCGATAATTACGTGAATACTTGAAGCTGCGGCAAGTTTCTCCAAGGCGAGTTTATATGCGCGCGACACCTTGAAACGACGTAGGACGCTATACCTACGTATAATAAACGGTAGACGTAATTACTGTTAGATAATAATTAAGCAAAGACATTCAAAGCAATGCATTGTTCTGGTTGAGACTGTACGATTTTCGTGATCCTCGATCCTGTATCTGCTCAGCAGAATTGTCGTTACGCAAAATTCGTAATACGAATTTGACGATGTCAGCGGTTGACAAATAAAAAAATGTAGAATGACGTCTGAAAACAGTTGGATAAGGAGAATCGAGATGACTTTTGGGTAAAATTGACTGTGAAAATTTTGGAAAATTATTTTCTTCTTTTTTTTTTACCTCTGCTCGAAACTGTAAATTTCTTTTTTTTTCTCTCTCTCTCTTTTTCTTTCGATTTTTATTTCTTTATTTTTAGCACGAAGAAATCGAGAATCGACGAGGGTGGGAGCGACGTCTTCCTTTTAAGAGTCAAGGGATTGGAATCACAATGGCGTTTAATTAAAACGAACGAAGGCGTTCTTCGCGGTTATCTCTCGTCTCATTCCTTACCGTGAGATACGAAAATCCAATGAACCCGCGGCTTCGCTTTATTTGCGAAATTCGCGAAAAAGCTTCGACGCTCCTGTCGCGCAGACTGGCGCGAGTCTGCGAGCTCCTTGCGAACGGGGAGACTCGTATAGGAATTTTCATGAAGCCGTTTTCCATATTGAATATCCGCCTTTATCGACGCGAGCGCGATTCGACGTCTAGTCGATTAATTTGCATATCCGTCGACGCGTAAATTGAGCCAGAAAATAAGAGGGTTTTGGATTAATGACTTTTCGAAAGGAAAAAAAAAAAATCATAGGATCCCTCCTTTTTTCTCTGTCTCTTTTTCTTTTCGTTTAATTTCAAAAACGAAATATCTCATACCCAAAACCTCTCGTTATTTATCCCCACCCCCCCTCCTTCATTTTTATGTCTCGAACTATTTCCTTTTCCTAATTCTCCCATCTCTTTGTCATTTCGAACCTAAGAAGTTTGCACTCTTAACGGGTTTGCTACGTGGATAACGAGGGATACGGCAAGCGGAGCCGCATTATTGTGGAAATTACGGGAAATGCTAATTTTTGCCATTTGCATGGCGGATTATGGTCGAGAATATTCAACGTGACGTCGGGGGGTGCCTTTCGTGTTAGCTTGGAAAAATCTCTATGGTAACGGGACGATTGTTCTGGAAATTGAATATCGTCCCACTGGGTATTATAATGCGCGAGAGGATCGTAAAGGTAACAAATAAAAAAAGAACAAGATTAGAGAGAAATTCATAAAGTTCCTATAAAGATGCCTTCGCACTGTATACCTAACGACGTAAATACAGCCGACCGAGTATCACGCAATTTCCCTGGTAATTATAAGAAAAGGGTCTTCTAACGAAAATTTCATTTTTATCATATCCACGCCATGAATATATCTTATGTATACTAATACACTATATATATATATATTATTTTTTTAATATGTACACACATACATACATACATATATACATATATACATATATACATACAAAGCAATACCTTCTAACCACGAGCTTTAAGGACGCCTGCTTTAAATTCCCTTTGCACCGCCTTTAACCCAATCAGTCATAGTTCCTAAATGGCAGCCATGTACCTGCAGCTAGATTAGTCTAATACACAGTAACCTCAGTCAGATAGAAAGCTAATCTAATCTAACCTGGCTTTGAATTCGGCTAGAAAATACACATAGGCGAATAGGCACTCTGTGTCATTGATAAACATACAGCATCTGTACGCGAGCCACATAAACGCATATGTGATCGATTCAAGGAGTAACTCGTGCATAAATTATTAATAAAGCCAGAACCGCGAATAAAACAGATTAAAAACGGGATAAAACAAAAATTTGACAAAAAAAATTATATTTAATCCTGAAAGCCAGATGAAAGCGCTTCGAGATTTCTCTTATCGACGATATTGAAAATCAATCGATAAATAACACGTCGATCCATCATTGAGGATTTCATCTGGCTGTAGACAGGAGAAGAGAGTCAGGAAGGAGGCCAAAGTTGGTTGCTATGGGAATCCGATATTTCTCAAATGGCGGACACAGCATCCCCTGGCGTGACGTCTCATGATTTCATCTCGATTATAAATCTCTTCCCCCCCCCTCCCCCGCCCCCCTCCTGCCCCATACTTCCAACCTGTCCCCTGACTTCGCGAGAAATTAGTATTCCGTTTGCACCCCGCCCAGAGGGGGTTGACTTTTAACTTCTTCCACGGGATGCATTACGGAAGCGTTAAGGGAGAAACGTCCCATGCAAATTGACATGGGCTGTCATCCACGCTTAATGACGTATCAATATTTTACGCGGGTCCTCGCGACTAATTATTATCAAGTTACGAAGGGGGTTAAGACTCGTTAAAAAAAAAATTTTGGTAAATCAGTAAATTCGAAGCTGTCAAAAAAAAAGATATAATTTTGACATAAAAAATGCACGCGTTAATGTATTCACACCGGCAGACATCTCCAAAATCATTAATCGAATGGGTAAGAGGGGTTGTAAAAAAAAATAATAATTTTGTACAACATTAAAAAAAAACAAGAGCCGCGCCACTACGCGACCCGACGATTTAATTGCATCCAAAATGACGAGAAGCTGAGAAAAATCTCTGAAGTTACTTTGATACCAGCTAAACATACTGGATGTGGACGATCCGTACGTGTGTGATGATGATTATAATCTTTAAGGTTCTTTCACCCTTGAATTTGGATTTCGCACGTTGGGCCTGTACTCCACCCTGTCGAGGGTACAGTGACGTGTTAAGGACAAACGAGAATATTCATCTACATGGTACAAGATGGCAGCTGTGATTGACTTTGACTATATAGACATACAGGAGTAAGCCGAACATGGGCAATTATTGGGAAACGCGGGAAAGGTCGTATAGAAAAAGGACCGAGGCATTCTGGGCTGATCGATAAGTTTCTAAGTGCACGAGCGAATTCGTGCAGAGCAACGAGAAGATGCTGGGAAAAGATGAATCCTTCGTCAGGTACAGCCTCAATTATTCTGATTAAATGTGTAATTACGAATTTATAGATTGAGCGCCAATTACGTATCTCGGTGGTTGGCAATGCTGCGCTCAATGCGAATAGACGCTATGAGAGAAAAGGCTGAATGTTAAGGCACCGAGTAGACGCACTGCGCGCGTAGTCAGACCCGTGTAACGTTTTAGCAGTGACTTTATCGAGAGACGCATAAACGCTGCAGCGTCGGGTATGATTTTCCCGGTGCTTTCATAGGGAGAAGAAGTGGGTGAATTATGCGACCTGAGAGAAAAAGGCAGGGTTGGGTTGGGTCGGGAAGAAATAAAAGATGATGGGATGGACGAAGTGAGGAGATGTGGCTGAGGTGAAGGAGAGAGAGAGAGAGAGAGAGAGAAAGCTGACGTTGCAGGTATGAGTGGGTATGAAGAAAGAAGAGAGAGAAGAGACGAGCGAGAGGGGGACAAAATGTGGGATGAAAGGGGGGGGGGGGGGGGTTAAATAAAAATGTGGGAGGACCAATGTGACCCAGAAGAAAAACCTTTAAAAACCTTCAACGCTAAGGTCGTTTCTCAAGGGTCTTTCGAGGGGGGGGGTGGCTTTTCAAGAACCGTGTCGTGCACTGCAAGACGCAGGATGCTTATGCACCTTGTATACCTATTTATCTGTCTGCCTGAAATATTCGACAGCGTGCGATGACGTAATCGCGACAAAAATTCAGATACCTTTTGGAAGCGCGGACGTCAAAAAGAAGAGATCAGTCGGAGCGTGAACGAGCGGCAGCGGTCGCTGGACAAACAAGGTGCGACGACCTAGTTGGCTGGTGGTAGCCATTTTGTTTTTTTTTTACCCTCGTACGATATTAAAAGGAACGAGGAGTAGAGAAAAAAAAAGTGTTGAGAAAAAAAAAGTGGCGGCATGACCGTAGTAGGAGCCGCTGGACCAAAGCGGAAGCTGCAATCGACATGGATGCAGCTGGGTGTCTTCGATGAGGAAGGGGATGAGATACTTTTCGAGAGCGTAGGGGTTGGTCAGCCTGTCTAGTTCTACCGGGACGTTTATTCCCTCGTAAATCGCACGGCCTGCAGGCTGGCACGCGGTTCCTCGTTAAGGTCGATCCACACAGTGAGATTTTAGGTAAGATATGGACCACGTGGCTATTACGTATCACGGCTACCATTAGGGTTAAAATATACGAGGTAGAAGGCGAAGGGTGAAATGTATCCGATTAAAGGGGGAGAAAGAAAGAAAATTTTCCCTCGGAGGTTAAAATACATCCCGGCGACTTTTCTCTAACCCCTGAACGAATTGGACTGAACTTGGACGCCGACGCGAGAGGAAGAATTTTTCCATCAAGCGTCCCTCCAAGGACTTTTCAACCATCTCGAATTAACTCGGCATTCCCGAGCGAGATATTCGCGCTATGGAATAAAACTTTTCGTCAGGGTTTCGCGGCTTAATCGAATCTTCACCCTTTCGACCCCTGACGTAATCCCATCCCATCTCAGGTATACAGCATCATCTGCCTCAGCTTCGACCCTGGACCATATTACCTACATTCATCATGGTCCAAGGGACTAAGGGTACTTATCGATAGAGACGTATCTTGGGGATGTTCGCACCCCCTCTTCCCCCTTTCACAGTATTTCCACGTGCACTTTAGATATCGTAAACGTCAGCGCGATAGACCCCTAGTTGCTGTTGGCCGATGCGAATTTAACAAGGCACACGGTGTCAGAAAATATAAAAATCGATGCTAACGTTACGTTAAAAATTGCCCAACCCCCGGAAACAAAGCTTAATTCTCGCGTGACGTATGGAAAAAAAAATTTTTTTTTTTTTCACATTCATTCAACCCTGGATCGAAACATCATAAATTCCCGTGGAAGGTCTGGGTCGAAAGTAAATTCATAAATGGACAGTACCGTATGGCGTCGTCCATTTAGAAAAGAAATGGGTTACAAACAGGGTAAGAGTAGTAAACTATCCCCGGACCCCTTTAACACTTTTTGCCCCATACATTACCCACCAACGATATCTAAGAGCGAGTCGGAGGCACGACGAGGGTCGAAAGTGCCCGTTATGGCGGAAATAAAGAAATATTTGCCACGAGCACAGCTATAATCTAAGGGATGTCTGGCATTCGCATTTCCCAACCCCCAGACCCTCTTTACTCCCAATGAACGTCACTCGGCATCGCCAAAGTTTAACACTCCTTTTTTAACATCCCTCCAGCAGCCCCTATAGTCGACCACGTGTCATTTTAATTATCCCATATAAAATCCACTATACCTTTACTCGAAATCACTCGAAAAAATTGATAACCCTCACGTAAAGGCAGTCGTATGGCGGATACAGAAAAAAAAGTGAAAATAAAAAAAACTTAAAGAAATTGACTCAACAAACGAAAAGCAGAAACGATCGACAGCGTCGTACATCGCAAGTAATACCAAAGTATATATGACGTCTCCGTAAACCTGTCAAATTTATATCACCACGTGGAGTATGGTAGGACGGTAAAAAGAGAGAGAAAGATCCATTCAGTCACCATGAAAGTTTCATAGCGCCATTTTTTTTCCCCCCCACCACCCTCCTAACAAATTTCATCCCCGTCTACCAATTCGTCGTGCGAGCCACCCGCGAATATTTCACCGTGAAAAAGACATCCGGCGATTACGTACGAGCAGCCCCGCAATAGCAAAAGACATCCTCGTCTGCCCGCAGAGAATCGTAACGAAACGTCACGATTAAAAGCAAACCTTCCCACTGTTTATTGTATCGACACCATAGAGACTAGAAACACCACTAGAAGAAAAAGTAAACCAAACAATTGACAACCGCCGAATCAGCTTATCGGCCAGCGTTAAAAACTCGACTGACGTCGACACTGAAAAACGACACGTGCTGCCCCCTCGTCTCGCCCGATGAAAAATACTTGAAACAGTCACAGCCATCATTAACCAAATACTCGGCCGTAATTCCACGGGAAATTATCATCACGCAGCCAAGCGAAGTTTCGAGTCGCGAAACTATAGCTAGAGCTGTGGAGCCATGAGACCGTGAGTGCCCGCGTGGAGTAATTAAATTTTGGAAGCTCGGCTGTCGTGGAGGATGAGAGCCGGTTGTACCGACGGCTACGACTACTTCGTCAGGGATGACGATGGGAACGAGGAGGACATTCAAGCTAGGCTTTGTTATTACTGACTTAAATAATCCGTAGTTACCGCGAAGGTAGGTTAGGTTCGGCTTAGTTAACTTGTTAGATAGAGGACAGTGCATATATATATATATATATATATACACACGACTAACTCCTAGGGGTTGTTCTGTTCCACGACTATGTATCACTGCACCGGCCGGATGACCTGACGGTAGGAGCTGCTGGACTTTACAAGGCTGAGCCCCCTGCACTAGCTGTGCACCAAGTGGAGACCGGAAGTCGAAACAGGGTATGGTGGAAGCTAGTAGCTACTCCCCTCGACCCTCCCCACCCTTCCGGGACAGTTTTATGAGGTTAGCCAGTCGCGAGGGTGGATGTAGGTCAAGACAATTGAGAGAAGACTAGGGGTTAGTTATTCTTGCGAAATAAAAGTATAGCGTCCTGCTAAGAGAAAGGGACGCGGGGTCGAGCGAAGAAAATGAGTAACGGTCCTGGAATACGGGTGGTGGAACGAGGGGGTGACAGGGGGGCAGGACAGAAGCGGAATTGTGCGCGCTTGCCAAGTTAACAGATGAAAAAGAATCGCTAACAAGTCTAGCATAGCGTGCAGAGACACACGTGGCGAGAGGGATAAGAGACGAGGGGGGGGGGGGGTCGTTATTTTTACACGGAGAAAAAAAAAACCTTAACTGGTATCGTAGCAAGGTGAGATTTCATTTTTTTTTTTTTTTTTCGAATTTAAAAAGTACAATGAATCACTTGGTTACGCAGTAGGGATGGAGTTACGGATATTACGAGGATTCATGGGAATTTCTAAATCGATGGGATTTATTACTCGTGGAAATCTGTTGTAATGACAAACAGAATTTGCATCGAATTCGCCAAGAGTAATTAAACAAGCTCTCTCTACCCTCCCTCCTCCCCCCCCCCCTTCCCACCCACTCTGGCAATCATCGTTTGACCAACTCTCTATGTAAATCTGGCTCGCGCCTCCTGTTGCTGTCTACATATCCGTAGTTCGCGATGAGACGCCCCCGTCAAATAACTTGCCGTTCTATGAATTATTCCGAAATGCTGATTCGGACTAATTGAAAATAGAACGGGTAACGACGATAAGGACGAAAGGATTGATGAAATCTCACTGTTTAATTAGGACCGAATAATCTGGTAGGGGTGAATTAGAATTCGTACCTGGTGTACATAATTATTTCTAGGTGGTATATATATATATATATATATGTATAATTTAATTGAACAGACATTTTTGAGTTGTACATAGATAACTGATAGAACGTTCAACAGAAAAACATTTTCGTTTAAATATCTCGTTCGAGATTACGAATAACTCTTAGCTAATTGACGAGAGACTCTTAATGACAGAAAGCCCGTATAACTTGAGTAGATCAGCCTGAAATAATGAATTCAGGGCTGAAAGTTATCCTCGTAAAAGAAATGAGAAACTAGCAATTCTTGAGTGCCATCGTCCCTTGCTAGTTGAACTTATATATATATATATATATATATACACCCTTAAATATATATATAGATATACCATCGACGTAACTTCTCGTTCCGAAATATATAACCCAGACTGTATTAGCGCTAACAGACTCTTTCGCTTTTCTGGCAGCTTCCACGCGGACGGAGATTGTTAAAAACGTGTCGCGGTGGCAGCGCGAAAATATTCGTACGCTACGGAAGTGGCGCCATTGTGTTTTAAAATATGAGATATCCTTTCTCTCGTCTCAGCGAGTTGACAATTTTTTTTTTTTTTTTATTTTTCCCAAAATTTCACTTCGCGCCAAAGTCTGCCTGATTATCTATTGAGGTCGTGAGGCGCATGGCAGTAATAAAAAAAAAAAAGATCAAAACACAAAAAAAAAAGAAACTCTCGAACCAAACTACGTAACGTCTTAAAGGGCATATACAGCGGGAAGGAAAGGGGTGGCAAACTTTTTATGAAGATTCAGAAAAATTTTATCCGCACTCAGCATCTTCCCGTATTACATTTGGCTCAAGACTATCTTCAAACACCCATATTTCCTCGGATTGTGCCAAGTTCTTGAAGCGTTTTATTCCGTCCCGCATAGCCAAGCATCGCTACCGTTCAAGAATTCCATAAAAGTGTATTAAATTGAAATACGACGAAGTATTCGAATTTGAATCAAGTTATCGATCGGAGGGGGGGAGGGGGTGGGGGGGGGGAGGCGAGGCCGATATAAAATTTGGAAATCATAATATCTCGCAAATTTTCGCTTTCCCGCGAAACGCACACCGATACACGTAACAAAGCTGACGCTGATGCGGATACGAAAATTTATTCGCCTGGGCAAGTAAATTTTGGAGGAGGAATATGGATGGAGGAATATGAAATTCAAAGAGAAACGCGTGAACCCATTGGCTCGTTAGGACTTGAAAGTTTAATTAATTTTCAAAATAACGATTCATTTGACGACGTTGTTTATCGTGAAAAAATAATCGCTCTTCCTTTCTCCTCTACCAACCACCACGAGGGGCTCTCATTCCTTAACTTCCTTCGTCCCCCCTCCTCCTTCCCCTTTCACCGAGAAGCAGTCAAGATTTTTTTTTTTTTTTCACAGACGAAATTAATTCATCATCACGCTACCCTCTGCCCCACTCGATCGCTTCGTTTATCATATATAACCAAGTAAATCGACGACACTTCCGACCCAAGGGAACCCGCGGCGACGCTCCGCTACCCTTAAACTTTTCGCGTCGCGAAACTTCATTAGCAAAACTATGTTCTCTTAGGAGGGGACGCGAGCCGATCATTAGTCACGAGTCTCTTGAGACGCCGGCCGCCATTAACAGGGGCATGCAGGTTAATAATACCGTCCGCGACGAAGAAGACAGTCAAAAGAGATCTTACGATACTCACCTATATGTATATACATATGTACTACCCTCTCTCTCTCTCAATATATATATACCGTGTATACATCCAACCATTACAACATCATAGCTACTATCCCTATCCCGAGCCTGGGAGTCTTGAAGAACGACACTCGAGGCGTCTCCAGAGTGGTTTCTTGCCCCAGCTGATGTTGCCGCTTTCAAGACACGGAAAGCATGTCATTGCCAAAGAAGTCTCTCGAGGCTCTACGACTGTCAAAACTATCCTGACAGGATACGTAACGTATAGGCATGAAGACGTCTCGTTGCCCGCGGAAGCATTCGAAAAGCAAAACCGGAAAACGTTTCGAGAAAAGTTTCTGCAAACTCTGATATATATATATATATATATATATTCTGGATCCTCTGCCACGTTTTTCGCTTGGAATAAGTAACAGTCGACTGAAAGGATACGTATGAGGTAGGTTCGCGTAAATTCTTGAAGACTTCCCGCTCGGATTGTGACTGCAGCTTGAGGAGGATGTCGATCCAAGGAATATATAGCAGCGTCAATTCTCGAAAAATACTAAACGCCCCCAGACGCCTCTGTACGACATCCACGCGTGTATACAATACGTGCTCGCGGTGCATCGGTGCATCGTAATGCAGTCGGTGTGCAGCGCAGTGGACGTACGTGAATGAACGTACGTGGGTGTAGACTGGTATCGAGGGCAATCTAGTTGGCCGGATGCCAAGCATGAAATATATTAACGTGCAAATAACGCGAGAGATTCTGCAGTGGGAGTGAATAATGTTGCTTCAAGGCTGACCGCTTACGTAGAGTCGTAAGACAAAGTGCATTAGAAAAGCAAGCAAGCTTAAACGCGGTATATATGAATTTCGTTGAAGGACATTTTCCGGAGTTACCAACCCTAAATAATTACTAGGGAGTAGAAGGATGTAATTAGATTTTCAAAAACAAGTATAAGATATATATATATATATATATACACACGCATATCCCATAAAACTTATTTACAGTGGTTGGACCACGTCTTGAAGATTCTCCATCATCGTTCTTAATCGTCCCTCGTCTCGATCCAGTCGTCTCCTCTCTCTCTATCTCTTAATCTCTCGCGTTTCAGCTCTCCGCAGCATCGTCCCCGTGGCAATAGACTTGCGAAATCTTATCGTCAAGCGAGTCGTTAACGCGACGAGGAGAATTCGCTATTTACAGGGATAAGAGCCTACGGGACGAGGAGGATCGAGCGAGCCGCGAATGATAAGAGAAGCTCGGCCAAGGACAGAATGAAAGATCTGACAGCCGACACTCGTCGTTTTCTTTTTCACCCCGAAATAGTATCGCGAAAAGTTACGCGATAGCGTTATCAGAAGTAGAAGTAGGGGGGAAGGGGTAGGTGGCTGGTGGGTAACGAGCGACTGAAACTGGATAAACCGTAGCGTTTTGAGTTCGAAGGGGGAGTGGGGGGGGGGGGGAGAACAAAAAAAAATCACGCAGCATCATCCCCCCGGTTACCCTCTGACAAAGGCTTGACAAAGGGAGGAGTCAACATTAATCTCGATAATGGTACTTCTTCTTTTAATGGCTTCCAGTGGCAGTCGGTCACGTGACCGGAATTTCAAGAACAATGCACAGTAGCGAATATACGTGTATTCAGGGGGCTGTCGCGGCCCGATTGAAACATTAATGGCCGCGCATGAGGGATGACTGGTCTTTTCATATACGGCTGGACTCGTTACTACAAGGGATGGGTGTGCCTCGTATGCGATCAACAGCCGTATACGATTTCATCCCCGTTCGTATATCTACGCGCCGATTGGCAATCGGTATACGTATAAGGGTAGGTATCGGTTTCTCAGGGTTGTTTGTATTGTTCTTACGATTCCCATTACAAGGTATTGTCTCTCTCTCTCTCCCTCTCTCTGCTACCACGGTAATCAGAAAGCTTTGTTGCGAAAGCTTCATTTTCCCTAACAACACCCAGCAACCCCTTGCTATTGCTCCCCCCCCCCCCCACCGCCCAACCATCACGATCTGGAAGTACGTAGAAATGTAAGCGACGTTTTTTTTTTTTACGTTCACTTATAAGACAACAGAAACGACCGTATTAATCGGGTGCTTTCACCCCTTGTCAAAAATAATAATAATAACCACAACCCTCGTTGCAACCACTTCGTAACATTAATAAGCGTTTTCGATTTTTCCAATTGCTTTTTACCGGTGTACTCAAGGGGAAGAGAGACAGGGAGAGACTCGATGGTTATTTTTATCGCGGCAATAAAAGCTCTCGGAAATTTCGTTTCTGGCAAAAGTTACCCTGAATTTTATGTAACTTAAATTTTTTTTTTTTTCCCCAAACGTTTCCGGTTAAATGCAAAACGACGTTGAAATCGTGTTCGTAAAATATTTCCTGCTACGCCGAAACCCCTGCGGCCCTTCTGGCTCTTTGCCTGTGGCCTTTGACCTCGGTACGTAGGTGCACACGAGCGATCGTTTACCACGAGCATATGTATATACATAGTCATCTACCGTATATCGTTATATAAATAGCTTGAAAACAATATACCTCGAGCACGGGACCCACCGGCGAAACCCACTTTGAAATCAGCCGTCGTTAACCTTTTCGGTAGGAAGGCACGGTAATAAAAGAAAATGGAGAAGTTTTCACCGAGCTCTAACCCTCCCTCCCTCCCTCCTACGCTTATCTGGCATTCGATCCCCCTTTAATCTCTCCCCGTCAAACTTCCATCCCACTTTCGTACACTGCCGTGTTCCCTCTCCTTCCAAACAATTAATATACCATACACGTACAGTACCTACTTACTTTTTCCTCCGTAATTTCTTTTCCCTCTTCCTTCATGCAGTACGTAATTAATTACACGACTTCATCCCGCAATTAACGTTTTAATTAATCGATAATCATAATGCTACCACGCGACGAGTTCAATGCGATTAATTTCCCATCGTCCAACAGAAACCGTACGAGGCTGTAGAATCAAAAAAAAAATCAACGCCATTGTCATTAATTCAATGAGATTGATGACGTACGATATGATTACCGAGAATGTCTAACCGATACTAGGCTGATATTAATCGTCGGCAAAATTCCGAGACGGCCAGCGGAAAAGCTCGTTTATCGCATCGTGATTCGACTCGGCCGTGCTGATAATCAATTAGATCGTTCAGACTGGAAAGTCGTCAATTAAGTTTCGCCGCAAGGAGCCGAGCGACGATTGCAGTCCTAGATCCAGCTTTTGCTCTCGAGTCGTGCGAAGAGGCGAGAAAAAAAAAAATTTTCAAAAATTATTTTCCAAAAAAATAAAATTCTCAACCATCCAGCACGTATATGTCTAATACGAATTGGAAGAGTCGCCCTCCGCTGCGCGTACACGACGTAGCAGCCCGTACGAATTAACCAGATGAATTTCGAGCGCGGCTGACGAGGCTCGTAGCCATAAAGTTAATCCATCCAATGTCGCTTTGCACCAGCCAGTGCAGCTATCGAGGTTTCTTATGGCTCCGGTAAGATCGACACTACGTTGAAACAGTCTAACCCGACGACCCAACGTTGTCCGCGGGCTCAGCTGGCTACAAGCGTCGAAATTCATTACCACTGCGCGACCGCTTGGCTCGCACGGATAAACGCGACACGTACAAAGGATTCGACAATTCGAACGCAATCGACGAGATAATTACGATAATTTTGTATGCAACGCCAATCGCTACATTCACGCACTATAGGACTATACGTCTTTCATAGAGAGAAAAAATGTCAATGGGGACCCGCGTCGATATAAGAGATTTTAGCCGGCCGATAATACCTGGCATTGTCGTTGTTATTATTATTCGCATGAGATTTCACGTATATTCAAAGCAGCAGCCATTCTTTGAAACAGCATTGAAATCGCTATTCAGCCTGAATATCGATCAGCGTGCGCGCACGGGACCAGAAATACTCGTAACCGACACGTTTTCAGGGAAAAAGTATAGTTAGGTCGTTGAGATCGTCGTGTATTAACGACTGTTAATTGATGGAAATGTCGAGTTGCCGGATAAAGACTAAGTGCCGGTTGAGACAGTCGAATACGAGTTTCGAGGGTTGAAGGGTTAGGGTGAAGGGAAACCATGGGGTAGTTAGATGCGTGAAGGGTGCGAGAGGGGTAAGATTTTCGAAAGAAGGTTACGAGGGCAGAAACGCAGGTTTAGTGCGTCAGGTTGTTTGATCGTAGGGAGGGTTGATTTGTATTTGCGTTCGAGGTTAACGATTGCGTGTGAAAAAAAAAAACTAGAATCCACGTAGGGGTTGAAGTTAAAAAAAAAAAAGAGATTCAAACAAAAATTTCTTGCCAGCTACCCTACGAGCAATATCCTCGTAGCCTGTGGCTACGTAGTTTTCTTGACGATAGGAATATTAGGGTTGGGTGGGTGAGGGACGCAAGTGGCGAGTTGCCCGTGTCCGCCCTTATCGGTTACAATGCTCGGGCGGGATCTGGCGCCCCGGGGTGGTGGATAGGGGTTGGCAGTGGCGAAAGGTAGAGCCGACGAACGGGAACGAATAGCCGAATGCCCGAGGGATGAAATAACGCAGAGGAATTAAGGGAGGCGTCGTCTACTGTTACAGGCCTTGGGGATGGGCGAAGTTGGTTGAAGGAAAGGTAGAAAGAGAAGAAGAAAAAAAAGAGAGAGAGAGAAGCCCATTACGTTTTCCCACGCGTTCACGCTCGGATTTTTCCTTTTAGGAGAGTCGACTGGATAGGACGCGGTGAAAGCGGCAACTGGATATCGTGCCGAAGAGGTGGCTGTTACGAAAACGGTTTGTTTGCTTGGAAAAGTAGATGTCACCCGCGAATAGCAGGACAGCGAACGTTACGTCCGACAGTGGAAAGTCACGAGAACGGTCAGACGGCGTTACGCGTGCATTGGCGGTCCGTATAAACCGGTAGAGTTTTAACGCCAGCTGCATTGGAAGTGCGGTCGTGATGCGTATCGAGCGTAAAGCTTCGAACGTCGGTCGCTAGATGGCAGCACCGGCGGAAATTACCGAAACGTTATTTCGAATGAACGAACGAGAAGCAGCGAGACCCGCGGCAAATGGAAGATCGCCGAGGGAAGATAATTTGGGAATGCAATTACGGCTACCTCCTGGTGCTCCATCACTCCGACGTCCGACACCCGTAGAATGGCGGGGAGAGGGACAAAGAGTGGAGAACGAGAGACGCCACGAGAAAGTCATACGTGAAAACATTAATAATCGCTTTAACCGACCGATAAATAATTTCGTTGCCGTTTAATTCCTTTCCTCGCAGTCGCTTTGTGTACATCTTGCGCGAGACACAGTAGCACGTCGGTACTTCTGGCAAGACATGACTGACAGAAATAACACAAGCTACCAGGAGCAATCGATCACTCGGAACCTGAAAGATTTCTGACGATCTTCCATGATGCGATTCCGGATGCGGAATGTCAAGCGTAAAAGTAACGTTATATATTTCTCCGAGTGTAATATGACTCGGGAGGTATAAGTGCTCGTGATAGTGTATATATATATATATATATGTAACCTATACGCAACTATATACACGGTGTTCAGGTACGAGACGTAAAGGGACGGCAAATATAAGATATCGAAGAGCTCGAACGGCAGATATTAAATAAAATATTCATTTTGCTCGCCTTAATATCGCGACGCTTCCCAGCTGTCTTTCGTTCGGTAAGGCATTGTGAAATTGAATCGTTTTATATTCCAGTATATATATATATATATACTTTGCATCCTTCGTAAAGACCAAGGCGTTTATGGAAACTATTGCTTTCGTATCTATAGGTTATTTTTCTCGCTACTTCAGTTGCTTTCCTCGCTTCAGCCACGGCGTGTAGGATTCGTGTCCAAAGATCACTGACGTCACTAATTCTTTGTCTTCTGACACTTTCTCTCTCTCGCCAACAAGGACGCTCCTTAATGATGCTAATTGAGTAATTTCAGTCGAGCCAATTTCACGAAAGAACCTCATGTAAATTGCGCGCCCTACGTCGTGACGTCGGACGACCAGCCTCCCTCTCGCCCCCCTTTACACCACTATGTTTCGCTACTTGTTCTCGACGTCACTCGAGCCTCCCGTCGCAGGAGAGCGAAATTCTTGACGGGACGATTATCTCCGAGACACACCAGTATTTCAGGGACAATTTACTTCTCAAGGGTTGACTGTTTAGGAGACGCCACGTGCCTCGTCGACGAGCAAAGGAATTACGAAGGGGTTGAAGATGGAATCTTGGATAATTGCAGCGCGCAGTCCCGCGTGACGTTCGAATTACGACAATAAACGACATCGGGCCAAAATAACGTCATTGTATTTTTTTTCTCTTCTTTCCAACTCCAAGCGACAAACCTGTGACGAATCGCGCCGAGTCCGCAAACCCGCTGACACTCGCGAATAAGTTTTCTCAACGCTTCCACCATGAACGTTGCTCTGTATGCAGGACGTGACAATAAGACTTTTCTCGTTATTACCACGGCGCCCTGACGCGTGTCCGCATGTCGAGTCGATGCGACAACAGCGAGTCGATCAGAGTCCAAGTAGACAGGTAAATCACGGTGTACGCGTAATCCCCATAGAAAGGCGGTAGTAGGATCGGCGACGCGCGAGTGAACGACGAAACAAGCATAGAAAGAAAAAGAATCCATAGAGATGGACAAGACGAATGAAAAACGGCGACTACTCGGCATAAAGCGTTTCTGCAGCCCCGTGACCAGTGGCGCGCGCGGTATACCTCGTCAATTCGTGCAACCAATTTCTCGACCGAGAAACGGAAAACAATCATCATTCCTAGTTACGGGTGGAGCCCGTAGACGGCGCCGTGGTCGCCCCAACGCGTGATTCATACATTTCCGCCTGGCGTAAATTCGCGCTACGATAATATTTACCCGGGTAAAATCGTCACTCGTGCATTATTAACGTAGCGCAGAGCCTCGATGCACGTGTGCACGCACGTTTACGCGTCAAGCACACACCGCTCCACTCCTCTCGATCCATGTCCAAGTACAGTTGACTAGAAAGTTTGTATGTTAAAAAAAATTGAATTCAAGCTTACACAAAAAAAAAGAGCCCAAATAAAATAATATTCAAAGGGATCGTAAATGTCACGTAATCAGAAAGAGAGAGAGGATCAAACACGACTCCGCTTCTGTCTCCTCGACTGGCTACTGTGCCGAAGGCACGAGAGGCTACAAACGTTATATGCGCGCACGTTGTACGCAGAAGGTATGAGAAAGCACGAAGCATCGCTTCGGAGCATGAAGACGGGTACAGTCGTTTCCAAAAGTTATAATCCAATGCACAAAGGACATTGCGTAATCAAGCGTTATCGCGTATAGACAGCCGTCGCGCTTCGCATCCTACGTACGTACGTTATCGCGCGTCCCACAGGTTTATCGTTATCGGTAAGCGCCAAGACACGGTTAAAAGTCATAAAAGCCAGCCAACCTCCGTTCCCAGCCGCCATTTCACGACCAATAATCCGAATGTTAAGGACCGCCGTAACAGGATTAAATAAAAAATATCTTTCAAAATCCAACCTAATCCCAATTCCACGAGGGACAGAGATAACGGCCAACCGCGTGCCCAGGTATGCTTCTGATAACAAGGAGAAACCATAGGCGTCAACCCTTAATTGGTAATACAGTAATAACGAGGGAGCCACTGACCACGCCGATAGCCTAGCAAAAGCCACGACCGGTGCGGCTAATGTGTTATCGTACAGGTATCGGCGAGGGTTGCATATAAAGTGCAAGGGAGGCGCTTATGACAAATTGTCCTGACAATGGAAAGGGTGGGAAACGCCCCTTGCGAGCCACCCGCGCTGCCCTCCTGCCATAAATAGCAACGTTTCGGTCAGGCCGCGTGTGTGTTCGCGTATCGATATATACACGTACACAACAACGAACCGATATATTAGAGTACGTATATAACATATACGATATATTTATATATACCGGTACGTATACGCAACTTAACGAAGGCACCTATATATATATACATATACACATATATGGTCACGGGGTAACGTTGTGCAATACCGGCGGTACTATGGGACAATCAGTAACTACTTTGCATAATGTATACACCAACACCGCCGCCATATTCAAATATCCTGCAAGCTCTACGAGTGGCGCGCGCGTACTCGTTCCTCTCGCTGTACGTAGAAGCACCGCGTGACGCAAGTAGACTTTGAAGTTGGTTGCGTTGTGGGAATTGAAATTTGGTTGCAGGAGGGCGATAGGGGGGGGGGGGGGGGTAAAGAACGAATTCGAAGAGGTGTCAGGGGACGAGGTGTCTGCGAGAGATCGTGGGATGGCGTTGGAGAGGGGGTCAGGGGTACGAGGAAGTAAGAGCGTCAAACTCTCGTGAAAATCGTAGAGGCCGATAGGAAGTGAATTTAATTAAAACGTAGGGGTGCGTAGCGGCGGCCATGGGAATTATATTTGGCTAATAAAAGCTTTTAACGAGACGGCGAATAATGGTCAAGTTTCTGGATGTAAGCGCGATTTGCAGTGGTATTTGATGGTTTTGTAGGTCAATAAGCTTGAATTATTTGTTTTCGTAATTTTGTAATTTTATTTTTTTTTTTTAATGCTCACGATATTTACATTAGACTGATAAGGGGCATCCGGCAAAATTTTTTTTTTTTTTTTTTTTTCGTTAATCAATAGACCGGGCTGTGGGGGTACGACATATGCGCGAACGTTATACGGCCCTGGCTTGATAAAACGAGCAAATAAAATTTATGCGAACAGCTGACATAAGTTCCCGCGGTTTCACAAAACACTTCACACTGAAATCTGATAATTTTATTCCACCCTCGCCATTCGATTCGATCAATGCCACTAACGCCACCCCTTGACATCATCCCACCCCGCCCCTTCCCCCCCGCTTCCTCCTTGCCCGCTCCTGATCGTCTTCTCCACCTAGTTCAAAATATCAGTAGCCTCGACCCTTGTCGACCCCTTTGAGCGTCGGCGTGATAACAGAGTTTCACACCCCCCCCCCCTACACCTCCCCCGCCGAAAACGATACACACGGTTAATTATTAACTAGATGTATGTATTAAAAAATTATATTCGCGGCGACGCACCTTTATTCTTTTTGTGGCGTATGCTTTGACGCATCTCGTATCCTGTTCTGTGTTATGTTAAAATCGACACAGTTTCATAGTCGAGTGGGTTCGTTCGCGACATGACGCCGAAGGAACTTAACGACGTGTGAACGAGCCTTTACGAGTGCGATAAAACCAGGACCGTTACCAGTCGGTAGGCTTCAAAGAATACGCTGTATAATGCTTAGAGGATCCATACGTAGAATATACGTACGTTATATTGCAATTCATTTGCGAAAGGCCATAATGTGTGGTTTATCGTTTCAGTGCGACGGGAAGAAATAGTATGAAAGAAAGAGTAAGAAGAAGAATAAATAACAAAAGAGACTGAAAGTTGACGTCTGTGAGCCTGGCATCATACATACAGTCAAGCATTAACCCTTCAGAGTACAGTACTGCTATACGTTGCCGTTTCTTTTCGGGTTACCGCTGTTTTTCCACTTCCTCGCAAAGGATCACGGGACGGCTGCGCGCGCAGCGTACCTGCGACTAGAGCAACGGGCGCCTCTAGCGGATAATTTCGTAAACTCGACGTTTCCTTCGACGGCCGAGCTGCTATCTCACGTCGAAAAAGAAAGAGATCTCGGGTGTAACGGTTGAAACGAACCTGCCAAGTTACAACGGCTTCGATAGGATTTCGTGTTTCGCTTTTATACCCTTTTCTTACGTCTCTCTTCCTCCCTCCCTCTTGACGTCTTCTAATTTCGTGTGTCCTCCTACATATATGTCGTTCTGCCGCTTTATTTGTCTTCGACCTTCTTTCCAACCATAAAAATAACGAAACACAACTCACACGTATGACGGACGAGTAACAAAGAAAGAAAATGCAAATAATAGGATTGCGAGCAAACGATGCAGACGGAATCACGTACGTATTTTTTCTTCATTTTTTCGTTATTTTCTCTCCCTCTCTCTCTCTCTAGCTGTTCTTTCGCTCAAACTGATACCGTATACTGCTCTTTCGTTATTGTACAATACTAGCTAGTTCTCGTTCTACCATATAACTGACAGATTCCCCCGGGCAGCCTATCGCTATCGCGACTGTATAAATCTGTCGTACAATTTTCCGCGACGGAAAATCCTCGTGAAATTGCGCGTCGTTACGGATAAAAAAAAATCTCGTGCTTCTGCCCCGTATTTTTCTTTGTCATTAAAATCCTTATTGAACGCCGTCCTTCGATTCCACCGCTAGCGAATATCGATAAGACATCCGACAGAATTTCTAAATAGCTACGTAAAATTCTATGCACGAGACAACGCAGTCGATTAGTACAGAGGCGTGCATCGTTTTCACGACTCAAACAGAAATGCCCGAATTACTTAGAGGTGCCCAAAGCCCGTAATTAAATTAGCCCAAGTCCATGAAAATTGGATCTGGTACATTACCGTAGAAAGGAGTTCAAGGTTCCAAAATTTGATAAGCCTGTACCCGGAAGCATTACGTGCAGTCAACCCCCCCCCCCCCCCCGCCCACCCCGGTAAGTAATTCGCTTTTATTTTACGACGCACGTCGAGAATGTTAATAATAAAAAATAAAAGTACCAACGACCTATATAAAGTAAGAGTTGCCAGAATCAAAGAGGAGGCATGTTCATTCTCAAGAAAGAAACCGTAAATGGAAGCAGTACACGCGAAACACAATAAAACTACCACGGGATACCGAGATGTAAGGCAGAAAATTTATTCCTAGCAATAAGAACAGCGTTTCCTATCCTTTCCATCCGCCGCGTGGACCCTCAAGAAAAAAAAAAAAAAAAAAAAAAAAAGTAAAAGAAATTTCATAAGGATAAAGTCTCTTTGATTTGCGTAATCCACTTAAAGCGTAATTGCTTTGTCCCAGAGCCGTGAAAGGCTCGTCCGGTATAAAATTTCAGGATTATAAACATTGATTATCCCTGGTTTTCTCATGAGAAAGCTCGAAAGAGAAATGAGAGATAAATTTGAAAAAAAATAAATAAAAATCAAAACTCCCATGAATATTTATCGACGGAGATCGATTACGTCTTATGAATATTTGCGTTTGGGTGTTGCGAAGAAAAAAAAAAAATATCGACACTGGTCCAATGGCACTTTAGGGGTATGATGTAAAAAGTAATAATAATAATAATAATTGCCTCAAGACTCACCACATCGATGAGCTGCGAAAGCTTAAGCTTGATACACACGCGAAGCACGTCCGAGGTATTCACCACGGGACGCACCAGCTTATTGTAGTTGGAGAGGAGGTCGTCGTAGAGGCGTTTCGCGTCCGGATTTCCCGCTACAGCTCCGTGCACTACCAAAGCCGAGAGAAACCATACGCGCAGAGTCTCCCCTATTATGGGGGGCATCGTGCACCCCTTCGTGACTCGCGCACTACTCCACTGTGCCGAGCCTCCTTCAACCCCTTCGACAGCAGATCACACGTCCTGATCAACGACCGCACGATCCGATTCTGTAGAAAAAAAAAGAGCAACAATGAAAAAAAATAGATAAAATGAATTTTCAAAATTATGACGTCACGTCAAATTTATCGTGGATTGCGTAAGATACTACTAAACGAACATACGTAACATACGAGCGCCGAGTAATCGCAGGGGAATGAAAATATTTGTCGTGTCGTTTCGTCTCTCTCGCTCTCGTTTCATTGATAAAATTCCGTTTCGCGTCTTCTCGAGAAAAACAGAAAAGCTATGTGAAAACTCCTGTAAGGCGTGAGAAGCCAACGTAAATGTTAAACGGATAAGAAATATCCCACGGGATATTCCGAACGCGGTTTCTTACGGCAAGATGGGAATTTCTTTGGCGTGTAAAGCTGCAGCATCTAAAGTTAGTGGATGAACTTCTATTGGGTGGGATTCTACGTTGTCCTGTGGGGATGAGATCGGAGAACGGCCAAAGGGAATCATTCGGTAAACAGGAAATCTCGAGAGAGGGAAAGAGAGAGAGAGAAACAATTGATCCTGGACTTGCGAAGGTGTAAACATAGTATAGGTAGCGGATCAGTGACGTTCATCGTGCTCGTTAAGAGGACCAATCCAATCGGGAGTAAAACCCGTTACACCCTGAATTCCAAATGCTTATCCCGAATGGGATCGAATTCTCCGTAATTCGTACAAGGGACATTTCTTAATTGTATTTCTACCCCCGATCATTATCAATATACATATCAACGACGAAAAACGATTCGTCAACTATTTCCATGGTAATAAATATAATCTTGCACCCGCGAAATACAGTTGCATCGAATTCATCGGAAAATTGAGGAAAATACGAAAATACATGTAGACAATAAATCGTGAAGTACAAACGAATAAAAATGTCAAATTCCCAATGAAAATGGTGAAAAATTAATTTTTCACACCCTCCCGTCATGCTCCTTTAATATTCAATAATAATCCGCCCTTGCTTGATCTTTCGCTCCCAACCCGCCCCGTGTATCGCCGACCATCTCAAAGGGTGTGATCTGCTGAAAAATGCCAATCAACCCCATGGAATTCCTAAGCATCCAGGTTATGCATGGACAGAGGAGGATGTTATGGCGAATCCACAAGTGCGACAGTAAAGGTACGATGAAATTTTGTAATAAAATTTCTTTTCGTTTGTTTTTCAACTATATCTCTCATATACATCAGATTCCAACACTGACCTAACCCCGCGCACTCCAATCCACGCCGGTCTCTCCAGTTCGCGCAGCTCTCGGTAACCGGTGCTCTCGCACGCACTGCACCCACGACTGACCCGTAGCACGGTGCTCGCCTACTTCCCGAGTTTACCAGGTTTACCCGCAGCACGGCGCCACCGTGCATCACGCTACGGTACCCGTAGACCCTGAAGAAGATCTGGACCACCCTTGCGCGCGCGCAACCCCCGTCTTACCGTGAAACCTCGCACGGTGAATCCGCAAAGGTGCAGCAGAGCAAAGTGTCGTCGGGTGGATTGCAAAAGCCAAGGATAAAAAGTTACTGTACCAAGGATGCCAATGACAAAAATATATCATGGTACAGATCGTCAACCTCTGACACCAATCCTTAGAAGCACGAAGGGTGTTAAAAAAAAAAAGGAAAAAAATTCCCGTACCTGATTCCAGGATGAGACGTGAGAATGAGGAATGGATTCCTATTGATCCCTTATGGGTCGTTAATTTTTTTTTTTTTTTTTTTAGTTTTATTAAGATACAAGGGACCTTTTTTCTAGAGGGTTTCCCAGGGGATTCCAGGCGTATGTGCCGTTACGAACGGCCAATTATTTTTATCCTCGCTCTGAATTAACACTGATCATTAATTATTGCCCTCTCGCAGCACGGGCTTTAACGTTAGCTAAAACAGGTGGTGCATTAGGGATGATTATCGTGCTCATCGCAAAACTCCTATAGCCACGTTTAAAGTTTCTGGCAAATTCCGTAACAAGACCTCATTGTTGCCGGAAATCTTTGCCTAAATTATTAAACTTCATATTTCAAGAATAAAATATATATATATATGTATATCTTCCTGTATCCTCGCCAGCAACCAAAACTTCAGTTTCACATTGTCTTCGAGTCGATCGTTTTTCATCGTCAATGCTTTCACGAGAATCGTAGCTGTCAATTTTCGAAAAAAACTTCAAGGGTAGTAAAAAAAAAACCCCTAAAAATCTCATATTGAACTTTACTACGAATAAGGTAGCCGAAGGCTTAATTACCCGTCATACTGACAGTTAATACCTATCGACATATATATACGTAGTATGCGTGTATATATATATATATATCCACAGCAAAGGAAATACTTCGATTCCCGTGCAAGCTCGTTTATCATTGGCCAATCTCCTGCCGTATGACGGCCTCGGGATAAAAAAGGTCGAAAACTTCCGGAAACTTTGGCGCGAGGTTATTTGTCAGAAATTAAATTCACTTTAATTCTAGCCCCTTTCTTTACGCCCGATGGCGCATCGCAGCGTCCCGGTTTCTCGATATTACAAAATCCATACCCCCCGTATATACGAAAGTCCCTCGAGTCGGATCCACTCGCCAAACTCTCGTTTGCCGGAGATGAGGTAAAATTTACGTTGTCTTACGGCACAGTAGAACCAAAGGCCCAATCAGAGTCTCCCAGCTCAATTTAAGACTCGGAAGTTTAAACGGTCAAAAACAAAAATGTCTTAACACCCGCGAGTCCTTGCGGCGATCCAAGATTATTTCATGAGAACGAGAAAAAAAAAATTTACGATCAAAAAACTAAAGGAACGAAATTTCTCATTATTCCTAACGAGGACCGACAATATTTACACGGAAAAAAGTCCGAGAACCCGAAAATCTATAAATTCTTTAAAAACAAAAAACAGCTCCCGCCTATACAATAAAAGCATTTCAATCGCGTATCCAGATCAATGCATAAAACCAGGGAAACGAAGTGGTCGTACGAACATAGAAAAAGGCGGAAAAAAAAAAGAAGAAAGAAAGTACATAGGCGCCATATTCGAAAGGTCTTGGCAACTCGCCAATAATCTCTTTGGATCAGCATCGCCGACACAAACTACCCCTTCTCGAGATTCAACCCCGAAGGAAGAGCACGTGAGGTCGTCCAAACGACGATTTGCCACTCCTCCACCCTCTGAGATCATCGATTTCATAAAGAAGAGACGGGCAAAGAGGAACACAGAAGAAAAAAAAAACGTATAAGAAAATTATAAATAAAAAAAAATAAAGAAACCAAAAAGAAAAGCTAAGGCTTCCAAGTTTTCTTGAAAATATACGCTACCCAACAGCCACCGGGAGTGTCGGAGTTGGCGACTCTCCCTTTGGGGGTAGTTCACCTTATCCTTAGCGTCTTACGTGCTCACGTGTGTCCACCATGTATGTCACGTAAGAGATTGAGTAAGGCAGTAGATATAAAACACGCTCGGAAAGAGCAATGAAGACTTTCCTACGGTATACCCTACGAATATACCTATATACACATACTATAAGTACATATATATAGCAGTGCCAGGTTTAAGCAATATGGCGACGTATACCGAATTTCCACGGCCTCGAAAAAGAAAGTCTATGCCCTGAAAACATTACGAGCCTGATACTCACGTGGGGCTGAAGTCGCTTAAGAAAACAAATTTGTGCCTGGCATCGCATGAGCATCCATCATTCTACGTAAGATACCAATAGCCGAGACGATAAATCGGCAAGTCACCCACTGTTACCAGGCGAGTTCCCGATCTCGACTTTGCGAAACGAAATTTCTTCGCCGAAGAGCATCGAATACTGTGGATACTTTCCATAATCTTTTCTTTTCCTTTTCCATCCGCCTACCATCTACCGTCCCCTCTGACGTTCTGATCGGTTCGACAAATAACGCGAGAGCCGTTTCGAACGAAAGTTGTCTATTTGAATTTCCCGCCATACGTCGTGTAAGAAAATCTTTGCGAAAAAAAAAAAAATTTTAAGATAATCATGATTTTTTACTATTTTTTTATTTTTATTGAAATTCCATTTTTCGAATTGGCCTATCACGATGCTTCTGATCTATCGCGACAGGTAGGAAATACAGTGGGGACAGGGAGGGCGGGAAGGGGGGGGACTACGTTTATGAAATTTCCTTCAGACTCTCCTGCAGAGAGTCCAGTGAATTTAACGGTTAAAGCATTTTCGGAAGAGCCGAAACTGACGTTATCCAATTTCTTGGCGTCTTCCTTACATTAATGCCAAAGTCTCCGACCTCGTTACTATCGTGCCAACGTGAAAGCAGCCATTTACACGTGAAAGCCAGTTTCACGTGTCCCGAGGATCGGAAACTTTTTGATGCTCGGCAACGAGCACCGCGTCCTTTTTACACGAGGCTTCTCATTATTGGGTTACAACGGTAATAATTGAGCGATAGAGAAAATGATTTTTATTATTATTATTATTAAAACATCAAACACCCTACGATTCTCGCCACGATCTTTCATCGCCGTGTGATACAACCCTTAGTAATATCCCTGATTTATTCATAGCCACCGAAAGTAATAAAAGGTACGGGGAGGCAAGATGTTGGACGCTAGGAAGTTCCCAGGGTGTAACTGAGGAATTTTCTCACTCCCCGAAAAAAAAAAAAAAAAACCCAACCAAGATGAAATATTGATACCCGCCCTGCCATAAATGCATTGGCCATCGGTTCCCCGTTACCTTCGCCCTTGAATTAAACGAGCGACTCGTCTTATATATCTATAGAAGCAAACAAGAAGACTCCACTGGTTCAGCCACGAGTAAAACGAAATTGACGGTGGTTATGAAAAATTTTTTGAATATAAAAAAAAAGAAACAACCAAATTAAAAAACTAACAGATTTTAATATCCTCGAATACAACGTTTCATCCCTGCCAAAGGGATTATCAACCCTTATCATTTTTTTTCAATTTCCCTCTATCCAATATTACAACCAACTAAGGACTCCGTGCAGATCTCATCTCCTGGAGGGATCCTCTCTCTCTCTCTCTCTCTCTCCCCCCATCACCCACTATCAATCTTCTCCAAGAAGCATTCCGGGACAAAGCTAAAGACACAAGTCGAAAATACTCCCAAGCGACGGCTGATCCTAAGGACGGATACGAAATAAGATTGAAGTGGATTCAGCTTGAGGAAAAAGATGCGAAGGACAAAATATTCGTGGGAATCGCACGAGCCAATATAGACACCCAGTATATGTATAGCTAAGACTGAAAACGACACCAGCTTTTCTCAGAGGGTGCGAAGTAAACCCTTTCTAATATTGAAAAGCAACGACACAAAAATAACCTAACGTCGAACTACCGTGGTTCCAAATTGGAACGTAACTCCTCTGTGCTGTATATTTCATAAATTTGGATATGATATCCATGTCTATGAAAAAATAGCACAGATATATTTTTATTAAAAAAGAAAAAAAAATCAATCGATCAATTACGTCAATTCTTTCGACATTTTAAATTTCTATTGATTAAATGAAAATAAAAGAAATAAGTCGGCTATCGTAATATCTCATCCATGCAAATATCTGTCAATGCATTCCTACGTACACGTGTATAGAAACGTGTCTCTAGAAATAACATATCTATATTTACTTCCGGTGTACGTCATTCTGACTTCTACGTCCGTTAACCTACTATCGCTATCAGCTACTATACAATTTCGATTACTTGTCAGATATAATTCCTGGATGTCAAATGCACGTGGGTAATGCAGCATCATTAGTTTCTATATCGCACTGTGCTTAAAATTGACACCAGTGAATATATGATTTTTGCGATTGATCTTCGGCTGAGATTGGTGGTTGTTTTGAGAGAGAAAAAAAATCAATATTTAATTCATCAAACATTGTCATTCGTATCCACGTGTCGTTGAATATTGTCTTGTGTTACGTCAGGGTTGCACGTGGGATAAATGGACTTTGGAAAAATATCACCGTAAACGTCTATGGACATATGGACTCTGACGTTTCTCATTTCGCAAATCGTATTTGCCTTAGGATTAAGAGACCGGAAGTAGAGAGAACCAGGAGGCAGCCAACTCCCTACGGCTCACTATTATAATTCCGGAACTTTACGTCATTCCGGATTTTCATACCCGATGGAAACTGTGAAATTAAATGGAACTGAATGCACCTACGTTCGTATCTACCGTCCTAAACAGCTGAAAGCTTCCACGATATTGACATGAGGCCCTGAGCCTCTAAGCCGGCAGATATTATTGCACTTGGTTGTTATGACTCAGATACGTTATATTCGCAAAAATTATAGATGCAAAAGATGTTTGTAAATTTTATGCATCTCCCCCCTTAATTTTTCAGCTATATCTTTTTATAAAAAAATACTAAAAGTGACTATGACAGACAGAACTAATACTTGCCAGATTTTGATCAGGTAGGATTTCATCGATACTTGCAGCATCACTGGTACATATGTATATGGGTGTTGATCTCCTCGTAGAAGAATCAGTATATACGATAGGGATCGAAATGGTGGATGCTGGTCTAGAATGAAAAAGGAAGAAAATCTATAGAGCGAGATAAAACGACAAGGAAGATAAGAGAGATAGAAGAGGACACGATTTTCTGCAGTGATTCGGCAATCCTCGAGAACTGCAGTCGGGTCGTTCAGGTGCCAAGTGGGAAGGTCGACAAATTGCCCCAGTAAAATTTCAGGTGCACCAGGGACCGAACACGTGGAATTCACAAATTTCGTTAGACCCTGCAAGGCTCTTCGAAGGAACAAAATAAAGCTCTGTCGTGATTGCGTGATAGTTTTTAAAATGTATAAAAAAGGAATTTAATCAAACCGAAAAAATTGTATCGTATGCAGGAACAAACTGAATGGAGAATTATTCTTAAATTTACTTCAACTATATTCCACGCCATTGCGACAAATGAAAAAGCTCCGCGGGTGGCAAAACTGCTGAAATTTTTCATACGACCCGCGCGAGACACGAGCTTAATGAGATGTAGCGAGGAGACGTATAAATTTCACTGCTGATGACAAAACCACATGCTGCGCCTAGCATACGTACCTTGCATGTATGTATATAGTAGATATAACACCAACCAGACTTATGTACCTACTGAAGTATAATTTTCGACGTGCGACTCTTGAAAAAGTTTCTCATGGATTTTTATGTTCGTTTTCGCTTTACTGCTGCTCCCTTTTCTCTTTATATATATACACGGTATACAACGTGTGCATGGATACAGTATGCTTTGCTGGTTTGGTTAGGGCAAAGTAAAAAGAATTGAATGGAGAATTGTTGAAATTTTTTAGTACTTTCTACAGCATGTTTTTTTGATCCTCCACTATAAAAATTTATACCTTTTTGAAAATCTTTCATCATGTCTTCTTACGTGTCATGGTCGTTTATGTCTATACCGGGTGTAAAAAAAAGAGAGAGAACAATAAGTCACTTACTGAAAAATCTTCCTCGACGTAGCGTCTGGTCGTCGTCTTCTTGTCAATTTCACTTCTTTATTGTTAACAGGGACAGATTGTCCTTTTAAAGTGGAGATACGTTAACCTTAAAGGCTACGATTCGACTTTCGTCGTTATTCTTGCACTGCACGTGGTTTGGGATATGCACTAATTATATTTACTCATGATGACTAGATTGATTAACACTCGTATTTTCACGTGAGATGGACGATGTCTGCGATGCAATTATTTGAATAGACTGATACACGGTGTGGCACTTTTTTTGACTAAAGGTCCGAGGCAAACGCAGAAAAGGTCAAGGAAAAATAATGATAATACAGATGGTGGACAATGGTTACATACACTACAATCAATCGAAGACAAGACTTGAACAGTTTAGAATACAAAATGGACACAATCGAACATTAGCATTTCAGTCGGTAACTCGATTTGTAGGTATACGAGACGCCAAACCCGATAAGTTGCATAGGCTATTTATCTTCAGTCGACGACATGAAACTGCTGTTTAGACTATTTATCATATGTCAACAATAAAGATTCAGTAGCCACCTATTTGAAGCTAGTACAACAATTTCGACTTATTAAATCTTTGCCTGTTCTATTAAACTGTTAATTGTTGTTGGAAATATGTACCTATAAATTATTGGAACTAAATATAAAACACCAACTAATGTGTATTTTGTATTCCAGTGGACAATTTTTCTGTTCTAATACTTATGCGAGAATTGCACAGTTTGGAACAAATGCGCAACCAATAGCATTAATTGGTACTATTAACTATATCTCAAAGATTGATCCCAATTTCTCCCTCCCGATTACTTCATGCTTTTCACTGATCTTTCGAGATGTTCGCGTTGTTTGTGATGTATCCTTCCTCGATGTTTCTGAGATGTTATGAGGTAAGATGGCGAGATTTTGAGTCTACCAGCCGTATTTTCATCTACGGACGCTTCGGGATGTAGACGAGTTTATAAATATTTCTTGGTTCGAATGGTGTTTGAGGATCTTTTTGCTAAGTATTACCACCGTTTTACCGTATTGGAGTTCAGTGTCGAAATCTCCTTACATACGTTTCATTGTGTTTCACATCACATATCGTGTTACGATTCTTCCTGATTTTTTGACAACAGAGGAATTTGAACGCATCTAATTACTTTTTTCTCAATGGTAAGTACACTGGTCATCGAATGTGTTTATAAAATATGATATCTTCATTTTACCTTAAAGAGTTTCACCTATTTTGGTGTCGTGTACAGGAATAGCGATGGTCGAGAGTGGTGAGGAATATGTTTTGCATTGGCCTGGCCATGCAGGACATGTTACGGAAAGATTCAGTGGTCTTCTAGCTCGACAAGCTTTAGTTGATGTAACTCTTATATGCGAAGAACAAAAATTACGTGTTCACAAGCTGGTACTGGCCTCCTGCAGCCTTTATTTTGAGGTATGCATATTAATTATTTAAATAATTACCTTATTGTAAGTATTTGCAAAAGATAAGATCTCTATTTAAGGTATGAGTTATATCAATTTTCAGCTATGTTGATGGATTTCTATATATTTTTAAAACATTGTTTTTTATCAATATAAAAAACAGGAAATGCTGGAACAAGATCTGGGTCAAGAACCAATTATATTACTTAGTGACTTAAACTTTGAAATACTAAAGGCTATGGTTGAGTTTATGTACTGTGGAGAAACTACTATATCTCAGGAGCACTTGCCGTCCTTATTGGAAGCAGCAAAAATATTTAAGGTAACCATTGTGCATGGCCTATTTTATATACATGATCTGTTATATGAACTTGTATAATTAATTACAGGTGAAAGAATTAGCTTGTATCGCTGGAACAATAATGGGTTCTCAGAATGCTATTGAAGAGTCGCATACAAAGATCATCAGAAATTCTTTACAGAAGGCTGTTCAGGTACTTGAATATTCTGAAGCCACGTACGACAATGTAGATACAGATGTCATTGACGAAGACAATTGTGTTCAAGTAAGAGTCCATCGTAAGTTAAGTAGTAAAAACCGTTTGACGCTTGAGTCCAATGGAAACAGTGATATTGATTCGGATGGAAATCAATCCCCACAAAGTAGTACTGCAAATTGTGATACAGAAAATGACCTTGTCGAGCACACACTTTACGAAGAACCATGCACAGCTAGAAGAGAGGAAACTAGCACAGCAAAGGCATTCACGGTGCCACGTTCTCCTGTGCTTAGACGTAACGAAAACCCCTTAAAAAATTCAGACTTTAAAGTAAAACAAATGTCAAAAATGTATAATCGTGTAGATAAGTCGATAGAGCATATCGATACTGATATGAATTGCAATGGAGATGGCGAAATACAACCGATACTGTATGAACAGTGCTGTGATTTTTTTAATAATGAACAAACGCCCATGTCGTTAATGTTGCCATGTACTCAAAAAAATATTGAAACCTTTACACAACATGCATCGGAGTCGACAGATGTCCCCAGTAAATTAGGAAAATGTCTTAAAGTTTACACGCACAAAAGACGCAAATCAGCCGACTCACCAAGAAGCACTTTGGCACATTTGAATGGTGCAACGCCTGAACTACCCACTGCCAATTGCATTGACTTACTAGAAGAGTCATCGGAGAATGATACGCCAATAACACTTTCAACATCCTTAGATATGGAAAGTACGGAATACATATTGAGCTTAAGTACTGAAAACATAGAGACTGTAGTGGGTTGTACGATAAGAGATGCAATTTCCCAAAATGGTAACATCGGTGAACATAACTCACATATTAAACTGAATGGTCAGAAAGACAAAGCTGACGTAAAAAATAATACAGAAAATCGACAAATGAAGGAACTATTTTCCATGGACAATCATATATTAAGTATTGAACACTCAAACGGTGTTGTGTGTAAAACAAACATATTAACAGTGCCTGCACTGCGACGAAGTACTCGATTGAATAATCAGGACACTGATGACTCAGTCAATAACAATGATTTAACATCAGACACTCAACGGTCAAGAGACAAGCATTCAGATACAAGGAAAGATCATTCTAATAGCACAACAGAGACGTTGAACAAACTAAAACGAAAAATCAAAGAATCGGAACAAAGGATATCCGACGAAAATACAATGAACTCGCCACAAAGCAATAAAAGAAATTCACACAATACTCGTACGTTACGCAGCTCGACAAAATTATTAAAAAAAAATTCCAGTAAGTCTCGTTTATCACTGGTCAAGAATAGCAGAAGCGATCAAAAATCAAGAAACAATAGCAGCAAATTACGCTCTAATAAGGTTGAAAAAATGGAGAGCCTAGAAGTGCCCCCTTACGTCCCTGTTAAATTAAATACAATAGCTTCTGTAAATCGTGCACTATGGGGTGACATGTCTGACATATTGGAAGATCGTGAAACTGGTATAGAGCTTCCAGAATATTCACCAAGTAAGGAAATACCATTCGCAGTTGGTTTGCTACCATTACGTGCTGCCTTAGAAAGAATGCAAGCAATGCCGGATTATCAGCCACGAAAAACACGATCATCAGTGGCTCCTGTGAAGCAAGAAGCAAATGGCGGCATTAGGAGAAAAAATTCTGTGAGCAGCACCGACTCGCCAAGTAGTACTAAGAGGACTATAGGTATTGGTAGTACAAGTAATGAAAACAGTAATACTATCTGCCATATTCAAATTAGCACAACGTCTCCTCAGACCTTACGTAGTCGCAAAAGATTACTTTCAGAAACTGAACCCACGGTGGAATCGTCCGTTATCAGTAGTAAGCGATGACACAAATTAAACTCGGTATTCCGACGGTTATGTGGTATTAGATTATAATGAAAGAATGGAAAATGATATGGTCAGTCAATATGGTAATTATCTAGCCATACTATATCATGTCGATTTCAGTAATTGTACAAAAAAATGTCACGTACTACTTCCAGTAAGATATCTTGTCTGCTCAATATATTCACATTACAATTTGGATTTGTTGAAGATGTCCGCCGTTTTTAGGAGTCTGAAATGAGCTTGTTACTTGCTATATTTAAAATATACATTACTATTCCATAGTTGAAATGTTATATCTTCATTAGTGAAGTTTTTGATTTTTACTATATATTCTAAAGGTGCTAAACATCTCTTTGTCCTTTACACTTGTTCAGAAACTTTTTACGGGCGTATTTCATTTTCTGTGTTTCTTTTTTCTATCCTAGTACTAAATTTCCATTTCCTTTTTTACGCGATGTAAATAGGAAATTCTGCTGGCATGCCAATGATATTGAGGATGAACAATGATTAAGGATATCTAAGCACAGGAATAATTGAATTATACATTAGGCAGTTCCTGCACTAGATACTAACAATTCTTGTTTTCTATATATGTCTTTATTTCTGTATATACATATACATAATGATGTTAACGTGGCGCAAAGGATGTTTAATTTACAATTGAAATAATATTTATTTTTATAAATTTTTCTTGCGCCATTACATAGGAGAGAATATTTTTATAGTTTCGATAGGATCATGATCAGTCCTTGAAATCAATATACATGTGGATATCTCAACTAAATTGTATTTTATTGGTATTAGAGAATAAGTTAATGTAAATATTAATATTATACAGGAAATAATAACTTCAATGCCGCATAGGCTTATATAAGCTGGTAATGAAACAGGGAGTTCAATCATAACTGTCATAATATGGCGTGAATGTCAAAAATCCCTAAATCAATGAAAAACCTTATGGTGCAAAGATCATTAAACTCTTTTCTTTTTTTTATTGCATTAAAGTCTTGTTTTAGCAGACATCTAATTTAATTAATTAACTACCTCAAAATAATATTATACAGTCGTTCTCATTGTTTCTTGGTTTCAATTTATATTGCATCAACTATTATCACATTGTAGTTCAATGTAGATTGATGGAAATTTAGTTCTTTTTTTTTAAGTCATTAAGATCTGAAGATAACAGTCGTAGCTCTTGAAACATTTCTAGAATATATATAATACAGTTGCATAATAAATGAAAGCAGTATAGCTTGCTCTTAGATTAAATTAAACTCAATTTAATTGTGCATCCCATGAAAAGTGAAATGTTTGCAATATGTCAATGTCCCAATGGTGCGTTACATATTGTAAAACAGCTTCATATTTGTGCTTTATTAGAGAAAAGCTATAATAATAAACCCTGTACTTTCACACGTTGTTCTACTGTTTTACTGTAACTTAATGTCTTTACAGAAACGCATCGCAATGAATAACATTAATATGCAAACCTTGTACAAAGTGCTATCAGTAGTTTAGTCAATTCTCTCGCATAATAAGTAACGGCAACTTTTCTGTACTTGCAATGGTTAACGAAAACATTTAAAAATGTTAGGAATGTTAATCATAAGTATATAAAACTGTTTTATGTATATATATTTTTTTAAATAAAAATTTCTATAGAATCTACTGTTTTCAATTTATAGCTTGCAACAGTGTTAAATTATTTCAATATCTTCTACAATGCATTTTTATCAACAAACTTAGGCTTACAATTAATAAAAGGATCAGCAATGCTCCAAAATTATCTGTAGAATAAAAATTCTGTAGTAACTCAAATTCTTGATTATTATCGGTAATATATTTTATCTAACAGCAGAATTGCATTCTGATGGAATTGGGGTTCGTGCATTGTATGCACTTGACACTGTGCAGGAGAAAGACGGTGGCGGTGATGGCAAAAGCAGTTGAAGAAAATGCCGAAGGAAGAGGTGAAGAAAGAGAGCAAGATCTATTTATAGGAAGTAATTTGATTGCTCATACACACATACAACCCTGCATACGTCAAGATACGGGCTGCATGTGCAATCGATGCATAAAGATACCGCGATGCTCCTTAGATGCTCAAATGAAAGACATTACCCTTGACACTTTTACCTTTTCAAAAATTTCCTCCCATGTATTGTAAGCCTGAAACCACACCTACTGATTATCCATAAAAATACAGTTATCGTGTATTTGAAAACTGGAACTGTATAACCAAAAAATTAATATTTAACCGTGTCGTTTCTCTCCTATCAATAAGTCTATCAGATTTCTGTGCTACTGGGACAATAAAATGTGTAAGAAAATGAAACTTATCAGTATATTCATCCACAGTATAATCAAAGCACAGTATATAGACTATGATGTAAGAAATACAAGAAGTAAATTAATACCATCAAGTCTTCTTCTCATTTACCGTTTAGTGTAAGGCGGTGTAAGGACAGAAAACTAAGCGAGGAGGAGACACAGGGGTCGACGCAGCGCAGCTATAGTGCAATCAATGAGCGCATATTGATCTCAACCCTTGACGGATTCTACACCTCCAGGGGCGGGTCATTCTGGCATGGAGTAAAGATGGGGCGCTAAAATCTTAACAACGGAATAATCAACTACATTGCTCAATATACTCTGTCACTGATTTATAGTTATTCAACATTACAATATTTCAAAACAGACGTTTCCAAATAGTCTAATTAATTAAAAAGAAATTATAAATTCAAAGAATGTACAGTAGGTCGCGGCAGGATTATATAACCTGATTGTATAACGTCCCTGGAAATTCGTAAATTTCAATTGAATTTATATGTGTCAATTGAAACTAATAATTTGATTAATATAGTTGTACATCTGAAGGATTGACAATGTATCGGTTCTACCCATCTCTTTATAAACGGGTTTTAAGAAAATATTGATTAATTCTCTTGTCGTGACAGGAACAGCATTACATCCATTTCTGACAATATCGATTGCTTCGATATTGCGTGATCTTTACACGGAACTCAACGTGCCTATCTAAGATGTGGTTTAACGATTGGAAAGGTTTTAATATAACCGATTTCAGGCCATAGATATATGTACATGACCTTCGAACTTTACAGTTTGATCGAAGCTAATCTGACGTTACGAGATATATTTTCCTTCAGATTGTCCATTTCTAGATTTGTGAATAAGCAGAGAACTTTATCTGTCAGGTTGGTTCAATGCTTCACACAAAATGGCTGGAATTTTTTTTACAATCCGGAAGAGAATGCGTATATATATTACCTTCCGTGTATATAAATGCTAGTCTCATACGACACATTAACAGCGACATCATTCAAGTCTAGTTGCGCACGCGGGAAACTGATTTCGATTCACTTCCAGGGACTATTTTGCGGTGGAGGCGTCTCGATTGTTACTCTACAATATATGAAAATTTTCTATTGAAAAATTGATGACTGCTGATAAACTTGGACTAAGTCCTCTCCAATACTTTGAATCTGAGATTATTTATTTTTACATTCTTTTTAAATTTATTACAGGACGCAAGTCGCCAACGACTGTTACGGTATATAGTGGTAAGTAAAGTCGAGAGAAGGCACAGGTTGGCTGCAATAGCCGTTAGTATTGAACAGGGCCGTAGCATTTATCAGGGCGCCCAACGCCACATTCGAGATTATTTAAACTAAAATATGACGAAATGACTAAGAAAATAAAGAAATCGTCAAATTTGGAGGTACGTAAAATTGTATAGGATAATCATGATAGAAAAACCTAGAAATTCTAATAATAAATTTAAATAAAATTTCTACCTAATCTTAATGTGCAAGAACGGTTATATACTGCAGTGACATAATTTTTCCATAGACAAAATATTTCGCTCAATATTCCTCACGATCATATAAAACACAAGTACCAGAAAGTTATCATCAGGGTTCCAATGTCAAGTTGTCAGTCATCATTAGCATTACTTACAAGAGACACGCTCGGGGTGCATTATGTGAAAAATATGCTTTGCGTAATAAAAGTCAAACTCAAGATCGAAGAACGGAAGCCTCGTGTCTTCCATGCCGCTAGGATCATCGACCAATCACCATCTAGCACAAAAAACCATAATTGAATATCCAAGAAAATAACAAGAAATTATCTAACAAATTTACCCAAAGATTCCTAGGCATTCCCAATCATTTTATTTCTTAAATTTTCGACTTTTTCATAACAAGCATCAAACAATTTTCCCTACACGCCACTCTTTGGCGCATCAGTTCTAATTTCCAACGATATCCGCCAGAGGGCAGTCAAATCTGAAGAGAGCCAAGAGTATTGCACTCCGATTGGTCGCTTCGAAAGTAGTGCCAGACATGTGTTTCGTTTCCCGCCTCTTGGGTTGTTATTGTGTGGGGGCCCCGCCAGTCCGGTGTGGAGCGTAGAGCGTAGGGCCTAAGCCAGAATCGAACCGCCGTTGGGTTGGCTCTTCGGTACGGTGGTGGCTCTGTCCGACTGGCGACCGACCGACCGTCCGTCCGTCATATTCCCGGTTTGAAAGCAAGGTTGCGACTAGTCGCTGCGACGCAGGAAGGTGCAGTGATCGGTGTTAGGAGTCTTAAACGGATCTGGAGGCCATGGAGAAGCGGATAGACCTTGAAAAGCGGGGAAGGAGCCCCGGCGAAGTAAGTCAAACCCCACTTATTTTATTGCGCTTTCCTCGGGTCGCGGGTGTATGCTCACCGCGGTGTTCACAGGCGAATGTGTCTCGACTAACCGTGTATCATTATCATTCGTATGTCCCCACCGACAACCGCGAGAATCACGCATCAGTATCCGCACACTCCCGGTACAAAAGGCGCAACGCCGAAAACTATGGAGTTTTACCGGCTGTGAGACCGCGTGGCCATCGAAAATCCGTTGTAGTGTCGACTTCTTGTACTTGATTAGGATGATACGTAGACATCTACGACACCAGAGGCATGGCGTACTTCCTCGCTTGGGGGGCCTCCACGGCTCCTCGGCGACGACGCCACCACTGATACTACCGTTTGTCGTTGTTGCCATTTTCATTTACATTCACATTTACATTTTTCTTTACTTTAACGCTAACTTGATGAGGTTTCGTAGAGACACTAGACCTGCTTGGTGTTTTCAAGTGATTCTCTGTCTTAATTGTACTTCGAAATGCTGGAGTATAGGAAATGTCGCTGCAACAGGGACTTAGCGTTGCCTGGCTATGAATTTCTATTTTATATATGAAGCCATTGACTCTCTTTTTCTTTCGAATTGATCTTATTCTCCTCTTACTCCTAAAATTTTCTTTTAACTCCATTCAAGTTCCTTAATGAAATCTCATCGAATTCCACATTCTTATTCTACCACGTTTATTCAGGACAATCGATATGTTTGCCGGATTTAAACATTCAAGACGTGTTCAAGACGTCCATTTTTTTCTTCCGACTACGTCGGTCTTTCTCCTGTTTTTCAAAAATCATGGAAGCCATAATGTATCTGAAAGTGAAACACGTTTTTACGCTCGAGAGGACTCGTAACAGCAGGTATGTCACTATTTGTCACGCCTCGTCGTCATAACTCCAAATTATCAGTGTCTCTGTCTCATAGCTCCTAAGGGAATAAATTGATTGTCCGTCAAAAAAAAACCGGGACGTGTCGCTTAATAATTTTCTACATTAAAGAAAATCGCGGCGTGGCGTTGCGCGGTGCGGCATGGCGTGGCGTATCGTGACATCGTGTAACATCTTGGAAAGTTTCCAACGCAGGTCAGTTTTTCAGACATGATGTCTGTGCCTAATCGCAAAATCATATCATCCAATAATTCTATATTTCTGAGCCACGAATATCAAGTGAAAAAAATCCACGAACAAACGGTAATCGAGCGATGTCGTTTGTTTTGAAGTATTTCCGCGTATCAGGTTTATTTTCGAACCTGCATACGTTGCAAGGCCAACGCTCCAGCTAGCCAGCCAGACCTGTACGACCTATTTTAATTGCATTTACAAACTCGATCGTATCAAGAGAAAGAATCTTTGGAGAGACTCGAAACTGTAGCTTCCAAGCATGAAAATTAGTAGTATATATACAAAATTGACATCTTTTTATTGCTAAACATTCAATAATTCTCAGCCACTCCCCAGCCTTCTACAAAACTGCAATTCTCTTATCGCTCTTCAAATATCTATTACTCGCTACTCTTGGGGTCTCCATGAATATTTTCGAATAGAACTGTCTCTGTGAAAGTAGCCAATGTGTATCTCAACTATGGCATAGCACACAGCATGGCGTTGGTGGTGGCTTGGTCTCTGGCGTAACTTCTCCAAGAAACAACTAGACTGTTCTTTTCTTCTGAAACTACCGCTAGGTACATTTTATGATTATCTTCACCTGCAACAGTCGCTTGTGAAGTGTTTAATGAAAATTCGATGGACGAGTGTCGTTGTCCTTTATTGTCTTGCATGAGTGCATCCTATTCCTTGAACACTGCAAAGGATCCGGCATAACAGCATTGTGTGAATTATAGAAAAATTATTCCCAAAATCTACGTTACACAATTTCGTTTCCTTGTTCTCGGACTGTGCTGGGAAAACATATGTTAACAGTGACTCCATTCGGTGACACGAAACGCCTGGATTAACTTCTTGTAAATGACACTTTCGCATCTTTCGCATAATCGTTATTTAATCACCGTACTGTTGAGGGCTCGTATGCTGGAAAAATTGACTTGGTTAAATCATCGTTTTTCCGACGCAAGAATTTCTTATTAACTGGGCCAAGGTTGGGGTGAAACCTTTTTGTCAACAATATTGCGCAACGCTTATCAAATGAAAGATTCCCATAATTTACTAATCTTTAAACGTCGTACTTTCTGACTATCGAATCGTGCTGTGCTGTTGTCATTTTGTTTTTTCTCTTTATTTCTCTGTCTTGGCCAAGATATTGCTGCGTTCACGTATAGCTGCAGTAGGACGCACGACTGTCATCGTAAATCGTACGGAAGTGTATGCGATCAGCAGTGTCGCCATTTTGAGAGAAAAATACAGCAAGTTCCGTGTATGTTTTCTTGGGATATTATTGTTCAATTTTAAATCATTGTATTCCAAATTATGAAAAATAATTAGTACCACGGGCGATTGCGTTATTGAAGTGAAAATACAAATTCGATAAGTACGTCTGACATTTTGCATAAGGTCAATCACGATTGCTCTCTCTTATAGATTTCTCAAGGTATTATTATCGGAAGGACAAGAGGAATCTAAATTCCCGTACAATTGATTAGTATTACGTTGTTAATTTCTTCATCTTAAAAAATGCTACTGCGAACCTGTCACATAACATACCTCGTTTGCGACACTTGTCATCGAGTCTAATAGTATATCAAGATATCTTGTCTCATCCGCCATCTTATAGGCCTATTTCATACGAGTCCACTGATTTATGTTAAGGTAGTTCGGCGGAGATGGATCAAATCAAATCAACGTCTATATACAATTTGAGATTTTAGATCCACTAATAAACATAAAAGTATAGCAGTCATATTTTTCAATATTAATTTTTATAAGTTTGCACCTAATAATTTTGTCCTCAAGAACAATTCATAATACTTTTCAGTATTTATTATATGGATGACCGTTTGACTAGTCTGATTGTTAGTACCATTTGTAAATACGTTTGCACGGTTGGTGATTGAACCTAACCTTATGCCAGCACGTGGTTACCAACATCTAGTATATAATCTTTGTAAATAGAAATTACTACAAGTGACAGAAAGTGTATAAATTACACGCTGGTGGACGTTCGTTAAAAGAATCGAGTGAAATACAAATTAAAAGTGGTATTAAAAATTTGAAAATTGTTTCGCACAATATTGGACCACCGTGTATTTTCCATGAGAATAGAGCATCCCAATAAGGCACAGAGACAGACGCCACGTGACTACTTTCGATACGTTATTTCTCTGTAACTGCATGATAAATAATGTTCAGTTTTGATCAACAATCGCTTGAGATGTCAAGTTTTCCACTGATAATTTTTAATACGTAGGTCAAGCTTCTAACTTTTACGTAGAGTAAAGATTTCCAGTTAAATTCTGTCATTTTTCTCCCACTACCTCAATTTTGTTTGTTTCGTTAATTAATATCTGATAAAGTAGACGGTAGAAAAGCTTCTTGCTTGACACAATGGTGCATCAGTCTGAACTCTTTCGATCGAGTGTAAAAAAATAGATGATCATGCTTGTCAGAATATTCTGTCGAACTACCTTAATTTATTTCGTGTGCAGCCAGTCAACAGAATCGGAAGTGTATGCGCCATGAGGTAATGCCTGTGGCAAGGTGCGCGTGTATGGACGCCGCCATTGTGACCCGGTGCGCGCGATGGCAGACATATTTGTTTCGTGTCAACGTATTCACGTTTCTCTTAGTTTTTCATGAAGATACATTATTGAACCGAGCCTAAAGTCTCTGCCGTGTGCGAACGTTACCTCGTATGAAATCCTATCGTAAATGTCTCGGAATCTTGAACCCTACGTCGTTGTGTTTATCGGCTGTCGCCGAGCACGGTGCGGCCATCTTTGGACGAGTCCACTATGCCGCCAAGTGGCACGTACGCCATCGGAAATTAAAAATCTCAAAAGACACGCACCGGGGTACCTTGGCTTCTGATTTTTCGTGTCAATCTACGAATAGATATCCATCTATTGTCTGTCAATTGCCACGAAATTTCTAATGACGTACTTGCAGAGAGAATTGCACAAAAATGGTGCTGCGTGGGCGTTAGCTAGTCCTCGCGTATTGCACTCGTGGTTCTTCGTGAGCCAGTGCCGTAATCACATATTGCCCTAGGTCTGAAAAAACTATATTTTTTCCCCAACTTCACATACTGATCAACATACGTAATTAACAACGTACATTTTTTCTTGTTTTATCTTATACTTTTGATTAACCTCGACAATGTCTTTATCGCTCGTCAAAGTTTCGCATACAATAAACACTGAATTCAAAGTGCAGTATGTTAGCTTGAATATCGGTAATTTTCAACGTAACAAAAAAATAATGAACAGATATGCAAACGACAATGTCAGATACCTTATCTACGGAGTATAAAGTTTCTGATAAAGAAAGATCGACGTTAATTTGCTAACTATGAAAATACGTTTACCATAATGACAAGGGGCCCCGGTGACCCACAAATGGGATCGGTCGATGACGTCCCTGATTTCTAAGATGAGTTTTCATAGCTACTTTCACCCTGTGCCGCACGACGCGCGACACGACCAATCCAGAGTGCGGAATGTCGGACAGTATCTAAAATTAAGGGGCGCAGCGTGTAGCATCGCATCTTGTGACAACGTCTTGTGGCTTCCTGATGATACGGCACTGGAATAGTGGTGTGGTAGAGGGGCCCGTAAGCCGGCAGCGCATGGAATTCGCTTATGTCGCTTTGCTAGATGTTCATCGTTCATCGGCTTTCCTCGTGTCGCAAAATGCAATGTGGCCTTACCCACCCTTGTACTAAACACTCACCAGTCCTGCTCAACACCCCGGTAGATGTCCTCCTGTCTCCTTTTCTCCTCCTGATCCGCCCTGCCTCCCATCCGACAGCCTTTCTCTTTCTCCGATCAATAAAATAGCCCATCCACCGCGAATGCTTATCGCTCGTTTGAATTTTAACGGCGAATCTCGCCATGAAAGAATACGACGCGGTTTAATAAATAAAATTACGTTACCCTTGGCCTTGAATTGCAACGTGGATGCAGTTGCATTTAGATGCATCGTATTACGAGCTTCTATTCTGTGTCTGTGATATCTTTGAGCTTGATTGCTTTTTTTTTATATTTGCCTCACTGTATTCCTAACATTCAATTTACTGTTGAATCACAGGCCTCCTTTTCATCTGGTCATCATTCATATCTTGACATGGTTTCCTGTTATTCCTTTTCCTTGTGATGATCTCGTATCTTGTCAGATCTACAGCAGTGCGATAACAATTTTTTGTTAAATCATAATTTTTTGTTTACTTCCGGTAAAATTGTTCTGACTCTGTTGTAAACGTTGTATCCGTTGTCTTGTTGCAGATCACAGAGTTTGTGCTGGATAATTGTCGGAGTACGAATATCGTGGGTTTGACAGATGAATTTGTTGCTCTAGAGACACTGAGTCTTATCAACGTGGGTCTTACCAGCCTGAAAGGTTTTCCAAAATTACCGAACCTTAAAAAGGTATGAACTCACTTATTGATACGTTCTGATATTGATTTGTGTATTGGGCGAGGCAATGTTATTTATTTATTTATTTTTCCTTTTACCACAGTTGGAGCTGAGCGACAATCGAATCTCGGGTGGATTGAACATACTCCACACGAGCCCTAAGTTAACTCATCTGAACCTCAGTGGAAATAAGATAAAAGACCTTGACACGCTACAGCCATTGGTAAGTTAATTTTTTACTGTGATATTAATAACGTCAGAACGACGACTTAACCGTATGACAATTTGTTGACTCTAGGAGCAATTCAAGAACTTGAAGAGTTTGGACCTTTTCAACAATGAAGCGACGGGTATTGATAATTACAGAGAGAAAGTATTCAGCCTTATTCCTAGTCTACGGTATCTTGATGGGTACGTTAAGAAATCTGCATTGTATTCCCAGTGTTGCGTTGATATTTAACAGAAAACCGTTGTCTGACAGATAATAATTTAATTACAGATATGATATAGATGATTGCGAGGTAGATGATAGCGAAGACGATGAAGTTAATGGAAATGATGATGTTGATGGTGATGCTAATGAAGAAGATAGCGAAGAGGGTAAGTTTGGGCTGTTATGAAATGTATACAATTTTTCAAATTGTCATTCACGACACAATCTGTTTTCGTAATTTTATTTCTGTCTTAAAAACGTGGGGATGCTCATTTTTTCAAATTATTGCAGCATCGGATGAAGATGACGACGACGAAGCAGATGACTGTGGCGTTTGCTTAGAGACTGTATACAAAGAAGATCTTGAGGTACGTTCATATGTTGGTAATCCTGCCATTTCCATGTCAAGAACCATGTGCTTTTTTTTTCTATATGAAACATCACAATTATTACCTAAAAGTGTAATTTTTGTGATTTTATAGGACGACAGTTGCGAGGAAGATTATTTGGGCGAGGAGGAGGAGGAGGACGATGATGACGTTAATGATGACGATGAACAAGAAGAGGAAGAAGGTAAGCCATTGTGTTCCATTTGTTTTTGTTTCATAAAATGAATTTACACAGTATCAGTATCATTTCTTGGGACTGTTTTGTCTTTGCATACGTAATGGGAAAAGAAATCGTGATGCGATTCGAATGACGCAATTCGATTTAACATAATTTTAGCTATATTTGAGTGATCGCTTGTTAAATAAATTTTGATTTGGATATTGCGCAGAAACGTCTCCTACCCGAGGTAAGAAGAGAAAACACGAGGACGGCGGTGATTCGGGGAACTAAAACCTTAGGGGAAGGTTTTTTTGCTGCTGTTGAATGAGTGTAAAATTCGTATAAATAATAACAATAATTGCGCCGCCGAGTGAACAGCTGGGAATCAAACTAATTGACCGACCAATGACAGACTACAGTTAGTGGTGTGAATTTATCAGTAAATCATTGACTGAGAAATTGTCTGTGGAATGACAAACAATTAAGTATACAAGGAAGAGAGATGTGAATGAGACAGCGGAAAGGATTAAGATGGCATAAATAGGGCCGCATTCCAGCTAGACCCAACACGTTTTAGTTATACTAACGATATTTTATATAGAGTATATAGTTAGAGAATTAGAGGTGTTGCATAGTGGGCAAAGAGATTGGATATTAGAAGATTGATGGGGACAATTATGATGCTGATGATTATGACGAGAATGACGACGATGACTACGACGATGACAGTGACGACATTACGACGACTATTATAACGAGGATTCAGAAGGGAGATAGCGGGGTTTTACACTCGAAGGAGCGTATTTGTCTGTTAGCTCCAGTCGGCCAAAGGCTGGTCATGCTGGAATGCAGCCGTCGTTAATCAGTACTAAGGTTACATAAGTTACATTTTAAATACATTATTATTGTACCAGTAATAAGTATAGAGTAAACGAGGAACAACTTTTGTACAGGTTTACACCATACATTGAGGTGCATTATGCCACTGTGATTTTTGGGACAGAAAATAAAGAAACGAAGACATTACGAATTTGTTCACGTCTGTTGATCTGTTTGAAATCCACAATGTAACGTCTGGTCCGACTGACACTCGTATAAACTGTCTCTGGCTTCTAACAAATTCAAAAACTTTGCAGATTCCTTGAATGCATAATAACGTACGGCAACAACAATTGAAGCTGGGATTGATACAAGTCATTCGCTTTGACTTGTTTCTTACTCGTTATTATTGGGTTTAAAAATTTATGTATTTCAATCCGAACATTGGGAAAATTTCAAGAGGCATATTTGTGTAATTAAATGATTTGTGCATTTATATGTTGCGAATGATCCGGTGCGAATGTAATTGCGAGATACAAACATCCGTTCTGCACTCAACGTCAATTTTGCTACTTTGGTAGAGAGGTGTTTGTGCATAAAGAAAATTTCAAAGTTCAACGGCGTTAAATTTTCGTAACTGTCGAGTCATTTAAAATGTAACTATATTCTGATATCTCTGCTACTAGCTGTTAACGTTTAATCGTTTATTTCATTCTGAAGATGAGTTTGAAAAAATCTGTAATACAAGTAAATTGTGGAAGAAAGGAAAAAAAAATATATTGAACTCGAATAACGCAACAAGTTGTCTCAGCTTAGAGTATCGTACAATCAAAATATTATGACATCAAAATCGCACACCAGGCAAAACGTTTCAATTAGTTTCTGTCTCCGAAATTGCCGGTGCGCTGAAAACATCTAGCGATGTATAACGCGTGAAGATAATGAATAATGATCATTATTATTATTACCTACTATTGTCGATCAATTTCGAAATTGCGATTACTATGATTTAAAGGAACAACAACAACCAATATTCGCACTTGTGCTTTTCGCACGTTTAAGTAATACTTGAAGTCAGGAATGTCTGGTAGTAAGAATTAGATTTGGAAGGACTGAAAATTTTTCTCGAAAACGAAGAAAAACAGTGGATGAGAATAAATGGCAGAGAGACGGAAGACAACAAACGACGCAACAAACAAGAAAAAATGGCGGCACTGTGACCGTTGATAGACAGACTGACACGACAGTGTGAAAGAAAAGAAAGAAGAAAAGCGACAAAGAAGTTAAAGGAAGAGAGGAAGGATTGGATTTTATAAACGAAAAAATTGTCAAGAAAATAAAAAAACGTTGGAGACGAAGGACCTGGCGCAGCCTTGCCGCCAGATTGGTTATGGCCTTATCCAATTTTTCCAAGATTTTAAAAGCAAATTTATATTAGGAACAATGAGTAAACTACGTGTACAGATCCAAATCTGTAAATTCCCGATCTGTAATTTGTAATTGCGGCTCGCGCGGAAGGGAACGTATTGAAAAAAAAAAGTAAATTATAAATAGTAATTGCAATTCCGCGCGCCCCGCGACACAAGCACTTCTGTCAATTGTGATTTTGGATAGACCATTTTAATTAAGAGTAACAACCTTTGTCCATCATCTTGTATTATCAGGTAAATTACATCCGTGTATTGTCTGTCTGTTCTGTTGTTAAAGTGGATTTTTATCATAACGTTTGTTTATTTTGAGCAATCCTCATCACAAAATAAGAAAGAATTATTTATTAATAAAACCATTTACAAATCAATAATCTGCTGATGTCTCCTTTCAAATCTTCCAATTAAACTTCTATCGCGTTCTTTATATTTTCCTTATAACTGAAATCCTTAATTTGTACCACGTATTACATTTAATTTCTTTTTTTAATTCATTCTCATTCCCTGCTTTGCTGACGGATAACCGCGTCTCCTCGAACAAGACAGTGCTGCCATTTCGCGGCGGAACGGAGAAACGCAGCAAGATGGCCACAGCCAGTTCTGCCGCATTTCCAGTATTCATCCGCACTTCCGTCGGTGCACTTGCTCTGCTATTGGTGGAATACAGACCGGTCAGAGACGAGTCGAGTTTGTGTTTAGTAAAACCATAACGCTTCGGCACACGCGAGATAAAATGGCTGAGAGTAAGGGTGCGTTGATTGCGAAGACAGTGCAAAAACACGCGGGTCGCGCCAAAGAGAAGGTGAGTAAATTCGTATTTCTTATTCCACGACAAAGATCCAGAATTACCTACGACATTTTTCCACAATCTCTTTAGCTCAATTCCACGCGATGTATTAACGCATACGTAAAATGCAATTTCGCTTGTGTCCTGTATTGCTTGAAACTTTCCAAAAACTTGAGAACGATCCTGTTATTTCTCACACAAAATTCTCACAGGGCCCTCTGTCAATCCCTCGAGATTTCTATCGAGTGTGTAACACCGGTGGTTATATGTCAAAACCTGAAAGAATTAAATTTTCACGCATCAGTACGAAAATCAACAATTGTTTTCGCAATAAAACACGTTCCTCTCGTTCCGAGTCACTTATCCGGCAGACTTACATAATACCTATAATACATATGCATGTTATTTACTAGAATTTCGATTAAAATGACGATTACTTATGCAACCCAGTACAAGCGTCAATGCGTTTCGTTACATTTGATTAATCACACTTAAACACTTTAATTAATTATGACACTCGTACACCGGACGCTATTAAAAATTTTATCCACCCTCGAAAATCTCCATTTCTGTTTAAACTTCCATAAATGTTCCGTACTGCATCGCACAAAGAATATCTAATTTATTATACCCGTATCACTCTCGTACAAATTCCCTCCTTGTGCAGCAATGCACTTTTATATGCACTCCTATGTGAACACTAACAGTAATACCAGTGTGCTGATACCACCAGGTAGCCTTACAAGGCACTCATTGTCAGCATCTTGTCCTCAAGCGGACGACACAAGGCACGTGGTCGGAATTCCACGATTGATCGACACAACAGCAACTACCAAATGCATCTAGATTTCGTCCAGTTAATCATTTGAAATTTGCAATTGCATCTCGTTACCGCAATTGTCAACCATATACACAGCAACCATATACACATACATTGCACAGTATGCACATTCATTTTATTATGGCGAGCGTAGTTTGGTCTACAGCAGAGAAGTACTTTTATAACAGTGCACAAGTCGTACCAGTGGCATATGACTGTATCTGTATACAATATCGGATACCTCAATCCCTTAAAGATTGAAGCGTCTGCCACAAGGTCTTGGATTACTTTCCATTCTGATTACAGTACGTGAGAATCTCTTAACCTACAAGCGGAATTTCATTCAGGACAGTCAAGCAAATTATTTCGTCTTTACCAGGGTGACTGTATGTTTTACTGTACCCTGTATGTATATCTATATAGTGCCGTACGGAAACCTCTAGCTTTTCCAGTAACTCAATTCCTTTTTTGTTTTCCTCCTTTCCCCCGTTGCATTCCGATATTACATCGGTCGAACGATCGCCCGGTCGTTTCTATCGGCTTACCGGTCTCTGCGCATATCGTTCATTTAACCGAGACGCATTCAAGGCATTCGACGTCGATTGCTGCCAAAGAGCATGTCGCAACGCCATGTATAACGGCGCCACGTAGATGCCTCAGGCTTCCCTACAATTAAAATTGCGATGAGCACGTGTGGTTACTGGTTGAATTGACGTAGAGGAGAAAAAAGGGTTGGGTTAGGTTAAGTGAAGCGAATCGAACGATAGGAGGGAAAAAAAAGTGCATAATCAATTCCACGTAATTATCCTATAGGAATAAAATCAATTATGCTCTTGATATCTGATCAAGTCCGATAGCAATAGTGAATTTCAAATATCGAACTTCCTTATCGACATCTCAAAGTTTTACGTTATCTTCGGTGTCTTAAAAAAAATTGAAAAAAGTACTTCGCGTGCATGAAAATTTTTTCTTTTTTCCTTCCAATGCTTTTTTTGAATATTTTGCCATATTGTAATTCTGCCGTGGAAACTGTTGGGAAAGATTCGTAGGCGGTTCTGTTTGTCTGTCTCCTTGTATTTACTTTGCCTGTATTGCTTGTTGCTGGTTCTGACGGTCAGCAACAGAAACTTATCCGGTAGAACCGGTCTACGTATAGCAATGCCGGTCCGGGCTACTTCTCGCATCCTAACTGTATGATGCACAGCCAACTAACAGAGACGTACGTTACCATCCATTGACTTATTTCTGGATTAAAAAAATAACTCTGTCCTTGGCAAGTTTCTCAACCATTGTTCCCCGTGTATCAACTTTGTGTCTTGTCGACTGTACTTCACGTGGTTTTCTGTGAAACTTTGTATGAAGAAATATCAAGTCCTTGGTCCATGCACGTCTCGTTAAGTGGTCCGATGAAACGCGATGGTCGTAAAAGTACCGACTACCACTGGTAGTACTAGTGGGAATACTAGGTGCGCCATTATCATTACTACCAACAAAAGAAAGTTTATACATACCTGTACAGGAGAACCCATTAACTGTACCGTGCGTATCAAACACCGCAAAATAAATTAACCATACTTGTGGTAAGGCGGATCACATTGAAATTTATCCAAGGGTTAGGAGAAAATATTTCAATGTTATATATATCAGCTGAAATTTGTTACGTAACAATGTACGATATTTATATGCGTTTACGATCGAAGTATGTAGAGTTCATTTTTGTACTTTGAAAATTTGTGACTCGGGGTTGGTACTAGGATTAGTGATTTTGATTGGAAATTTTTTTTAATATTTTTTTTTTATTTCTACCGTGACTCGATATGGTGGCGACTGGGGGACAATTTATACTTGTATATGTATATTATGTTGGCTGGCGGGAAATTTGAATGATTGATAGGTCATCCAAGTGTCGTGGCGGAAGCAAGTAAACCCCCAGTAAAGTCTGGTAGGTGAAACTACTATGTCCACTCTCTATCGTCTTCCACCTCGCCTACCCGTTACTATTCTTGTCCCGAAGTCCCGGGCGTTTCTGCCCGCTGCTGCTGCTGTCCCCGCAAGACTCGGCAAATATATCTACGAGCTTGTTGGCTTCTCGGCTCGATTTCAGCGCCATGTGAAAATTTCATGTCGAGAAGAAAATGGAGTATTGGTCAATTTTGTCTGTGGGTTTTGTAACGCGTTGTAACGTAATCCCATAAGCGTGAACGACGGCGGAATATTATTGCAGGGAGATCGTATAAAATATCGATGAAAAATTGGTATTACGCGAAAAGTCAGTTTAAATCGAATTATTTTTGGAATTTCGTAATTTTAAACGGTTCGTTCGATTGACCTTGCTCGAATGAATTTGCCGTGACATCAGCCAAGTGATTATCTTGGACCTACTTATTTTTTTTTTTTTTTTTTTTGATGATCGGTCTATTGGGTCTTTGATTCGTGCTCTTTTTTTTTTTTCTTTTGCCACTGGGGTAATAATTTTTGGGGATTTTTTTTTTTCTTCCTCTAATTAGGTTCGCTACATTTGTTTCCTGGTTTTATTCCCAGCGTCGGGGTTTCCAAGATATCTTTGCGCTCCTTTTATTCGGGTTAGAGTCTCGGGGTGCGAAACGAATTCTCTTGGTTGACCGTTCGGCCCGAAGCAAGTAAAACAGCGAGACAGGATCTTGATGATGCTGGCCCTGGTCCAGCTCACTCGGTTAACGTATATAAATACAGAACGGCTCATGACAAATGCAGAACTCACTTTCTGAGATCTCGAACTCTCGTTTGTTTTAGATTCTTAATTAATCTATGTGCCTGCCGACGTTATGCGGATTTATCAGTACTATTTTATGTTGGATCTACAGCAGGCCTATCAGGTTTATCTGTAATCGACTTGTGGACCACGGATTTTCAATTTTGAAAAAATATTTTTTTTCTCGCTTGTATTTTACTCTGTCGAGATATCGAGACTGTGTTGCGGAATGACGAACGAAATATTTATACCTTTTTTTACTAATGGGAACGGACGCCTTACTTGATTCTCGGACCGGGATGAATGTTCTCGCTTTTTGGGATGCTGCGTTGAAATACCTCAAGAACGTACTAGGGTGGATCGTGCGAATATTGTTTGATGAAAAATATATTTCCACAGCATGAAATACAAGCGAACGCCTTTTCTCTCAAAATTTTATTTTTATTTCAACGTGAAATAATTTTCGAAAAATACATATTGCACATGGCGATCTTCGTCTCGCGATTCATAATATCGCCTGTCTATTTACATTGAGAAGTCTTTGTATCTGCGATAAACACATGTAATCGATTCCCTTACAAATTTTCACAGCATCTCAATCAAATTCGATAAATAATTTTTTTTTGACATTTACTTAAATTCACCAAAAAAAATCAATATTCGATCACTAAAATTAAAAAATTTCTAGAAAATTATTTTTCTTCTAATCGGTCAATCAATCGAGCCAATAAATATTCGTATCTCTCTCCTATCGCCCCTTTTATCATCCCTTCGTTTTTCTGATAAAATTTTTATTTTTTTGACAGCTGTCAAATTTTTTCACTATGATCTACGTAATGAGCTGATCTATAGACAACAATGACAATCGTACCGAGTAATATTAAGATGATCCAAATATGAACCACGCGAACACCCGTGGCATACAGACTGCACTGGCGGCAGGAAGTGACGACGCACATGTTGCAGCCGTTTCATACTGCTGCAAGCCCCAATGCAAATGGAACTTCATTGTCTCGAGTTAGACTACGAATTGAATCGGACCCATTTTGAAATTCAGGTCGAGATCACCTGTCGCAATCGATCACTACAGCCTCTCTCGTTCTCTCACATTAGTAGATCTGAATTTTAATTAATTATACGACAATGCACTCGTACTGCATTCTATTCTCTACCCACCATGCACTCTCCTCAAGACCCAACTGCATTACTTCGCCATGTCAATTACCATGCAGTTTGATACCTGAAACAAAATTTTTTCATCTCACGCGAACGAGATGAATTTTTAAAAATTTGAAAATCTTTTTTTTTTTCTAATTAACACCTTCAGACAGTGTGAAGCTTAGAATGGAAAAGTCACTCAAATAGGGTGACACTGTTGATAGTAATGGTCCAGGCTGATTTCACAGTCTTTTTATCAAGGCAGGTAACCACGTTAGGAATTTTTTTTTTTCCCCATCCAATTCACCGCGGCTGATCTCGCGGGTCAATTTTTTATACAGACTCAAGAAGCTGGTAAAGTTTGTCTGTGTATTTTGCGATTACGATAATACTCGAACTATCATCCGTGGGAAAAAACGGATGCTGTACTGGTCACTGATAAGGAACGTGATACCAGAACAGTCTTAATGGAGGTCACGACCCAGTTCCTTGTGTTTATTCCGAGCGAACCTGAGATGCAGACAGCCGCACCGTGAACCTGTGAACGTGAACGAGAATCTTGGATCGAATTTAGCCAGACGAATAGCATTCAATAAATCAATTACGCGAATAAGAGAAGCTGGATTGCTGTACCTATAAAAGATTGATAAGAGATTCCTTATCAGCTCAAGACTCAATAGCTGATCATACCTACTGATAGCTCTGACTTGTCGATTATTATATATATATATATATGTTGACAATTACCTCTATCAGGTATGGTACATTGTAAATGTCCAAATTTTGTATAAAATCTCGGTTACTGAGATAAAATAAATTTTTTTTTTTCGATTTTTTCTGAAAACTCAATATTCGTGTGGCAATAATATAAATCTATTTTGAACGGTACTTTGCCAAAGTGATTCAGACGCTGACGTGTGAACTGGCCTTAATATCTATTTGGTACTTATCTTCGGAGGCTGTATGGACCAGTGCTCGCTGATGCAGTTAATACAAAGTCGAAAGAGCGGATTAGCATGGGCTCGCGAGATCGGAGAAACTCAAATACACGCCGAGGTTATATATCAGACTAAGAAAAAAAAAAAAAATTGGTGGTAAAAATACACAGTTCTTGGTCGTCCGGTACTAGTAGATTTTGTCATGGAAAAACCTTGGGGGATCGAAAAGAAAGCATGGCGATGTTATTCGTAAAGATTTTAACGTAATCGTGAATAAATGATATTTCAATTTTTTTTTTTAATATTTTCTGAAATATCAACGAACACTCCATATCTCCTTTCCTGTTAGTCTCGTCTCGGAAGTTGACGGTTTATTCTTGGCGTCATCCAGCGATCCGCCAAGTCCTCGTCGCGGCTGTTTGCGCCAATCAGAATCAACTTACATCATACGACGAAAGTGGCACTGCCATATCGATCAATAATACCATGTCGATTGATCTTATGCATTTTCCTTCGACTCGGACTTTGGAAATATATTCAAGCTATTTATTACGTCCGAACATTTCAATGGAGTTGGATGTGACCTCAGATAGCGTAATTCCAAAAAAAAAAAAAATTGTCCTAACGCTATACGCTAAGGCCATGAGTGTTCAAGAGGAAGTTGCAAATTGAACGAAACGTTGAAACCCGAGGCGCCGTTTCGCAAATACTATTTTACTCGTATATTCATAGCCTGTATAAATTGCTCAGTAGCGACACTGTGCCTAGATACATTTACTACAAGATTGTAGGGTGTACAGCGAATTTTCGAAATTTCATAAAAATTGCATAAAGATAAAGTTTACATAAAAAAATGACAAAAATTCCATTTTTTTGGGAAAAAATTTACTTGACTTTTTTGGCTTTATCGAATCATATCAATAGTAACATGTGTGTTATATCTGTCAATGTAGCCTATTCAATCGAATGTACATACCCATATGGTATATTAATTATATGGTTGTATCAGCAATGCAAATCTGTATGCACACGACTTTATCAATAATGACGTATGCACTTAAAGGAACGATATATACAGATTAATTGCATCCAATCAAGAAATCAAAATCCTCATTCTCTGTCCGATCTTCAAATTATATCATACGTGTACTTTATTACATACGTGCCATACCAGTTCGCGTACGTCGCTTTTATTATTACTCAGCAGAACCTGTTCTCCCTTGGCGAAGCATTGATGCGCAATTTGATAATTGCATTGACCTTAGCCTTCGTTGCAGCAAAGTGCAGCAGCGGCTCGATTCGGTATCGGCGGCATTCACAATGTTATCACAGAGCGATGAAGAATTTTCGTCACTATCCAAAAATTGATAATTATCATACATGCTGTTTTCACTATAGTAACGCATATACGTCGATCGTACATCGCCGCACGTATCGTGATTCAAAAATTGGTTTCAAGGAAATTTGAAAAAAAAAAACAGCTGTAAATCTTGAAAAACAAATAAGCAACCATGCATATAAACGTATCCTCGTACCAGGCACCGGCTGGTTGACTCGTGAAAATGTTGCCCTGGTGGAATCTTGGAAAATTTTTAAACTCATGCATATACAGTCAGTGACGTCATTAACTTTGCCTCGACGTAAACTGAATTTCGGTATCGGGCTGACCTTCGCTCGTTTACGTCATAACGTATGTACACACGTCGTTCCTCTTGTAAAATTCAAATCTCAGATCTTTCGCTACTACATGTATAACGATACGTCTGGCATGTTTATATAGTACGTCCTTGCTAACAGTCGTATGTCAATTTGTTACTTTTTTTAAACTATTCATAACAGCATAATTCGAGCACGGTAATTGAATTAGCCTTCGTCACTTGAAAGGTGGGGCGGAGGGGGTTGGCCAGTCTGCCCTCGTATGACTGATAACAATTTTATTTTATTTTTCACTCGGGACAATTGTCATACCCACTGTGTGTCTGACCATTATTTTTTCATTACATTTCTAGTTAACTCGAACTTACCCACGTGGTCGATTCTTAAATTTTACGCGAGATGTAAAATTTTGAAAAAAAAACAAAAAAAAATGAATTTTCAATCTGGAATAAAATATTTTTTGGTAATCTACATTTTTTATTATCTGATTGCGGACCGTACATCTATGACGTTACGTACTAAGGGATTGATTACCAGCCTCACCTCTGGACCAATGTGTTATCTAAACGATCATTAACTTGACACCGGACAAGATCACGTATAAATGTATTCTTGTACAATAGCGCAACTCGCACTGGTCGTTCATCCGCTCAACTGTGTAATAACTCAGGTCCATTCTGGAAGCACAGAGTGAACGTACGAGTCACATATGGTCCACTTGAAAAAAATATAACCTACTGGACTATACTAATGAATTGATTACGTCACGTTGATCGGTGGTTGAAATTTTGAGAGAAAAAAGTCAAAATTAACGTCAAATGTCTAATGTTGTCAATTATCAAAGATTTGACATTTGACGTATGACAGCTGTCAAATATACCGGACGTTACGTCTGCTTGGGGAGATACTGAAAATTCAAAGAACCACGCGAAATATACATATACCATCTCACCGTCAGTCACGATGTTGACTATGCGATTTCACGTAGCCTAATATGGCATCGCGACGATCAACATACAGGTAGGCGTCAGAAGCCACCTATTACCCACATGGTTCCAGTATATCCGATTTAACGTATATTTATTCAAGATATCACGGGACACATTAATTCATTGAATATATATATATATATATATATATACAGAGACAAAAATTATACAGGTTAAACAGTCGCTCAACTGTTTCTATTCTGTAACCACACTTCAGATACATATTGTGGCTACAATAATTCTCAAAATCACTACCCACTCAAGTACCTACTCCTCTTATCGGTGTCTTCGAGTATTTCAAATCAACGATCTTAACCGTCGAAACATCCAATTTCAAGTTGACACCGTTCAACCTCGAGTTGGCAAGTGCCAACTGTTGCTCAACGTTCTCACCTGGTTATTTATTAACTCGACTGTACCAGGTAACGAAAAAAGTCAATCTCCAAGCAAACTTGTATACTGAGTCTCCGGTTGTACCAATTGATATTTTTAACAGTTCTCGCTACAGTGGATCTTTTCAACCGACATAGGACCAATTGGCTAAAGTCAGCTTATGTCCTGTGTAAACGCGAGGCCCTCCTACCTACATACGTAATGTGGCACCGGTGTCATTCACAAAGGCGATACGTAACAAGCACACACCCCACTCAACGTTCTCATTGTCATGTCGCAGCACATTCCTAAAGGCAACTCCCTGGAAGCAGCATAGCCAGTGCCTTGGCGAGAACTGACACTTACGTTGGATATCTGACTTATCTATCCGTACTTTCATCGACAGTATATACTCGTATCTCTATCTATGGTACACAAATATATCACTTCTAGACATATATAGTAATATAAGTAATATAAAAGTCGTGAAATGATCCAGTGTCACTTTGTCTTCACAAAATTAAGAGCTGATACAGTTTTGGGAAATACGCCATTGGCGTTTACGGCATGAACATAGGTACAGTCCCGTTATGACTTGGACTGAAGTGAAGGAGGATATAAATGAGTTAAGAAGAGATTTATTTGGGAATTTAATTGTGATTGAAACGAAAGGGTGTCTTATCTAGATGTAATAATTAGTTAATTGATTTTTGTCTAATTAAGGATCATTAATCACAAGAGAGTTTTTGTTATTATTAATTACCGATTAATCGCATCTGATCTGATATCCCTAACGAGTCCCAACGTACGATAAGAAATTGGCGGGGAATGTTATATATTTTTCTTAACCTTATCGCGATTTATCTTCTCGCTGCTTCTTACTCGCTTATTTGCCAATTGTGAACGAGATGAACTTAACATGTCTGGTATACTTGGTATCTGCGAGGAAGCTTGGTTCTGGTTAATGGGAGAATTTCAAAGCTGTCCTAATATGTAAACGGGGAAAGTAGCTACACCTATGCCTACGTTGTACGACGTACTGGTCCATACGTGTCATATGTATTATAGTCAAACAGGTGACTATTCGGGATGCTGGGATCTGCTGAGATCCTCTTGGGGGTTCATCATTCAGGAAATACAGATGGTATTGGATTTTCGGTATTGGGAAACGTATGGAGGCATACGTGGTCATAGGTGGTCGACGAGGTCCATTTATGCTGGTGTGATTGGCCGAGAGGCTGGGTCGGCTGCTCTCGAGGTTGATGTCCGAAGTCCGCGCCAACATTCCGATTCCTCTTTCCTTCCTCTCGATTCACGACGCTCCGACATTCTCCAAGCAGATCGTCTCGCGTTACCACCTACGGAGAAAGCATATCTCTCTCTCTCTCTCTCTCTCCCGCTACGAATTTCCAGTGGCTTTGATTATGAGATGGAAAATTTTCTTTCATTTGGGAAAATTTCTTTTTTTTTCACTTTGGAAAATTGAGGCGTGATTTTTTTTTATCACTAAATTTTTCGCTTACGTGTCTTTAACGCTCTGTCGGTAAATTGTCTGCGGGACAATGGTGAACTTTCCGAACGCGGGAAACGGGGTCGTACGTAACGATGGCACAATAATAGCAGTGCAACGGAACCATCGACGTCATCTTCTGCTTTTGCTATTAATAAGATTAAGGGGATTCTCTATTTTGGATACTTGTTATAGACATGCAGGATCTTCATGATTTCACTTGGTGGGTAGTTTTAATGGGTTTTTGGAACTTGCCTAATTTTTAGTGACGTCACGAGCCAATGAAATATCCTTTTATATTATTGACCTCGATAACGCTTTTTCTTATCGCTGAAATTGAGTTGAATGATGAATGAGATTTTTTTTTCATTGTTTTCCGTGACCTCACGTGTGACTTTTGACGAAATTTAGTTTCGTGCTGGTTGGTGTTAAAATACTTTTTTTTTTTTCACTGAATTTTCGTGGTATCGGTATATGTGGGTGATTCAAAGCGCACCGTTAATTATGCGACACTGAGGTCGCGATAAGCATGAATTATAATGCCTAAGTAAACATAGGACGGGACGTGATAATAAAATCTTAGGGAATATCGTTAACACGTGTCAGCGATTATGATTCTAACGGCAAGAAGATCGTGGAACAACACCAATAAATAATTTCGTTCCCATTTCCATGTCGACATTTTGAGAACATTTCGTGTCGTCGAATACACAACCAATATCATATATATATATATATATGCAACAATATTTCATGCTACACTTAATCATAAAAAAATATAATTAAAAAAAATTGGCCCATCATAAAATTAACAATTTTGACCGATTCCATTTTTATAGTCTTTTGCTCCTCCCCGACCAAACTAGTCCGTGACCGAGGTCCATAGTTACCGAAAAATTCGCCTGTCCCACTTTTACGACTGCCAGAGAACCCGAAACGAGGTCGCGATCCTCTGTATGCATAGGCGTCGAAATATAATAAAAATTTCGTTTCCCAAACCACTTCCCCTTCCGCCTCCATGCTTGAATCACGTCTAATTTCTTACTTGCGGCTACGATTTATTTTTAAACCATTTTTCCTCTTACATACAACCCGCCATAATTCCACATCTCCGTGCTACTCAACAAAACGTTCGAAATGTGTTTCGATGTTTTTCTCCGTCTGTGCTTCTACCTATTGTCAGGCTATCGAACTCGCCTCTTGCAACTGAAGTTGTTCGCTGGTCGAATAGAGATTCTCCTTGTCGCTATATTATAACGTACCGTTACTCATTTAGCATAACTCACCACTCCAGTACAGAGTCCACGTATCCTTCAGTCTCGTTACAGAAAATCCCCGACGTCCCTTACTAAGCTCTTGCTTTGTCGCCATTCACAATAATTACACTGCTCGACGTCACTAGCTGGGATACAATTAATTCTTGTTTCAATCCGCCTTACGCTCACTTCTGTATCCTTTGGTTATACTGTATGTTGGCTACGAGTATCTCAACGCTCTCGGCCATTACTGTACGTCTTTTAACTTCGCGGCTAAGGTCATGGCCGAACTAACGGATTATGCAGTTACTGTATATATCAACGTAAAAATCATTTTGGTTATTTCCATGCATTAACCCTGAGTCGTCACACTGTACATTGCATTTCAATGGTACAATTCTCAGTTCACTGTTAACACCAACATTTCAGTTAGATATATCCAGAAGTGATACTCGATGTCCGCCATATTTGTTTTCCTTGTTATATATATGTTATGTCTGATGCATAATAATATGCAACGTTACGTGGCTGGTATTAAAATAATAATAATGCGTATAGTACTTTTACACGTGGTCTGTGCAACGTCTTCTTTTGATCAGTGACTGTACTATAGCAATATATGTATATATGTATATATACAGCTTGCTCGTTATGGAAGGTCGTATAGGCGCACCTCTTTTTACCTTTGCACGATGTGCCGGGAAGAACGAGCGTCGCGGCGTGTCGCTTCGCTACGCGGATACTTACGTAACGTGAATTCTCATAGACGTTACGTTCGCTCGTACCGAATGAAATGGCTGAGTAGATATGGATTTGAAATTTGTGGGTATGACTTTTGGGTTTTTTTTCTTTCTTCTTTTTAATAATTTGTTTTGTCTATACGCAATTCTTCATGGGACATGTCCTCGTCTCGTGATAATTGTAATTGCAGTTATTAGCAATGTTGTTCTCTCGCAGTGGATAAGCATCGATAATTATATACATATATATACACGCATTGCCTGTGCTTGTGTTTTCGGATGTCAACGAGACTGAATCGGCTGGTTGAATTTTCGCGGACGAGCAGGAGGAAAAGATAATTAAATTTTGCAATCGGTCGTGCAGCTAAGATTTCTTTGGTATGGACGGTTAATGAGAAAGTGTCGTGAAATTTCTTTTGCGGTCAGCGGTCGTTACGTCATGTCTTGCAACGTCGTACTTTATTGTTGCAGACAGTAGCACGCATTGGTTACATTGGTTTTCTTTGATTTTCCTTATCTACTGTTTTATTCGTATCGCCCAACGGCGACGGAATGAAAAAATTGGTCTCGTTAGAAATCATTGTTGCGCCGAGGATCACGAGCGACGGGTAATCGATGAAGGAGAAAAGTGATTTTTTTTTATTTGACTTTTTTCAAAAATATTTTTAGTACACTCCGTTCTAAATCTTTCTTACCTTCTTCGCTTGCGTCAACGCAATTTCGATGGTTCCAAATGGCTCGTGCAACGGCGGACCACGAGCGCAACATATATGGCCATACAGGATTCCCAGTCGAACCCACGCATCCCCAATGGCAGTTTAAAAACGCCCACGTGTCCCTTCGTAGCTCCCCTTCGAATTTACTATTCGATTGAAAGTGCCGGTATAACTTCGTAATTTATTCATGTCGACTAATCAGTGCCATTTTTCACGATTTTCAGTTCCTCCAAAATTTGGGCAAAGTCGACAGAACTGCCGACGACATATTCGACGAGCACTTGCAGAATTTCACGAGGCAGCAGAATTCGGCGAACAGGCTGCAAAAGGAATTCAACAATTACATCAGGTGTGTTAGGGGTGAGTATAAAAAAAAAAATGTTTTTTTTTTTTTTTGAAAATTTAAGTCGAAATTTTATTACCAGCCACGAGCTACGTGTTTCCGTGTGAAGAAGAAAGGGTGCGGCGACTCTCTTGGCACGGTGACCTTATTCCATAGAGTAACGATGTCTAATTACGTTCCTAAATTCATCAATAGCACTGTGCAGAATTGTTATGATTCAGAAGACCGAGCTAGTCGCTTGGCAACTATAGCGAATCGGGCCAATGACTCTTGGCTGCATTTACAGAGCAATCAGGAGAGCCCTGTTTCGTGTGGGTTTTGAAAAGTTAACAGAGATTTATTTATTTTGTATTCATCCCGTCTCCGTGCCACTGTGTATCGTCTTACCCAAGAGAGAGAAACGTAGTGTAAAATTTTGCCTGGTCTTCGTTTTTTTTTCTTATAGCCTGATACCCTGATACGTTGCTGCACAAAGCAACGCACAGTGTGCTAGTTTAATGTTTTCTTTGCTTCTTACAGCTTTTCACGTCTTTTCGTCCAATCCAGTGCCATCTTATTCTCCACTAGACTACTCGACTCATAATGCACAGCCATTACTTAAAATCAGTACCAGGCATAGAAAATTCGAGTCTTTCGTCATCCTTGGAAAATCATCACCAAGCTTAGCTATGCTCGGATATCTGTTTTTAGAAGTATGACTAGTCGATAAGTCACAGTCGCCAGATGCACAGCCTGGTGCATTGCTTCACTTCACGATTGACCTTCGTGCTCGGTCGTAATGGCTCAAGGAATTACGCTTTTCACTCCCGTTCACTGGGAATGTTATCGTGCACGAGCTGGTGCTTGACCCAGGGAAGGAATAAACTTTTCGCAAAATTCACTGTCATTTACTTAAACGACTCTATGGTATTGTCCACTAATGGACGACATGTTGAATTGATGGTCTAAGCTGGTTGCTGTGCAATTTACCGACTGGTTCGCAAATGATTACCTTATCGTGGTGTGGTGCAGGTGAATGCACCTTGGTAGCAAGTCGAGGAAGTAGGTCAGGAAAGTCAGTGAGAACTGCACGAGCTGGGTAGTAAAAAGGTAAAGAGTCGGAGCAGGAAGAATTCCAGTTGGAATGACGAGAAGGAGGAAGTGGATGAATGACAGTGATCTTTTTGCTTGGAATTTATTCGAATTAAGAGTGAAGAGTCGTACCTTAGTTCACATATGAATGTTACAGTCGCCAATTATATTATTTATGGTCCATTCAGAGTTCTAACTTGCAAGATTTTATTCGACAGTCTTTGTACGATTAAGCAACTGTTAAGCAATTGCTTTCTTTATGATTGCAGCTGTACAGGCTGCCTCGAAGACCTTGATGGACTCTTTGAATGAGATCTACGAGAGCCAATGGACGGGTCATGATCTACTCTACGTGCAAGCACAGAATCTCGATATGCTCTGGCAAGATTTTACGCACAAGCTGGCTGATCAAGTTCTGGTACCGTTGAACACGTATCAGAGCCAATTTCCTGAAATGAGAGTGAGTCTTGTTGAGATTAATATATTTAATGATGGATTCAACTTATCCTTGTGGTATAATATGATGGTTTTTTTTGGTTTATTCAGAAAAAAATTGACAAGAGAGGACGCAAACTTGTGGACTATGACGGTCAGAGACACAGCTTCCAGTCGTTACAAGGCAATCCCAAGAAACGTGATGAACTCAAAGTATCCAGGGGAAAGGAACAGCTGGAGGAAGCCAAACGGACTTACGAGCAACTCAACTCGGAATTACACGACGAATTACCTGCGTTGCATGACTCCCGTGTACTTTTTCTTGTTACCAACTTACAGACCTTGTTCGCTGCTGAACAAGTGTTTCATGCTGAAAGTGCCAAGGTATGTTTCTGGACCTGAGTCCCCTACTGTGTGTTCACCGTAACGGCACTCGCCGTCAGCGACTGCGTGTGTCCGGCTTTATGGAACATTTGACAAATCTCAGGTTTTCTCCGAGCTGGAAGCGATAGTCGACAAGTTGGCCAATGAAAGTCAGCGAGGGTCATACACGCTTAAGAAGAGTTCAGAACAACAATCGCCCAAGTCACCCAACGCCAATTCCTCGTAAGATCAGACCCATTTGATTTATCAGCGATACGACAACGATCTTTGATTGTTATAATTTGGTTTCTTAATTGCTGACATTCATTTTCTCTGTTTCAGATTGATAATCAACACGCAGCCCGCACAGAATAATATATCAGCAGGTACGATTCATTGCGTGGTAAAACACCCTAGCAGGATCCTTGTGACGGTTAAAAGTGTGGTTTACTAACAACCCGCATGCTTTGAATTGCTTTCCATTGGCCAGTATTATCTATTTGTGTCAATCCTATTGTTGTTATTGTTGTACCATTACCGTAGTGTAGAGCCATGCTTGGTTTGAGTGTGGTTTGTTGCGTGTTACAGCTTTGGATGATTCCACGGCAACAGCTCCTGCTGCAGCTGCAGCGGCTGGCGACTCCTCGCCGACGACACAGTTAAACGGCAATGCCAATAGCAATGCTAACAGCAATGATAATTCCTTAAATAACCAAGATGCGTCTTCCAAAAATGCAGTTGTACCTGCTAAGAGAGTCGAGGAATTGTATGATATACCTGTTGGTGAGTAATGTCCCAGATTAGTGCTGAGAACCTTCAGTTAGGACTTTTTGTTTCTGTATTAGCAAAACCATCGCATTCTCTGCTGCCTATTGTACAATTTCTTTTTTATTAATTGACAGGAACGTCACTCTCATAGTTTTTTCAGACATTGCACCTTTGTTATCAATCAATTATTCACTGTCTTACATTTTAAGATAAGACACGATATTCGATAAAGAATCAGCCTAGTGACTTTGTGTCAGTAACTAACAGCTGTACTTGACAATAATTGAACCTCTGTGACTAATATTTATTTAACTAAACACGCAAGTGACACTTGGTTTCTGTGTCCGTAGAGACTTCACGCGTTATATTCACATATGAAAATTATATTTGAATATATTATGAAATCGATCAAACTTCAATAGACTCTTCGGTTGATGGTTATAAACTCTAATTTAATACTTTACAGAGAGCTACGTAGAAGGATTTTCAATTATTTTGCCACCCGGTACATGTAAGAATATCTCACTAATAAATTTAGATCATCTCGAAGAACATTATGATGATGTACAATGAAGGTCTTTGATATTTTCGAGAAAACTGTATTCAAGTAAAGGAGTGATGGCATGATTTTTTTTTTTTATATATTTAATGTCGCATAGCAATAAAAATAACCCATTGATGCATGTTAGCTTGACCAAAAAAAAAGAAGAGAACAGTTCAGGCATTTATGATTTAACGTCTGTAGTCAAAGTGCATCAGTGGGTTTTCAAAGTAGCTATAAGTTGCCTGCCACCTTGTGCATGGTCTTGGTATCATTGAGATACAGAAAAGAGAAAGAAAATAGTCGGGTATACAGGTCCAGCACTAATGGCAGATATTTAATCGTTTTAGACGTGGAATATGAAAATGGTACCAATTTATCCATAGGGGCGACAACCGACAACTTGCCGCCGGGCGTTTTGTACAGGGTGAAAGCGACTTACAAGTACAGCCGTGAGGACGTGGACGAGCTGTCGTTCGATGTGGGTGAAATTATTCGCGTTATTGAATACGACGATCCTGAAGAACAGGTACGTGTTACTAACGTTAGAACGGCTTCGTCAAAGGCATAAAATATACATTTTTGTATTAAAAAATTATATATACATATAGATATGAAATTTCTGTAAGGTCATGAAAAGGGGATGTCATTAATAATACATTGTTATATATTATTACAGGAGGAAGGCTGGTTAATGGGCATCAAGGAAGGCACCGACGAGAAGGGTATGTTCCCGGCGAATTTCACAAAGCTTCTGTGAGAGCTTACCTCGAATCGCCACGTACACTCCAATGCTCACGAAAACAGCGTATTTTACTTTAAGATAGTTTGAAGGAAGGTGAAGAAGAAGGGAGAAGGAAATGGGAAAAGAGAAAATTCGTAATGGCAGAAAGTGAGAGCCGTGCAGTCAGAGCCACTGGCATTATTTGAAATTTGCCTGAGAAAGGGAAATGAGAGGCTATAATCGTGACGAGGGGTGAGAATTGGGGCTCCGGGGAGGTTATGGTGATATATATAAGGGGGTGGGAGGGTGGGAATAATGAGATGGTAATGCTGGAGGGTGCTGCGGAGAATCAATCAACCCAAAGTGCCTTAACCCAGCCACTGTCTGTGCCAACCAACATTCACTGCTTGTAATACGGGATTGTCCCTCTCATATCGAACACACGAATACACATCACTAATAATCAAATGAAATATTTAATTAATTAAATAATATATTATTGTATACACATCAAGAGATACGTACGCAGAACATATAGGCGACGACACACGGTACACGCAATGTTATGATATAAAAAAAAATCAAGAAACACTATATATTAAATTAATATTATTTTATGAAATTGTACATAGATTTATAAGATTTAAGGCTATTTTATCGAGTAACTTTGTGGCCACGAAAAGAATGAAAAGAAATTTTTCGTCTCTCATCGAGAGCGTCGTTACTGTACATTTTTTCGAGTACTCTTTATTAACTCGCCGGCCGTTGGTGAACGCCAAATTTTTCAAGGTCCAATTAACTCCTCGCGATCTAAATAGTTCCCATTAGAGACGTCGATAAGTGCAAAATTTATTGTGTCGTTACTCGGTGGCCAATCGGCTTACTCTTCCATTACCATATCCTTTCAATACGCGGCGGTTATATTGGCACGCGTGAGCCATGTGCCAAAAATTTTGTATAGTAACTTTTTCAATGAGCAGAATAAGGCATTTCGCTTGACTAATGGGATCTATTTGACGACCATACATTTAAAATGGAATATTCACTCTAATCTCGCGATATAAACCGTTTGAAAGTACCTCTTTAATAATTGTAGGTTATCCCAATTTAGACGAGTGATATGCAGATTCATGCCAAATGAAAATTCTATTGTTCACCTAAACCGGGAAAACCTATGTATAGGTATTAAGCCTTAGTGTAGTGGCAGTGGTAATCTAATACGAAAAGGAACTGCTTATCACTGCCATAAAGAGTTATCCGTATGGCCAGGATAGTATGGAACAAATATAATGGTCCATCCTTTGATATTTCTGTAGCGTTGACGAATACTCATTAGAACGATCTGTCGGAACAATCATGTATCGGACCCCATGTAATAAACCACAATTATAATATATATACGTAGTGTAATAATAGGATAAAAGCTCGTAACAGCTTATCGGCGTAGCCGCGTGGTCTTTTAATTTTATTATGTTGATCTGAGAGGAGCGAAATATAGGGAGGTTGGATTGTTTTCTTTTATAAATTAAAAATGTTTATATCTAAAGGATTGAACCATTGTCGCACTAGCTCCGGACACTTGACACGGTGCCATTTTGTTCTTTACCTAGTTTCACGATGTCATCGGTATGTCTATTGTTTATTCTCCAGCAGTTCAATTCACCAAGCGTTCCTCAAGCCTGATATGTAAAGCGATATCGAACAGTCTTTTATTACTTTACTTTTGAGAGCAGACTCTTGCAATGCGCATATGAAAATATTTCCTAGACACTTGCGACATTGTGTTGTCGGTTATTGAAACTTTAACGATGCTGTTGGAAAAAGCTGCGTAGACATTCCTACGTTTAAGGCGTGTGGATATAACTTGTAATCCTTAGTAGTCACCATTATGAAGATGGTGCACGCGTATAGGGAAACTGCGTCTCGTGAGAATTCCGATACTCGAGGAAAAGGAAAATGAAAAAAAGAGGCTGGATAGCGTGGAAAAAATGTGTATGGAAATTGATCTGTCGGAGCGATGCAAAATCTATTCTGTGGGCAATCAGTAGGCACTGTTGGCAAAGCTTGGGACCGATTGTAGCTCGCTGAATACAGAAATAGCTTAAGAGCCATACGTTTTATAAATGGAAGTTGCAAAAAAATTGTAATATACACATGATGAAAAGTATGGAAAAAAGGAGAAACGTCGTAGAACCCAAAGATGTTCCGCAAATGTATTTAATTGCATTGAAAGGCAAAAGATAAAAAAAAAGCAGATTCTGGTATTGACAGATCTTATCCGTATTGAGATCAGTGGTTTAGTGTAGCAATGAGCCAATCCATTGTTATGTCATTTGTCATTTTTATGTCATGTTGTTTAATTTTACTCGACTCGAGCCATAAGTCATACCTTCATAACCTTAACATAAAATAACATTGTAACGATAATTATTATGCGTCTATCATTTTAATCGCCTGTCTCAATTTGATTTTCGATAACAATAAATAGTTAGTGGTTTGTAAGCGTTACGTATTACTGACTGACAAGATGACAGTCATCAGTCAATCGCCTGGGTACCTATGAATGCATCCTAAATATTATCACGAATAATTTAAACGTCATCAAATGGCAGCAGTGAGTTACGGATTAATATTGTTAAAATTAATAATAATTCTTCCAAGACTTGACCTTAGGTCAAATCTCACAAGGCATGTCTCGTTTCCTCGATCGAAGATGCTGTTGCTCACGATGGAGCGAACCAATTCTACGAAAGCATCATGCAACGCATTTGCCACCGACATCCGAAGGAGAGTCGTCATCGGTTCAAAGGTCACGATCAACGTCACCTTTACTCACAATTTCACAACCGCACGTGTCCCAATTGGATTCACAAATTGGCTGCTGCTTGTGTCAGAATCAGCGAAAGAAAAAGTCATCAAAAATTTACTCGACCAGTGATATCAAGGCAACGTTATTATAATTTATTGTTATAACAAAAAAAGTATAGAATAATTATAAACAATATTGTGATCGCAAACAGAAATTCAACAGTGTCAGAACCAGCGTTCAAAGAATGAGGGAGAGTTTGGAATTACAATTGATTGGGACTCAAGTTGAAGAAGCTATGGCTGCTGACCGACAATCTGCACTTATTCAACATTTGGACTTGGCCACTACAGCACTGGAAGCATTGATACAACATGTACGATCCTTACAAGTGTCACATATGGCAGCTTTTCGTGTTGTTGATTTAAGTCATCAATTAATACTTCCATATTCGGTTTCAACTAATTACTCAAATTCCACTGGTGACGGTTTGACAATGCAGATGCAACAGGTACTGTATTAGAACTGGAGAGGCTATTTGTAATTAGGAGTGGTTTGTGTGTTTGGTTACTTTCTGTTGTAATTTTTTTTGTTCAGGCTGAGATTCGGAAGGAGACTAGACTGCTTCTTTTGAAAGAGGTTGTAGAGAATTGTATGAGAAGCGCAACCGTGTCGAAGCAATTGCAAGCCGTCATGGACGAGTACAGAATGAGAAAAGAGGACTTCTCCATGGCTGCGAGAAATTTGAAAAATTTATTAGACAGCACTAAGCTGAGCTTGTCGCAGTTGGAAAAATTGCAAGGACAGTACGACGTCATTTTGCACGAATATCAACAAAGTAGAAGAATTCTCGACGGAGAGTTGCCAAGGATCGTTAAAATGTATGATCCTTCTTAAGAGTCCACTTGCATGGGATACACGTAGATTTGATTATTTCAGACGGTTGGCAGCGCTTAGAAATAATTTTCAAAAAATTGCTGAATTCTATAACGACACGGAATACGACAAGCATACAGGAAATTTATTTAAAATAATAGGGAACAATCTGTGCCAGGATGAACCAGGTGATAGGAAGATATTATTTTTATCCAATGTCGCATTGAAAACTTCTAATTTTAACGTACAGCTACGGATCGTCTAACGGGTGATCGACTGGATGAAACTCAAGAATTCTGCCAGAAATGCAAAGTTAACCGTATTGAAAAGAAATGAGGGAAACTTGAAGGTCTTTAATGTTTGAAACGCAGAATTCCCCATTGCTGGGATACAAAGTGAAATTATGGACGGTACGTAGAAGCCATACGTCGAAATCTAAATCCTCTTAAAAACGATGCCAAGGGCTCTGTTTATCCATATGGACATATTGGGAATCACGTTTATACCGGCTAGTTCTGACAAAGCTTCTTGTACACGAATGCAATGCGTAGTTACATGAGGATTATCAATACGATGTTTGCTGTGTCCTCGAAACATTGACACTTCATTCTAATCTGGATACAGCATACCTTTATTGATCGTATGAATAATATGCAAGAAATTTTGCTACAATTTCGTTTATAGGAAACGACAAAAATGGAGGCCATTGCCTGATTTTATATTATGGTATTTCATTTGATGTTTTACATTATGGTGTACGCGGTACACTGAATTTTGGTTAATAAGATACATTAAACATGTTTCGGTATGACCAAGGTAATCAATTTCATTTTCGAGAAATAAAGAATATTGTATAACTGGCAGTAATACAAAAATTGTAATACAAGATGTCTGGATAAGTATAAATTATACAATAAATTTAAAGGAATAAAGATATATCATCATAATATGGACCATCAACATTGAAAATGATCTATCAACAAGGATGGGTGTTAAGAAATAACCAAAAATAATCCTAAAATTTGAAAATTCTAGTACACAACGCGTCATGTTACTCATCCAACGCGCAGGCGCAATTCCGGCGAGTTTCCAACACAGTCGCGCCTTAATACAACGTTTTCATGCCACATCCAGTAATACCAATCTAACAGCACCTCAAAACCGGGCATAAAGTGCGAACGCACGAAGCCCAACAGCTAAACGTGTGTAAAGTCATATTGTATTGCAAATTACAAAAAGGCATAACCCTCGTTCGAAGCGCTGTTATAACTGTAGTTTTACATCAAGAGCCCAACAGAACGTAACGTAGCATCATTGATAAGCCAGTTAAAAAATTTAAGCGTACAATTTCGCGGGCATAGACCGTTGCGTGCGGCGAAATTGAACGCGTGACGGGAAGTGGCGCTGCGCAGCGCCATGCCAAGTCACAAAGTAACAACTAAAAGTGAGAGAGAAGACGATCCGAACAGTGGAGGACAGTTCTTTAGTGCGATAGAGATAGATCGTGAGACGGGTGAGTGTAGAGGCGTTGGGAGGAGAGAGTGTATCTTGTGGGTGGAGGGACAAAGAGGGATTGGAGGGTGCAATGCCGATGCGAGCGAGATTAGAGCCGGCCGCCGAGTAGCGACGGACGCCATCTTGCGATAGGCGGTTACCGTGGAGCAGCACCGTGGAGCGCGATCGAGGTGGATATTCGCTCGCGAGTGAGTCGCGTTTTGCGTGAACGGTGAAGGAAGGAAAGAAAGGACGCGTACATGGCATAATCGCCCGATGGATGGGATAGACCGAGACACGGTCAGGGCAGTTTACTAGGCAGTAGCTTCAAGCGCGTTCGCGTCGTGAGAGAGAACTTGGGAGAGAACGGAAGAGCGAAAGAGAGAGAGAGAGAGTAAGAGAGTGTGAGTGAGTGTGAGAGAGATAGAGAGAGGGAGAGAAAGGTAGTGCGAGAGAGAAAGAGAGGAGGAGACAGAGAAAGAGAGTGAGAGAGAGAGAGTGAGTGAGTGAGAAGAGTAGAGAGAAGACGGCAGCCAAAGAGAAAGAAAGAAAGAAAGAGAGTGCGCGCGATCTCTTCGACTCCGACAGCCGACGGACCGTCAGAACGGTTGGACAGTTTAACCTAAAGCTAAACGCCGCTGGTGCCGGCCGTTACGTTCTCCGTGCCTCCTCCCGGCGGGTGGCGGCCGCTCCTTCGCGATTTTAATCTCGTTAGCGGACACGTGCGCGCCGTCGCTCCTGTCGGGCTTCGCCAATCTGGTTTGTTTAACAGGATTCGGGGCTCGGGTTGATAAAAGGCGCGGAGCATTCGGGCGCGGCGCGAGTACAGGAGGCCAGGAGGCGGTGGGTCGCTGCAACAGCAAAGGAACTAGGAACGAGAAACGTTTTTCGTATTTGAATTTCGTGGTAATAGGGTGCGCGAGAGCCGCGGCTACGAGGACTGTGACGGCGGCAGCAGCAGCACCAGCAGCCAAGAGAGAGAGAGTGTGCGACGAAAGCAGTGCTGCGGTGGCTCACCACACCCAACGGCGCCGGGAGCCGAGCGAACCTAGCGAGAACGTACGCGAGCCCGAGGGCCGCCCAGGGACCAGCACCGGGTGCTCGGCTCCTCGTTGCTTCGTCGACAGACTCCGTTCCGTCGACTCAAGACCGAGCGAGCTACGAGAACGGGAACGGAACGGGCACGAGGACGAAGAAGAAGAAAGAGCGGTGTGTGTAGTGCGTGCTCGTGGATTGATGTGTCGCTGGCATCGGCCTCTGTCAGTAGTGCCGAACCGCGTGTGCTGCCGCTGAGCCGGTCGCCAGGACTCGTACAGAACGAGGATAAGCACGAGGACCTTCACCGTGGCAAGATAATATTGGCTGACACGCCGAGCTGGGCCTGCTAACAGTCAGCGTTCGGCAGCAGGCAATCTCCTACGGCGACTCGTTATCCTCCCTCATCCTCTTCCTTATCCTCATCCTTATCCTTACCCTCATCCTCCACGTCCCTCCTCCCTCCGAGGATTCTGCCTTGAATCATGGCGTGCTGCCTATCGGAAGAGGCCAAGGAACAAAAGCGGATCAACCAGGAGATCGAGCGGCAACTTCGGAGGGACAAGCGGGATGCTAGGCGGGAACTCAAGCTCCTACTTTTGGGTAAATACATTCTTATATTCTACCATTATTTTTTTTTTTCAACTTCACTCTCCTCGCTTTCTTCCTTACTCGTCTTTGCTTTCTCTCTAATTTACCATCTCTCTCTCTCTCTCTCTCTCTCTGCACCTTTAAACTCACACCACCCCGACTCCTCCTCCGCCGCCTCCACCTCCACCTTCTCTCGTACTCCTACACCTACTCACGAGCCCTCTTTTCATTTCTCTTTCACATTCTCTTCTCCCTCTTAGTCTTCCTCTTCCACTGCCCTTCTTTCGCCCACTCACCATGCACCTTACTTGGCCTTGCTACCTAAACCCTCCTACCCTATTTCCTACCAAATACTTGCCTCCCCTTGCTCCAATTCAAATCATCAAGTCATCCAGTTTCTCCGTTCCCTGTTCCACACCGTTCCTCCATTCATACCTTAAAGAATCTCACAATCCTCAACAGTCGCTAATGTAACCAAGCTTACACGAGGGTCAGAACAGTTAAGCAATGCCGGCAACACGCGAAACATGTACCTGACAGATCCTTATGTCTCAGCATACCAAATGGTCCAATGACTCTACAATCGTATATAATCTGTTAAAATCTTCTGCTCACTCTTATACCGCTTTGTTTTTTTCACACAGGTCCAACGTCGACCCGTCGTCGTGTTTCTAAACTGTTCTGTCCCGCTGCCACGTTTCTTCTTCTTCCTCTTCTCTTTCTTCTTTCTTTTCTCTTTACGACGTCGTTTTCTTTTCCCTCTTCCTTTTCTTTTCTACTCAAAGCCTACGATTCCTCGACAAACGGTCAGCCTGTTTACCAAGCTGCAGAGAAACGCCGGTCATCCTATACCTTGTTTCCGTGGTACCAGTGGCCTTGGGGAACATGATTCACGTTGTATAGAACCTGCATGTATTTTCACGAAAGTCTAAAACTAACCTCCTACAAGAAAGTAAAATCGGAGTCATACGATTTTGCCACGTTGTACTTAAAATCTATTACAGCCACATGACACGTAGATAATTGCGTATTCTAATTCGAAACTTTAATTAGACTCCTTTATTTTAATCAAAGTACTTTTCAGGTGCATGTCCTTTCACCATACACATATATATGTGTGTGTGTGTATATATATATATATATATATGCACATGAGACACGCGGTCGTCGACACGGGTCGATTTCAAATTCTTGCTGGGTTTCTCTTGGGCGCGTTTGCCACACTGTAAAGTATCTTTACATAAACAATATTCGCCAGGCTATGCGTAAATCTTTCGTAGATCTGTCTTTTTATGTCGATCGAACATACATACGATTGTTGGGAATATATTAAAGCTATAGCCTTGATCCTTTTTCATTTTAAAAGAACAAAATCCAAAAATTATAATGTAAGCTCTGGTCTCACCGCCATAGACTAAATACACGTGAAAATGAATTCCACTGATTTTATGTATTCTTAGAAACTTCTTGGCAAACTTTTTTTTTCGCGATAAGATTACAGCTGCGTCTGATTAGACTCTCGAGATGTGTCTGTGACTGGGAATTTTTCTCCTCTTCCTTTTTTTTTTCTCTGTAGAAAATCCACACGACTCGTCATTTCTAATAAGCGATACCGGGCTCATTGGTTATGCTTACTAAAATTGATATAGTGTCAAAGTTTTCCTTTTCTCGTATTCCGAACGTCTCGTATTTTCCATTGAAGGAAAATACCAAGAATTGATAGTGTCGCGTAACAATGTCTTTCCCTGGTCTGAATAAAATCCGGTCCTGATTTCATTCAACCGAAAAACGGTACTGGTAACCCTGGAAACAACCATTAAAATTTCTATATAACCACGACAGCCATGAACGACACGATTTCAACCGTCAACGTTACCTCCTTTATTCTGCGATGACAAAACTGTAATTTTGTCGCGAGTTTGTTATTGGGATAAAAAATAACATTTGTCTCATCCACACGATTCTTTTTTTCACTACGGAAATCACGTCGATCGTTTCTACCGGAAGGATTAACTCTTGCGGTTTACCCAGAATGACCTTACGTGCTCGTCTTCCATTAAAGTACCAGACTATGAAAAAGAAACATGGCCGCCGACCGTGTGTCTCTTTCGAATCTACCGATGTCAAATTCAGACGGTAACGTAGGCGTATTTATTCCACGATCTCGAACGACTAGTCCCGAGTTAACTGTGTTAAAAGAAATATCTAATTTGTCTTTAGCCGTCACGCCATTTTATTCCTGACCGCAAGTAGTCAACTTTTGTTCAGCTATTTTTCATTCGATTATTTTGAACCACGTAGTCAGTCGTTTCCTAGGATGTCTGACCTGACGCATTACCATTGCTACCATACGTTTTCCCTGTCTTCTGCATTAACTTGCAACGGATACTCGGACCGTAATTTAATGGTTGCTACTTTACCTTTAATATATTCACTGTAATTTCAACCCCTTCACTCTTAAGTACACAAGTCATGCTTCATTTTTTCTCTTTTCGTTAACGTTGAATTACGCAACCACTCGGTACGGCCGACGGTCCTTATTACGTCATTTATTCGATTTGAATTCTTCGTCTATTTGACAATTTCATTGGTATCTTGCATCCTGACTGACTGTACCAGCGTGTTATTCCCCGACGGGAATTAATATCGTGGACAGTAGAATATAAATGCGTTGTATTAATTATCTTCCTTTTGTCATCACGTATTAAATATGTGTACCTATTGCCACAGTCCAATTATTTATTTATTTCCTGTGAGAATAACAGACGCATGAAACTGGTATTCGCTACGGTATAAATGTGATTCAAATAAATGAATCTCATAGACATTACCTATGCATATGGTAAAATTTTGCACGTGTCACTGAACTAATATAATTTATTGGATATATATATATATATATATATATACACACACACACACACACACACATATATATATATATAGCTCCAATGGAAATTCGTACTCCCTTCGGTGGATGACAACAACAAAAATACACACACACACACTACTGTGTCAGATTGAATTTCAAATTCGTGGACAATTGTGCAAAAATTGATGTAAGGCTCACCGACGAAGTCGTCATACGTGTTTGTCGCTTCTTATGAATTCAGGAGGAAAGGAAGGAAAAAAAAAGGAAGAAGAAATATCGAAACATAAAACTGTTACTTGGTATCCCATACTAATTCCTCATGTCGGCAATTAATATGAGTTAATATTGTACGTCGAGGTTATGCATAAAATGAAGTTAAATTACGCGAAATTGGCGAATCTACGAAACGCTTATTCTCCTTCCTTTTTCGTGCCTGTACGTCCTTGTTTCTCGATTTACAGCGAGTGATCGAGTCGAACGTGCCATACGGAGTTACGTAAATTGCAAGCATGAATTTCGCAGTAAAAAATATAATCCTCGTTACACATTATCATTGATACGACCAACACAGTTTATGGCACTGACTTTTTTTTTCCTCAAAAAGTAGATACACGGTATTTAATCAATTCAACACGTACGCCTTCTGCTTCACATAGAAATAATTATTCGGTATCTTCCATATTGTATGTTATCTGTACAGCGAGTATGTCTTGTACAGATATGCATATATATATATATATATATTGGGCTAAATTACATAAAAAGCACGCATCTTGCGGTGTTGCATGATCGCAGGGCCGTATCACGCGGAAACAGGTTCTCCTCGTTAGATTCTCATTATTAATAACGTTGCCCAGACAATTTCATAGCGAGGTGGTAAAATCGTTAAAAAAAATTCACTCCATACCTGCGCAACTCCCTATCACCTGGCACGCACTACGTTAATTTTTTACTTTTCGTGTAAAATCATAAAAAAAAATATTCACCTGTACCGTCAAAACTTTCTTTGACTCCATTAACATTCGTATAAACGTCAGTTTGACCTGCGCGCCACATTAACGTATCGATATACACTGAGCACGTTACCTGCGTTAAAGCGCGCACTACGTATTACGCAAGTAACGTATACACCAAACAGATATACGAAAATCGTACACGTGACCTCATTGGTAATTCATTCAAAATTCATTTCTGAATATTGATTCATAGATTTCACCCCAACATCTTTCGTTCATGGACTTATAAATAAGATTTTTAATTAATTCATTATTATATATATGTATATCTAATTAATAGTTCAGTAGCTAACCAATTAAGCAGCATCCTCAACTAAGGTTACGATCACCGTCTCGAGTGCCCACCTGTTTGTCCTCACCTTTTGCTACTCATCCAGTCTAGCAGCTCTTCAGGAGGTTCTCGATCCTTCCAAGCTATACCCATCTTCATCAGCATCTTCCTGAGCTACTGTGCCTAATCTTTTCAGTGGGCTTATCGAGGTTTAGCTATTTATGTTAAATATTGTCGAAGCCATATCCCTCGTTATAGCCATACAACTTGTTATTCTGCGTCCTCGTACTCGACTTCTCTAGTGCAGACTCTTCCATACCGACAGGTTGTCGTCGTCTGACTATTTACTGTGGGCGGAAAGACGCGTGTTCCTTTCACACATGTCTGACTATACGTCCTGCCGCGAAGCTAGTAGAGGATCTAATTTCGGTTGCTTCCAGAAACGATTTGCCAGTCCTGTGGCTTATATAGTTCCTACTATAGTATACTGATAGTTCTGCTATATATATATATATATATATATATATATATATATAGCCAAGTATAGTATGGCTGCTGATACTTTTTCTCATTTCTTTTTTCTGTATATATATATGTATCCTGTATGAATAATTTAGGATAGTGTAACGAGGTTGTGCACATGTCACAAGGTTTGATATATTTGCATAGTTTAATTAAAGGACACAAAAGGCAATTGTACATGGTTTATTCTGTTTAACGTAAATTTCATGATTTTCATCATATTGATCTTCGTACGAAATTTCTTGATTTTTGGTATGGTTATTGAAATCGTACAAACTCTGATATCAGTAATGAGTCAATGGACAGTCACCAGATAACATATTATCCAGGACTTTCCTGACATATTTACATGGCTCTTATCGGCGGGAAAGGTCTTGTTCTGTTTCAGAAATAAATTTTGCGGTGAAATCATTAAGACGGTCAGTTCAGACCTCAAGAACAAAATATGCACGTACGTTACCATTATTCATACAAGTACAACCACTAATGTTTCCAACACCCTGCATTACCATCAGAGCTCCGAGGAAATTTTGAATTATTTTTTTGACTCTCCAAGCTGTTCCAGAAGCGACAGTCGGAGGTACAAGTTTTTTTTAGTAACGTCTGAGCCAAGTGAAATACAGGACTGCTACTGTACTATACCAGACTATAGTGTGTAATAGTAGGCCGGGCGCTGGCCTATATGCATTCGCGGTGTATGCGGTAGCCACAAAAGCAGGGTGTGTAAGAGAGAGAGAGAGAGAGAGAGAATACGGGGAACAGGACTGGAGAAGGTAGAGTCGAGTTCACTGGGGGCTGATGGGGGTGTGGTGCGTGAAGCGTCGGCGGCAGCGTCGACGGCGTCGGTGGGTGGCTGGGGAGGCGAGGCGCACGTCGGCATCTATCGACCCACCCGGTGCGACGGCGGAGCCCACCGCCCTGGAAGGTTACGGTCTGAATCGAGGCGCGTATTTTCACTCGCATCGACGGGCTCTCTTCGTCGTCCTGACACACACGGACTATCCCTCTGACTCCCGCGAATCCCTTTTTCGCTCCTTTGCCTTCGTACTCTATCCGTCCCTTTCTGTCTCTCGTTCATGATATATTCTCACTCCCTCCATTCTCTTGTTAGTCACACGTGTATGGCTTCGGAACACAGTTAACCCGTGTTCCTAAATCTATCTATAAGTCTACATGTATATATATATACTATCTGGTACAGTCTATCCACGTTCGCCTGCACCGATCTCTCATTCATTAACTTCTATCCTCTTGGTCGACGATCTTCTTGTCCTGAACGTGACTGCTTCCCTGTATACTCTCGGTTGGCTTGGTAGATGAAAACGTACTACTACGCTGCACGGTTTACCCCGCGTGTCATTCACTAAATATTGTAAAAGACTCGGCGGCCCTGAATGCACGTGTCTCCTACAATGTAACCGTGGACTTTGATGGCTGCGGGGTCGTCGGATTGAACCTGCTCTATGGGATGCTGTTCCCTTGCACGCCTCACTCACACCGTCTTTCTATGACACTCGTATATACTTGCTACACACACGCCTTTAGTACGTATTTTGTACTTTGGCGCTTGAATTAAATTATGAGGGGGTTGGAGAAATTTTCAAATTTTATACACATCCAGATCTACTCCTCCTACGGTTCGTAGGGAGGACCCATACGTTTTTGTTTTTGATGTTGCCTATACAGTTTTTTCTAATAGGTACAATGATACGGGGATGTTTTTTGATTTTACGTCCAATACACTTACGGGCTGGCGGTAGACACTGTGGCTTACGCGATATCGGCCGTAGGTTGTTTTTGCGAAAATTTATATGTATCCTTTTTTTTTTTTACGTCTCCTTGTCTTTTCTGCACACGTTTTATCATCTCTTTCACGATATTAATCTGACGTTGAATTAAATGCAGATCGGGATACTCCTATGCGGGATTGTATATCCTCGTCCGATACGATACGGAGTCGCAACTATCCGTTCAAGGTCGTAGCGCGATATAAAAGGCGAAATTTGCATCGGCGCGACGTTGCCTCGTTCGCAAAATGCAAATCGGCAGTCGCAAATAAGTGCCGGTTCGTCGTATTGTCTTCATGGTGACCCCGTTTGACTGTCACTTGGCGCGAGAATTCATCGTGAGAAAATTATTTTATGGTTTGATCATACATCTTTCGCACACGTATATGCATATGTGAACCCGCTATAAGTCGTTTCGTTATATAATACTGCATATGGCATAAAAAATCACAGCCGATAATCGTATCCCAGAGTATTCGTATTACGTGAATTTATCTCGTACATGCATACAGAGAGTCAGTATCTGCGCCTAACGGAGGTCGAAGAGTATCGCGAAGAATCCTCGTGCTTTTCTTAGCGTAAGATCTGCGGATTTCCTATGAATCATCTGGAGGCTCTGGCCAACCGCAGTCGTGCATTTAACCGTGTACGATGGCTGCGACGAGATAAAGAGAAAATGATGAAGATGCGAGATGTCTCTTGGGTAAATAAAAAAACATGAATATAAAAGCAACAGTAAGAAAAGTAAAAAAAGACTGCAATGCATATCCGACCTTATGTTCGTTAAGCTACCGTCTAATACAAATTAACCCTTGTGCATTTTATTAGCGATGACGTCACTGGACAAGCGTTAATACACACCCTAGATAGGTAGACTAACAATCCTGCAACAGCGACACGTCGCTTCGACAATCGTCGTTGGGTATCAGCCTTGTCACGTGGTTCCAATATTAGTGCAGTGCCATGTAAATTTGCCCGTTCAGTCAACATTCTTGAAATCTTCATGAAAATCGGGATAGAACTGGTTTCGGATTCGTCATGGTCACGCGGGTGCCGTTGGTACGTGTATGCACGGGGGATCAGTGGTGCCAGTGCATTATGGGTAGTAGAAACGTGGAATAGCAGTAGCGTTCGAAGAAAAAGGTATATGGGGGGGGGGGGGGATGGAAGGAGAAAGAGAATCCTGTCGCAAAAAGTTGTCGTTGTTGTTGCCGTTGGATAGAATCGCGTGTTGGGAGCGGCAAAGAGACCGGGAGGGTCAAAGATGGCGGTTTTGGGGAAGAGTGAAAGAAGTGGGAGCCCCAGGAGAGCGTTGAGACGAAAGAGAGACAGGACTTTGGGAAATGAGGGAACGAGAGAGAGAGAGAGAGAGAGAGAGTTGGAGTGGGAGGGAGCGAGCGAGAGGGAACTCCGATCGCTCGTGTATGCGAACGTTGGATTCGCGCGTGGTATGACGCTATGGCAGGCACGCAGCGCAGCCTGCGGCCGCTTTCATTCATGCTTTTCGAGGACGGAGGTGATCCGTCGCCGCCGCGACGCCACCTGCGCTGCGCACGTTTTACGTATATATATATGTGTGTGTGTGTATATATATATATGTCAGACGGCGTCGGCGCGTAGCAACGTCGGCTATGGCATCGCAACGTTCCCGTTGCTGCGGACACGCGCGACGCCCTGTAAACGAAAGTCTGCTGTCCTTTTCTAACGTTTATTTATTTAATTCTCTTTCTCTCTCACTCGTATACATTATTCTGTCAAATCTTTGTTCTTATCAACTTCACTCGTCACACCAACTTCACAGTGATTTTTACGAATTTTCGTCGAAAAATTATTGTAACGGATCGAAGGACGTTTATGTATGGAAATTGAGTGTGTTATAGTTTTTTGTATTTTTATTATTTTTTACATTTTTTTTTTTCTTTACTGATTTCTCACTCGACATTTCTTTCCCTCTCGCGTTAATCGGCGGTACTAAAACACCGTTTATCACCTATCGGTGTTCACGGTATCGAGTGCCTAATTTTCGTTTTGACGATTCTGCGAAATTTTTCAGAGGGAACCGATCGTACCGCGCGGTTTGGAACACAAGGATGGCCGCCGCCTTTCGAGCTGGCTGGCTGGGCGTGAGAGGCGATGCCATTCCGTAGCTCGTGCCGTCGTAGTAGACTCTTCTGTAAATTCAATATCGTATCCCGGAGGAAAGGACTACAGGAGGTCGCGTACGAGTTCTGTCACGAGATCAGATTCCTATATGGATCTGGATATGAAGATGATGAAATAATTGATGATTTATATTAACGACTGGCATTTTCGAATTCAACGTGCCTGCTGGCCGTTTGTATTATTTCGGGTGGGACGACGAGGAGCGACGGGAATGTTTCCTGAAATTTAAATGCAAATCACATGGGAAATGAGATATAGCGACTCACGTCTCTTTGGGCTTATTTACTTGTCGTACTTCGTATCATCGATTTCCTTTACGAGCTTTGCCTCCGTACCTGCGACATTTGTTATTCGATTATTCGTCGTTTCTTTCCTTTCCTTCGACAACTCGACTCTCACGTGCATCCGAACTCATAATTGTTACAATTTTATCTCAAGACTCATACATATATGTATATTATGTTTTGAAGTTTGTTTTATGCGGTTTCTGAGATTCCTTCTTTTTTATTTATTTCCATCTCACTGTGATTCCCCGCATTGTTATCTAGCCTGGTGATTTTTCGTTATTTTTATCAGCCGCTCGATGAGCAAACATTTTATTGTCGTAAAGGCGGAACAACTTCCGGTATCCTTCATTTAATTTATCCCACGTGCAACTGCATCTTGAACGCGGTCGTACGATCCTATTTAACCCGGCAGATCCCATTGGTACTTAATCGATCTGCAATGCATCGTCAAATTGCAAAATTACACGTCTAATAATATCATTGTGTTTATAATCCAAGTCCAAAATCCGCCTTGTCCCAGCGATTACTTTAGGGAGATTTTGAAAAAGAAAAATTTGAAGATTTTTCAGTCGGTAAAATCGTTTGGGCAATGCTGATCTGTTTTGATAATAATTGCTTGGACAAAACAAACCTGGAATTGGATATTAAAAAATTATCCCATTTATTTAGAGAACCTTTCGTTGACTGGTCAAACGAGACTTTAACGCGCTGGAAAGACGCAATCGTTAAAAAAAAAAGTAGATATCTGTCGAGCGACATTTGTATGGACAGCAATGGCCAATTACTATTAACACTGTAATCGCTCCTTTATGCTGAATATGAATGGTGTAGCTCTGGGCTTATTTAACACGTGCGCTGTAGGGGATTTAAATTGGTGCTAGTCTTTAAATGCTGTAGCTTTTTAAAGCACGACCTGGTTGGTGCAACGTTTCATAAAATAATAAAGGCTAAGTCGATTTATTCCTAAGACATACATTTAACTACTGGAAATTATATATAATTAGTGTCATACATTTTGTACGAATAGACGACAAATCAAGAATAAGAAAATCGACCAATTACAGGCTGCTCGTTCTGTTAATTTGTATCCATGCGAAATTGGTTTAAAGAAAAAAAAATCTTAATACTGATAAAAAAACCATTGCAAAATTAATGAGGCTAATGATGATAAAAAAATTGTTCATTCGTTTACAGGCACTGGTGAATCGGGCAAATCTACATTCATCAAGCAGATGAGAATTATCCATGGATCTGGATACTCGGACGAGGATAAGAGAGGGTTCATCAAGCTGGTTTACCAAAATATTTTCATGGCGATGCAGTCCATGATCCGGGCAATGGACCTCCTCAAGATTCAGTACGCGGAGTCTGCGAACATAGTGAGTATAGAATCTCATGCTTGTACGTTTTATGATGTATGCTTAAGACACTGCGATTGACACGTGTGTTTTCTTGATTTAGGAAAAGGCAGAGCTTATACGAAGTGTGGACTTCGAAACAGTCACGACATTCGAAAGCCCATACGTAGAGGCCATAAAAGACTTGTGGGCAGATGCTGGTATTCAGGAATGCTACGACCGTCGGCGAGAGTACCAGTTGACGGATTCTGCCAAATAGTAAGTATATCTCTGCTGTCACTAGTGACACGGTACAATGAGATTGTCAATGGAAATTGTTGGCCTTGGAGAATCAAGGGTAGGAAGACTGTCGTTGGCAGCGTTCAATTGTCATAAACGTGATGGAACATTCTTTTACAGGATTAAAGTAAGCATTGAACACTTTTATGCCAACTTTGGTATATTTGATCTTTGACAAATTTCGAGCTGATCATTGCTACGGATTACCATGTAAAGTTGGTTGTGTTCGTTTCATTGTTTCCAAACGACTCTGCTGTCTTTTTCAAATCTTTATTTCGTCACTTCATTCTGTCTGGAATCACTCGTGCTGGGCCTCGCGAGATCTCAGCGCGACGCAGAGCATTGATAAAGTATTGTTGCAGCTACCTGATGGAAATAGATCGAGTGGCGGCACCAAACTACCTCCCAACAGAACAAGACATTCTTCGCGTGAGAGTGCCCACCACTGGTATAATTGAATATCCTTTTGACTTGGAAGAGATCCGGTTTAGGTATGTCTGAGAGCACGAAGAGATGAAGAAAAGCTGCCTGCTCCTGTGAACTACTTGCATCCGGTTCTCTGCATCGTGTCTGCATCTATATTGTGACTCACTGTTACTAATTTTCATTACTGTGTATGACCGTCGTCCACTATTTGTATCCTCGACTTATTTTATTTTCTCACTAAGGACACGAGCTAAATTCCAAATTCTAGTGATTTCGTAGCACTGATTCGTATACTTGCTGTATGCTGGAAATTGTTCTCGATGATAATCATAGGAAATTGTATCCTATTGGTAAACTAGCTAGGGCGATCTCTAGTCTTTGGAATACGGCGTGATTCTTACAGGTGATCCGAATGATGCGGCATGCGTGTACCGTTATCGTTATTTTCCTATTTCAAATAATCACCCTTAATATTTGCATGGCATGCACTATCAAACTGTGGCTTGGTTTGTTTTGCAGTTATCTTAGTGACCTAGAACGTATTGAAAAGCCTGACTTCCTCCCTACCGAGCAAGACATTCTCCGGGCTCGAGCTCCCACTACCGGCATTATAGAATACCCGTTTGATCTGGACTCCATCATTTTTAGGTACTAACACACGCACCTTATACATTATGTAATATCTATATATTATTTTTATTTAACACTGTAACGTACTTCACTAATTCGTGGTGTCGGATGGAAATCAGATTTTTGTTAATTTTATAATGGGACGTAAGGAATATGTCGCTTCGAGATATTATTCATTTGAGATATTTTATTTTACTTGGGACTGTCTCATCGCTGTAGAATGGAGCATTAAGTGTTTGGGGCATCATTGAACGAAAAATATTTATAATAGACACAAGCGTGTTTAATTCCCAGTTTTTTTATACTTACGTGTTTATATCGCGTTTCGATTCACAATAGCACATTTTACGTGTTGTTACAGTCGTATGGTAGTGGATTGTTGAAAATTATTATTTTTTTTTAAATCTTGACTCATCTTATACTGAATGTCTTGTTAATCGTGTCTATTATGCTGATTCGGTTATTCTTCCATTTTGATTTTGCGGATGAAAGTTTTCAGAATCTTCTTGACAATTTGTCATTACTACGTTAGCATAATTTATGTTTATTGCATCTGGCTGTCCAAAAAATAATTGCTGTAGCACATGTGCTCTATGCATATTGAATATTAATGTGCTCTTTGAACGCATCCTGTTTCCTTGATATCGATAAATATATTTATTACGCAGAAAGTGTGGGAAGATACGCATGCATATTTGTGTATTACCAATTAGTAACATGTACTTGCTAAGAGGAATTTTACAAAGCTATATTTCAATGTAGAGATCAGTCGAATGAATTGTTATTTTTTTAATTAGATAATATCAACGGTTCATAGAGTATGTAATTACATCGTGTACCGGTCTCTGTCAGATATACCTTTTTTAAAAGTAACAGTCTGTCTATGAAGGTAGTTAATTATCACTTTCACTGACGGATCGCAGATAACGTAAATAGTCTATGGTAAAACGGGGAAACTTAATCGATGCGTGTTTTGAAATCCAATATTTTTATCACAGCAATGTATTGTAATACTGATTCAATTAATATTTACAGGATGGTAGACGTCGGCGGACAGAGATCAGAAAGAAGAAAATGGATCCATTGTTTCGAAAACGTTACTTCCATCATATTTTTAGTAGCTTTAAGTGAATACGATCAAATTCTATTTGAATCGGAAAACGAGGTACGTCACTAGTATCGTTGTTACGAGTTAGATTAATTTGGAAGATAATAACCTAACGCGCAAACTCTTTCATATTTGCAGAATCGAATGGAGGAAAGTAAGGCGCTATTCAAGACGATCATAACATATCCCTGGTTCCAGCACTCCTCCGTTATTCTGTTCCTAAACAAGAAAGATCTGCTCGAGGAGAAGATAATGTACTCTCATCTCGTCGACTATTTTCCCGAGTATGACGGTAAGTTTACATGCATCTGATTAAAAAAAAAAATATATTCCTAAGGCCAATAATGGTGTCTCGTACTATGTCGTTTCTATGCAATAACAATGCAAAGGTTTTCCAAGGTACAGGCCATCGTATTGGAATTGAGGTTATAACAATACAAGAATTTTCCTGTCTTTACTTTTAGAGAGAACCATGATATCTCGTTAGTTTGATTCATGTTGATTTTATTTATTACGGATCAGCTTTTACTGTTGGTAAAGAATAGAGTTTTATACCGTGTAGGGCCTAAACAGCAACATGTACCAGCCAGGGAATTCATCTTAAAGGTGTATCTCAGTGCGAATCCTGATCCTGACCGCATGTGCTACTCTCACTTCACTGCCGCGACAGGTCTGTTAAAGTACGACTGGTACTGAGTGAAAAAAAGTAGATATCATTTGCTCTAGTAATTTTGCCAGTTAATGATAATCGCAACGAGAAGTAATTAAAAGGCACAGTAAAAAGTACTCCGATGTATCAAAAAAACAAATGTTTTTCCATGTCGAAAGGTAACAATGCTCAGAGTAATTCTAATGGAATAGTTTCAAACTATTACGCAAGGGTGCAAAGCTTCTTAACAGTGTCCTCGAAGGGTTTCCTCTATATCACCAAACATAATTCAATAAGCTGCCCTTGATGCACATATTGGATCTAGATTAAGTAACTCCGAAGAACATTAGAGAGATAATAATCACAAAATTTCTTCCCTTCGTAATGTATCTTGAAAGCAATAGTCTTCGATCACTGCTATTCACTCCCTTCGTACTTTCTTCCACAGTATACCACAAAATACCAACATTCCAATTCTTCCTGTTGCTCTCTCGTAAGCTATTTTCTTGTAAGATTACATTATAAATGTAATCTGTATTTGTAGTATATAAACAAAAATCTACAAATGGTAACTGTTATTATGCTCTTGTATCATCAATGCATTTTATGTAGACGTAATGTCATTTCCTACGCTTACTATATTCTGCAGGCCCACAGAGGGAGGCCGGTGCGGCTAGAGAATTCATTCTAAGGATGTTTGTTGATTTGAATCCGGATAGCGAGAAGATTATTTATTCCCACTTCACGTGCGCCACAGGTAGGCTATAAGCTGCCATCACTGAAGATGCCTTATACGCATGTATCTGCTGTAACATTGCTTGTCCCTGTGTATCAGTATTCACCCCATAAGATTATCCTTACTAATAATTAATTGTCCAATTTTATTAAAAACTGCCTCATCATAGGAAAACCAATGCAACACAAGTATATCACTATAAACAGATATTTATATTCTTCACAGGATCTCATAAAAAAATAGCTTGTCATAATTCATGACAAAATTATATTTGGATTTAGAAAATCGTTTCTTATCACATAACTTTATATTGGTTCTCCTTGATGGTCATTGATTCTTCCTTATTTTCATGTTTAATAATTTCTTGTGTGATACGTTGCATGCTGCACATGTGGAACTGTTTGACAGACACGGAGAATATCAAGCTTGTGTTTTGCGCCGTAAAGGACACTATCATGCAAAGTGCACTTAAGGAATTTAATCTGGCTTAAAAAATGCTACTTCGAATGATGCACTCGAATCATGTGTGACATCATGGCGGTTCTTCGTAGCTGCTTTATCCGTGTAATCTCACTACCTACCACTGTCTGTTGCGTTTAACTTTTTCTTTTTTTACCGCAACGCAATTCACGTCACATACGGCATTTGCAACAGAAACAGTTTTTCATTCGTAACAGACAAGTAGGCACTGCCAATCGTGGTGTAACTTATGACAAATTCATTAATTTTTTTAAAATCACGCATACGATTATTTTCTGACGTTTAAAGTTTGCCAATAATTCAGAGCATGTCTACGGTGGCCAATTATTTTGATTAATTTTCAATTATCCAAATCTGACGTCATACATTGACTATCCGTAACGTCACCAGAGGCAATAATCCACTTTTGCACAAAGTTTTATCGGTAGGCAATTTCTGCGTATCGCGTGTAAAATGATAAGCTCTTACATGATGCGCCGTATATAATATATTCCAGATATCGTATGTCTCATTAATTAACTCTCATTATTGTCGCTACTAATTGTCATGCTAATTCACTATTCCATTCTCACACCAATAACGAGAATTGTACCCGATATATCTGATGTCATTTATTACTTACTTGAAGTCTAATAAAAATTCATCCAAACTGATCTTGGGTATTGGATCATTGAATAATCATCAAAAGCCCTCTTACACGTTCATACAGAAATGACTATTATTTAAAAACTAATGAATCACCTTCATTTATACTTTGGTGACGGAGAACCAACATTTACTTTTGCTTGTAATCGCATGATCTTTGGTGTTTGCATGGTGCATCTATGGATTTTGAGGTAAGTTTTTGTACCAGTGTAAAAAAAAATAGTATGATCAAACCATGACGTCATCTACGCTTCAAGGTTTTTGCTACCATCAAAAAAAGATGGTCCTTTCAAAACGTCTGATGTTACGTCATGGTCATACATAAGGAAAGATTTATCGACTGAATTTAACCTATTGTTCTGTATTATTTCACAGATACGGAAAACATCAGATTCGTATTCGCGGCGGTAAAAGATACAATTCTCCAATCGAACTTGAAGGAATACAATCTGGTGTAGAGGAACTCGTGCCGATAGCCAGAGTGAAGTTAAGCTGTTTCCATATAGCCCAGATCAGAGAAAGGAAGCCCATCATCATCGGTACGGACTTTCATCGAGCGAAAACGAAAACGACGACGACGAAGAGAAAAGGCAAAAAAAGCGTTAAAGCAAGTAGAATCTTAAGGAAGAAAGAAATTGTAAGAAGAATGAAGACGAGGAGGAACGAAACGAAGAATGAAACAAAGTACGAGAGCAAAAGCAAGAAATAAACACTGACTTGTGGTGCCACCAGCATACATCGCTGCTCCCATCACGAGTGTACCAACATTAGCTAGATAAATATGTATGGGGATTCCAGCGACAAACAAACAAGGACTTAAATCTGAGCGTTATACGTTCTTTCCTAACCTTTTCACTGTCGACACCAACAAACTGATTTAGTTTCGTACTCTTTGTTGAATTTGTTACCTTTTTATAGCTTAGCTTAGTTGATCGAGCCCGGCTGACCGCATCATCGCCTGAATCTTTTTTTTTTCTTTTCTTTTTATATATATATAAAGAATTTAAAGAAAAAAAAAAACCACAAAGAACAAACAGCAGCACGGCCGCGTCCTGTCTGTCCGTATGTCTGTCTCGAGTCGAGAGATCTCAGCGCGCGAGTAGAAGCGAAAGGGGACAAAAAGCTTTTATCACGAGTAGTCGGTGACACAAGTGAGAGCAATTCTAGTGCCATTTACTAGTGTGGTGTTTTTATTGCAGTCCTTCGTTAGAATGCAAAGCCAAAGTGTTTTTTTTTTTTAATCTGTGCCAGAAACGACTAAAAGTTTTTTCTGCATGTGACTCAAATTCACAATTCATCATATAAATATTGTTATATATAATATATAAAAATGAAAGATAGAATAGTGTCAAAGATACAACAACAACAACAAAAACTTTTCCCCTCACCCCCCGCCCTTTACATTACGGAGAAAAAAATATTAGGAAACGGCATCTGTTTTGATGTGACTTTAGGTAATTTGGAAGTGGAGAGTGCGCAGGTCCATCGACCTGCTCTCTCTCTCCCTTCTGATCTTAAATGCGACGATGTTCAGTGAACGAGGGCTGCTGCACCAGCTGCATTCCGTGTTTCGTACCACCCTTTATATTTGAAATCTTTCAACCTCTGACTTCCTCGTCACCAGAGTCACGATATCTTTTCCATAGACACATAGAGACATATGAAAGTCCCCTTCAGATTTTTCACTCTCCTCGCGGCCTGCCTACGTGAACACGTATCCCGGATCTTCCTCGTCTCGCGCGCAGCCCTCGTCCGTCGGCACAGCGTTAAAAAAGCGCAGCGAGTAACACGGGGAGGTGCATACGGTGGGGATGCACCAAAATACGTTCCCCATGTTCCTCGCTCGATCGTATCCACCTCACACAGTGTACGTATGTATGAACCGCTCACTGCCAGCGCTCGCTCATGCTGGCCAGCGCGCTGCCCGCTGCCTGTATTCTCTGGCCTGTCAAGAGAACCGCCAGGTTTGCACCGTTGCCATAGCCGCCCGCGATCATCCCAGACGACGACTACCCCTCGTGAATGATTAGGAAAAAAAAAAAAAAAAAAAATCAACGAACCCATTCGCCTTTATCACGTATCGCGCATCATCCTCGCCTACCCTCGCGCACCAACCACGCGTACTTCCGGCCGCAACGGTGCAGACTGATCCCCGGGACCAGAGAATATTCGCGTATTAACGAAATACGATCCCTTGTTCTCCATCATCCCCAATTGACTCCCATACCCTCCTCCACCCCTCCGCCACCCTTATTCCTGAAGCAGAAGTAACCCAAGAGGAGGATTTCAAGCCTGACCTTGACTCTTGACATCGTCCCGGTCCTCCATCTCCCTTCCCTCCTTCCTTGTATCCTCAAACCGCAAGGTATTGGCTGAGGAGAGTATAGTGGATGAGGTGGCGAGACGTTCAGACATGTGCAGCCTGAATGCCGCGCTTTCCTTTTGCGACCGGAAGCCAATGCCACACGCACACGGGGCAGCATACGTCATAAACCCACTACAGTCGAGACACTGAGTTTATATGGAAAAAAATATAAATACATTGAATAAAAATATAATATTAAGAGATAACAACAAATAATATTGAATAATAATAATTGCTTGGTTTTCAGTGTGGGTGCATGTGCGACGTACGATTATACGACGAGGTGTGTGATTATCACGTTGTGTGTGTATGTGTGTGTGTGTGTGTGTGTGTGTCTGTGTGCGTGTGTGAATGCGTATAACTGCGTGTGTATGCATTTTTCGACTAGGAGGATGCTGAGTGCGTGCGTCTCCGTGTGGGAGCGCTAGTATATACGTATGCGCATGACTCCGTGCGAGTGTGAATTGTGGGTAAAAATCTCTTTTTGGGTAGAAAAAAAAAAACTCACCTGCCGCACGTACCCCGCGTGTCGGCTCGCGCGTCGACCGTCGCGACGCTTAACGACGCCGTGGGCGCCCTGCGAGCAGTCACCGTGGATACGTGATTCAGCTACGAGTCTCTTTGACAATGCGTATTGCGTACGAGTGTTTATGGGAATGCGTGCTTGCATGGGCTGCGTTTTATTGTCGAAGGTGAAAACGCGGCTGGGGTGTGACGACCGACTAAACGGCGTTAAATTTTTTGCCTGACACACGAGGAAACGAGCGAATGACGCAATTTGTGGCTATAGTTCATTTGTAAATCATTTCTTGTCAAAAAAGGAAAAAAAAAAGTATACATTTTTCTGAAAGCATAATACGTTGGGTATTCTTTCTGTGTGTATAAAATGTAAACACCTACAAAAAAAAAAGCCCAAGATGAATTCAATGTTTCTAACTTATTTATAATAAATAATATACATTAATGATAAAAATAAACGCAGTTTGTGACAGTAGCATTGACATACGATAACACCCGGTATTCGCCCTGTCCGTTTGTCCGCGTGCCACTTCTTTCCTACGTCGTTCCTGAACCTGCGATTTCCAAAATATCTCACCAGAGGCGCTGTTGCACTTGACAATGTGGCTTTTAACGTGAACTTCGAAACTGGCTGGCTGACTTTTACTGAACTTGTCGATGTTTCCTACAGGTTTCTTTCTGTTCGAAACGAACGTGTTGGGTTACTCGTATTCACGTACAAACTTATCTATTATGTAGCTGACGAAGGGGAGTGAGAAATAAATACAAATAATCAAACTCGTCCATTATATCATTATGATCATCATCCAACTGTCATGCGTAGATACGAATTTGTATTGATTACCCGATCTAGATCTTAGCATTAGATTTATATATTCCTAGAACCTAATTAATTTTAATTGCATCTGATAATTGCGCCTGATAACAGCCACTGTCACTTATCGAACTCGTTAAGATTGTTCAGAGAATCTATCATCGCGCACGCTTGATCAATCGTGTCTACAAGATGTCCGTAGATTCGCACAAAGTATATCTGTCCGTATAAATTATTTTTATCTACCAATACTCGACTGTTCGCTCTTGTTTCGACGATCGACGAAGTTTCTTGTATTCGCAAAGTCTGACTCAGTCTTTTTGTACGGCTTACGGTTTGCATCGACGTTCTCGATCTTGACGTATCATCCTGATCGTTGCATAATGTCGTCTTAGTCTTAGACGTGCAATTCTTCATGACGAATTCACTTTCGCATTCAAATTTGTTTACGAACGAACAAAGAATATTGTACACTGCTGTGTATTTGTCGTTGTTACCGTTGTAAATTGACACGTTAGGCTTCAATGATTCATTAATCAATCGACTGAATTGTACCAACGTCTCTTCCCTTTCGTTGGGATTTTCAATCTTTAATAAAATATCACGTAGGTCTGTCAATGAAAAATTCCAAGATGGCGAGTCGTCTCGTGTCACATTGTCATACATTGACTTCAGTTCGCGAACGATATTTGAATGGTAATGGTAGAATGGATTTTTCGCTACGAATAGATCACTTTCCAAAAACATACCACTGTAAATTGACTCTGTAGGCTTCGTAGCTCTTACACTGTTCATAAGATCGTTTATTGTTTCTGTTATTGTCGCCTTCTTTATACAATCATTTAAATATTCTTCTATCGCGTTGTTCGACTGCTCCATTAAATCTGTACTGGATGCATATGCACAGAAACGAAATAGTAAGGAAGATTCGTGTAATTTGGGGCCAGTTTCGAGGCGCCAGTTTTCTAAATGTATACCTGCGTCGTTTGTACAAAACCAAATTGGTATTTGGATTATTTGACCAGGCAGAATCAGTTCGTTGTTCTTGTTGAAGTAGAAGGCACTTTTTCTCTTTCTTAATGGAACGATTGACTCTGTAGAAAATTCTTGTCGCCATTGGTATTCAATGACGACGGTACCTTTGTTTTCAAGGACAATCTTGTCTTCCCAACGTTGCCCACAGGTAGTTTCAAAAGTGAAGTTGAACCGATGCCAATCTGGATTATCTTTTGTATCTCTCGTGCAATCCTTGTCGCGAATAATTTCACGCTCTTGAATTCGCAATATCACAGACTCGCATGGTTCGGTTATTGATTTTTGTATTTCTTCCTCGATTTTCTCTGATATTGTTATTACAGGAAATCTTTGGAATTTTTCTAACTTTTCAACTCCTATCTTCTCACCTTTGATCATCAACTCTTTCACTTCCGGCTCAATCGGCCTCAATATTGATATCGTTTCCGCTAGCTCTTCTTCTCTCTTTTGCAAATATTTATTTCGTTTCCAGGAGGGTTCGCTGTTTTTTGGTTGTACCAGGTTTTTTTCTTTCTCCATCAGACTTGGCAAGGCTACGTGAGTCAGTTCAGGTGGAATATTCAATTCTTTCTTAGTCAACGTAACAAACACATCAGGTAAGCAATCGTCTTTGTGATTTGATAGGGAATTTGGCATTTTGAAAAAAGCAGGGTTGCCTCTGTACTTATCCTGAATTGCAGGCACTGGAATGATTGCGCAATCCATCAGATCTCGCATTTCGACAATAGGACGATAGCTTTCTGATGAATTCATTATCAACTTGGTCTGATGACGGCCAGAGATTGATTTGTATCTTTCGTAATGCTTATTTCGATCGCTTAGCCACTTTCTCCAATTTATCAGTCTTCGATCCTCGATTACTGGTTCGACCGGTATCATGGGTGGGTCAAAAGCTGTACAATACGTCAGTGATCTGTTTTTCATTATTTTAGAATAACTTGTGGGTTTTCCAATCTTGCGACGGTGATCCATCTTTTTCAATACAAAAATACCTCCAAAGAAATTTTTGTTTAATTCGTACAATCTGAAGTTAGCTACTATCAAGTATGAAAATCTACAGTTCCATAGGGACAAACTTCACTGATATTTTGACAAATGAATTTTTTGTAATTTTACTCAAAATTGATTCGTGCACAATTTCACTGATTTGTCGTTAGTTACATTTAATAAAATAGTCATTTATTTGCTGATTTCATCATGAAGCCAGTTATAGGTATCGAATCAGCAGACCCTGTTTCTATTTTTATGTTACAACAATAATATGTTAAATTTCAATTTTATTCACGTATAGATGCTTATAAAAGAAATTTAAGAAAGGTCAAGTTCATTCAGCAATTAGGATACGAAGATGCCAAACTGGAATCACCTATTGACCTGAACATGAGTAAAATGGTGGTAGTGAAGTTGAATGCTTTGAAATGGCACAATCATGAAGTGTCACCAAAAAAGCTAAAGCTCACAAACACAGGACAGACAGGTAATAAGACAAAAATTATCATTCAAGCTTGACTAGTATCTTGAACAAATTGAATGCGAGTAAATAATTTTTTGCAAAGTTATACTAAGTGCCAAATGGCAACAAGAACGTCCATTCATAGCAGATGGACCATTGCTTGGGAAATATGTTTTTTCACAAATACATTTTCATTGGGGACCAACCGATATGAAGGGAAGCGAACATACTGTCGATAACGGAAGGTAAAATATGGTATTGATATTTTATGTATTTCAAAAATTAAAAGAAAATTCAATTATCACCACACTTGGATGATTTTCGTTTTCGTTATCTAGCTTGCCAATGGAATTGCATGCAGTTCATTTTAAAAGTGATTACCTCACCCAAGAGGCAGCACTACGAAAAACTGACGGAATAGCAATTTTGGTTTATTTCTTTAAAGTAAAAAAAAAAATATTGTTTTCACACGACTGTTATAATTATCTTTAATTTATTTACTTTTTCATGTAAAAATCTTCTTCAGCTGCAATCAACAGCCAATCCCACGTTCGATGGAATTATTAAGGCATTACCATTCATACAGAATGCACGCACGTCGACTCGTTTGATACCACAAAGTATCACGACTGTATTAAGGCCGTTTACAAACGATTATTTCGTCTATTGGGGTTCCATATTGACTGTCAATTCCAGTCACAGTGCACTTTGGCTCATTACCAGAGAACCAATAGGAATATCAACGGAACAGGTTAGTTTCTATGTAAAATATAATTTGGCAAATTATAAATTTATTAAATATTTTTTTATAGATAGCAGAATTTCGCAATATTAACGATCTTAATAACGAGCCAATTTTATGGAACTGTCGTCCGTTGCAAGACAGGCAAAATAGAAGCGTGATTCATGTGACTCCTTCAGGATCAAGATATGCTACTCTATTACCTATCCCACGGGATCCACCACCACTGACATTTACTCAATCTGAAGCAAAACTCGAAACGTCAAATAATCGAACAGTTGATTAGACTCATGAAAGGTAAATCGATTGAAAAATATATTAATTAAATAGTAACCCATTTTGTATTCTCAATCTTAAACCCATGTTGATCTACGTATCTTGTATTACAGTGTCACACATATTCTCGTTCATTTCCTTCGACGTCGACGCCTTTTGATTCTCTCCCTCTTGAGGTCACAGTTCGGATACAGGGTTTCGCAATCTGCACCTCCAAGTCCCAAAACAGAAGCTTTTACAGAGTCCAACATTGCCGACCATGGTGATTTCTCCAATACTCTACCAGAAACCCAACTCATCCCTAGGCTGTAAAAATCATTCCTTCTTTACCAACATATGGCAATTTTCAGATGTACAAGGATAACTGACCTCCACACCGGAACCCAGATCCTTTGACCAGTTGCGTATTCTTTGGAAAGTCTGTTGTCCACGCAGAGGGTTCGCCTTAGACAATTTCCTGCATCCTGATTGGCAATTATCGCAGCTTCTATCGAGCGTAAGACTCTGAAGGAAAGTTCATTGAGTTCCTGGTTACCGGAATAGGATAATGACGATTGAGTCCTTGCCTGACGTTTGTAACGCGTACCATCGATGTCTGCTTGTAAAAGAGCAGCAGCAGTCACAGTCGCCACGTTCTAAGGATACAGAAATAAATAATGAAATCATTGAATAATTCTATATAACTGATTTGAATTTCAAACGCACCGTAACGTTAATCAGTAATTGTATGACGAAAAGACCAAAAGCCAAAAATGCCAAAGCTGTTAAGGCAATCTCAAAAAAGTCCTTTATCGAAAGATCACCCTTTCCTTTACCGTAGGAGGTCGGTCTGTGATAATAATGATGATCATCCTCATGATGATTCGGAGCAGTATAGTAATGCTCCTCTTGATGAATGGCAGGATAAAAGTCAGCGTGATGACCAAGATAATCACCGTAATGAAAATTGTGACCTGCAGGTGACGTTAGATGATCTTCGAATGGAATTTTAATGATTTACATTGTCATTCAATGATACCTGCTCTCGTCATTACCTTCATACGAATCGAAGTTATTACCAATTTTACCAGACGGTAATGGCGCTGGCATCGCGTAACCAGTAACTTCACCATCGAAGTCATCAATATCATCATCATCACCTTCACGTCGAACTTCTTTACTCTTCGTTCCTCTTCTAGGCGCATAATGACGATAAATGTCATCAAGCGTCGTTGTTCTGTTAAAAAATTATATAACTAAATTCGTCCATCACCAAATCATTATAATCAACAATGACGAATTCAAAATATCAATGGACCTCTGTAACCAATCTTTATATTTTGAGCTTCCTTCGTCCGATAACAATTTATCGTGAACTGTGATATTTTCTTCACCCAAAAAATCAATCAGCGACGTTTCCAACGGCAATTGAGGACGACGTTTCACTCTGGTTGGTCCAACTTCCTTAAAAATTTCTTCTGCCACGAAACCATGACATAAATATTCGTTCATTCTCTTTCTGCAGGTCAAAACAGTTCATTCACATATTACAAAATTCAAACGTCAAATTCCAAGACACAAGTGTTATCACCTATGATAATCCATGGAATCAAAAGCCTTGAAGAATGATCCATCGGAAATCAATTTAACCCCTACGTTCGATTCATTTCGAAACTCCGACAATTGATCCACGAGTAAAAGTGATCCAGGCAATAGATCCACAGCCAGTATGTCATTCTGATCGATACAAAATTCATTTCCATCGTCGTAACATTCCTCGGCGTAAACACCAAAGTACCCGCAAAATATTAACGTACCCAATAAACGTAACATCGTCACAGATTATATTATTATTTTATTAATTATACAAAATGATTTTTCTCAAGAAAAATTAAACAGTTACTAACGACCCAAGGTACTGGGTGCTCACTAACGGATAAGAAGAAAAGTACTGTCACACCTTAAGGAACAAAACGACACGCTACTGAATGAGATAATACGTCACGTTCCAGCAAAAATAATTGCACTAACTGTTACATTTCTTGCATACCTACTATATACTTAAAGCTAAAAGTACTTTGACTCAAAAATAATAATAATCATTTATCCACTAAAATAATATGTCAATCGTGTCTATAATTTTGTATAGATTTTTTTATATAATTGAGTATCAGTGACATTGACAAAAAAGTACCAAAAATTGCGTACCGAATCTATCACTGATATGGTACCCTCATGCAAGTATATTAGGTGTATATATATACATATGTTTCTGTCCATAATCCCCTATCGTCTGGTGACAGTACCAAACGATTTACATGAAACCTGACACTCGTGATTAAATACGTTTATTAAAAACCACTTACAGCGCTCTTATGAATGTTTTAGGAAGAGGGTTTCGAGTCCGAAGCAGGGGGTTTGGGTCCAGAGGGTGGTAAGATGGGGTAATGGGGGCTTTGTTCCCTTGGGAACTGGCTCACCTGTCTAATATCTCGCGAGAGTGGCTATATTTATACACCTATAGCTGCCAGTTACACACCGAGCTTGAGAATTAATCGCCCAGTTTCTGACAAACTCCAGGTTATTCCCCAGTTTCGAAAAATCTTCAACAAGGATAAAGCAAGGAGCTGCAGCCATATTGGTATTAAGAAAATTATTTTGAAATCCATACTTAAAAATCTAATTTTCGAAATAGTACAGAATTCATTAATTAAAATTTCTATATTTTTTCTACGTTAGACACAGCTGAGACTCACGACCTGAAACTGGCTTTAGGTAGAAATTGACATAGGAATCAAATGGATCCATGCTAATATTAAGGGTTGTACTTGTTATCGTTATCAGTTCACTCATTTTTTTTTATTTTTTTTTTTATTGGAACATTTTATACTTTTACCAACCAACCACTTTACGACACAAGGATATAGGATGTTTTCATGGAAACATTCTCTCACGCTTATGCGTCATATGTGATATGTATGAGGGTTGGTTTAGGTGAGAATCTTTTTCCTCCTAGTAAATGCGTGAGTTCACCCTTAGCTGCCTCTTCAGGTGCGTGATTGATTGTTTCAATTACGTTGCGCAGCGTGCATTGGACGTTGAAAATATTCCTGGTAAAATCATCGATAAACCATATAGCACAGTTACCATATGAGAAAAAGGAATATATATATATATATAATTATTCCATCAAATCAAATATTACCTCTCTGTTATTCCTCTTCATGAAAATCCACATTATCTTCATCAGCCATGACGTAGTTCAGTTACGACCCACACGCACCCCAGGTCTCTGTTTCCTACATTCTTATTTTTTTTTTCTTTTCTTTTTTTTTTTTACTTCCACCAGACGCTAATACGTATCTATGTTCTTGTTGCATTAGAGACATTAAGGATTCACGCGACACGTGAACATTTCCAGGAAGCTTGACGTTCGCTTTGGGACACGTGAACGCTCATGTGCATCCACCGTATCGCTGCTTCCTTTCTTCACGTCCAACGACAGCGACAACGAACAAATTCTTAGGTTTACTTTATTTTAGGTCTCCATCATATTCGACTCAATATTTGTTCACGAGACTCTAACCGGTACCGAGTCACATGAAATCACAGTCTTTTCATTTGCGTTCCCGGAAGTGAAGAAAGAAAGATGGATTCCTACTGACGGATGGGTACGACTATATGGAATTTTGCGGTTCCTCAATTCAGAGAGGAGAGTTTCCATTCACACATTGTACTGGTAAATATACTGTGTCAATAAATGTAATTTTCAATGGAGTACGCTGTATTGTTATTATTGTTATGCTGATGTGAATTATTATTTTAGTTCTTAAACACTTCATCCTGCGAGGACCGATGCTCCAGGCTGCTACTTTTTATTTCGAGTTGACAAGTGGAGAAACTCTAAAGCAGCATGGATTTACGGGACACCGGGTAGAACATTGAAATTCTCAGGGATGTCTCGAAGACTAATGGAAGTGCTATTCGTGAAAATGGTGGGCATTCTCAGACCGTAAACGGAGCTGGTGTAGTTCAATATAGCTCGATAAACGATACTACCGATATAGTGGGTATACGGCGATACGAAACTCCTTGTGCACGCAAGCGTACCTTACTATCTAGAAGAGCACAGAGTGAGTGGATGTTAGAGGCATTTGGGGGTTGAGGGTTGGAGTTGGTGAGATTCGATGTTATTTACAAGAACCCGAGCATCACTTAAGCGAATTATAGTACCATATTTTATAGGCGCAGAGTCTCTCATGTTGGTCCATTTTATTTGGTCAAATGTACACAGTAGGAGTTTTGGGTAAAGGGATGAGTGGATTGTCTAAAGTGAAGTTTTTGATTATAATTAAATTTTGAATAAGGGTTGTACAGGTTTAGGGGTGACTAATGACTGGATATATGGGAACTTTGGGTTTTTAATTTTCATGGGTTTTTATCGCTCGGGGAATATAATTGATGGGGGTATTTTAGGGTGGATAATATTGGTACCATTCGGGATGCTTTTTTGGGGTGAAATTCTTTGAGAACCTCTGCCCCAGGAATTACTAAACACGTGAAGCAGTGTTTTGCCGTGGTTTTGCACGTCGTTCTCTCAGCAGGAGCACCAGAAGCGTTTATCCATTGCTGTACCATTCAGGGGAAAGAGAACGAACCATTAGTTTGCTGACACAAACCCCCAAGTTAGGGGGTTAGAGGGCGGATACATTGGGAAAGGCATGCGCCGAAGGAACCAATCAGAAAATGGTCTTGGGTTCCATGTTAAAAAAAACTCTGTTTATCAAGCATCAAGCCGATGCCCCGTTTGTGGATTTTTCACTAAAAATGCCAATCAAAAATTATCCCTCAAAAATTGCTCACACCATCCGATATCGAATTTCAATAAAAATCAATATGGATAATGACTAATTACAAAAATGTTATTAAATATAATTAAAAATATTGTAAACCACAAAAAAAATTATGTGTATTCGTATAACGATTACATGGACGAATTAAAAACTGAAGATTATTATTAATGAATTTGAAAAGAAAATTTGTACGATTGTCATCCGTTGCGAAAAATAGTAACCAGAATCATTGAAGTTTCAGCGTTAATAATAGACGCGTAAGATACTCGAAAAGGCTGGGATTTAGTATATTATTTGCTGGCGTGTGTTTGCGTGGGGGCGGAGAGGCTGGAAGATGCTGAGGATCTTAGGAGCCACTCAGAAGCGCCATTACGTGTTGGGAGATGGTCTTTCGGTAGAAGTAGAAGTAAAGGTATAGGAGCCAGTCGTAGAGGGAGGAGAAAACGAGAAGAGGGTGAACGCGACATGGATAAAGAAGGATAGAAGAAATGGACCAAGAGGGAGGAAGATGAGGAGATGGAGGAAAGGTGCGAAAGCGTGTTACCTCGCACTTAACCAACTCTCGCCAATCATTCGCTCTTTTCAAAGCACGAGATTGCAACCGCCGCCAGACCCATTACCATTGTCTTCTTGATAAATCGTCCCTGGTTAAATTAACCCTTTTATCACAGACTCGAGTCGAATTGATAAGAAAAAAAGAATATATAAAAATTTTCCTAGACAGACATAAAGTGCAACTTGTGACATTGAAAATGGTGGTAAAAAAAAAAAAGACTGTAAACGTCTATAAAAACAGATGCTTTTTCTAAGAAAAAATATTCATCAAAACAACCCCAAATTGTATGTACCATAAGAAACGTATATAAGGGTTGAAAGTCAAAATTTGAAAATATTCAAATTTTATCTTCTGGTCAAGACTATAGGCTGTATTGGAAAAGTGAACCAATCCAATGGGGGTGCCCGGCTAAAACCGGCACACATGGTGGTACCCTAAATCAACATTAACCCTATATGAATAAAGCTCATCCTTTTGACCCCCTTCCCTTATACAGTGGCGTGTTTCAGTAGCCAGTAGAGAGTGGAGGGATAGGCGGTCTGCGCTGGATAAAGAAGCAAAAGGAGAGGCCGAGGTGCGAGATGTGGCTCCAATCTCGAATCTCGACGGTGGATGAAGCGTCCCCTGGAAGCGTCTGTGTGGTGGGGATGCTGTTGCAGGGTGGTCCTCCTGGACCACGAGACACGTGCCACCTGTCATACATTCAGAAGTGCTTGCTTTCGGTAGGTTTAGAAAGATACTGCGGATTAGTAGGAGAAGAGTCTGATGAAGTGGCACGTCGATGCAAGATCAATCAAAAAATTGTGAAACAAACGAACAGACATAACAATAAAAAGCAGTTTGATTGTGTCTATTAAAATTTATTATAAAAAAATTAAATTTAAGTGCTCAATTTGGTGCACTCGAAGGAGGGATGATAAATTCGAAATAAATCTAGTGTTTGATAGTGTTAATATTTTTGTTCATCCTTTTTGTGTCTTTTTTCTTTTAAAATTTAATGTCAACTTTGCTCGCTACTTGATCATATATGTGGAACTCATGACTTTACCAAGAATGGAACTTCGAGATCAAAATGACAAGATGCACGAGGCACTTCGGGATCTTCATCAAGTACGAACTCTTGGCAATATCGATGAGATGTACACACTTCACGAAGTGTGCGTTCAGAGTGACACCCAGGAGGAAGATATAAACTCGCCAAATTCCTCTCACGAACCGACGGGTTACGTGTCGGATTCGAGTAGCGAGAATTCTCGTGAATATCCAAGAAGACAAAACGAACAAAGAAATTCATCACCGGCAGCAGCGACCAGTGCATTTTCCATTGACAGTATACTAGGTAGAACAGCACGAAGAGATGACAAAGATACAGAAAGAGAGGCTGAGAGAGATCCAGAAGATGATCAAGACGACAGAGACGAGCGTGAAGACAGAAGCCATTTTGTTCGGCCGACGGCAATACCAGCTGCTCATGCAGGTAAAATTTTGGAAAATTGACAAAAATATTTCGAAATCAAAATTTTTTTTTTAACCACTCAATTTTTCAGGATTAACCGGGGCCTTATATCCTGCTACAGGACTTACGTATCCCGAAGGAAGTTTGACGGATCCTACCGGATACTCTGCAGCATCCTTAGCCTCGGCATCTCTTCTGTACAGCGGTTGGTTCGCGCAATCGAAACCTAGTCAATTATTTGGATTACATGGTGAGTTTTACGAAGGAAAAAATGTTATAAATATTTTTGAAAAATTCCAAAATTTTTTTATCAATACGACCAGTATTAAAAATGGCGTCTGTAATATTATTTTTATTGATGGATGAAACTCAAATTATTATTATTAGCGAACGATCGCCGTACTTCTATTTAGTGAACAATGCCGTGAACATAGTTAGGTGCTTACGAGGGTTCAAACGAATATTGGATATTACCAGAGGCATCTTGGGTAATAGCTTTTTGGCACGCGAACTCGACATCAACACCCATCGCGTTTCTCTACCCATTGACCCTACCTGTAATACGTGACTATCGCGTTATCATGTAATAATTGAATTGACCGTACTTGGCGTTTTTGAAAAAGTTTTCTACCTACCAATCGGTCCGAAGAACGTTTGTCTAAGAATAATATATTTTTTGAGTTTTGTAATACGTAATAAAATCGCGAAAAAAAAAACGAAAAAATTTTGTCAATATTTTTCAAATATATTTTCATTTTTTTTTTTCCCATGATTATATCGATCTTCGATCTATGCTAATGTACCTTTGCTTTCTGAAGATACACATCATACATATCCGCCATTAAGATTCTCTCCTGCTTCTATGTGTCCGCCATACTGTTTTTAGAAATACGTTTATTGGTCTCATCCCGCTAACTATCTTCTCGAGAAGTGCTAAGAGCCTCGGCACACTCGTAAATCTTCAACTTCCATTCTCTTCACTCTTCGTCTTCCCCCATCGCCGCTCACTCGTTATGTACAACTGTCATTTTTACGACACGTATTTGACGAATAAAAAGACACACGTGTTTCAATAATACTTGAAGATCGGCAGATCTTCACGCTGTCGATATTTAAATTCCATAATATCGACCTCCGATCAAAGTCATGCAACAGTAATTAATATTTTCAGACCGATTGACTTTTGTCGTACAGTTGCAAATTTTTTATATGAAAATTTTGACTCTTTTTTTTTTTTTTTTTTCATACTCTCAGTGCTTCCTCTACGTCCGTAATGTCTTCCGTAGTCGAATTCTGGTTGACCTTAAAATTCTAAGCGATGCTTCCTCCGGGTCGACCTCGAATTTTTCAATGGATATTATGGGACCCTTGAAAAAACCCCTATAAAAAAGGCTAAATCCTTCGTCAAACATGCGACATCTATTTGCTAAACCCTCGGCGCAAGGAACTGCTCTTCTAACTGACGAACAAACAGTCGTAAGGGACGAAGAATGCATGTATCTTATGTGAAGACGCGATTTTTTGGAAATCTGTATTAGACGAACAAACAGCAAAGCTTTACGATGGGCTTCGCAAGTATTATTGGGAACCTGTGAAGTGGCGGCCATTATGGATCTTTAATAGGGATTGGTCCCTGTTGCACATTGCAAGCGCACGCCAATTAGTTTGACAAACTTATACTTATTTTTTTTTTTACTAAGTTGAAGAAAATTTTGACAAGTGCTCGAGTGATTTTTTTTTTTGGACTGAAAATTTGGATTTTTTTTTTTTTTTTACGGTAAGATATGATATTGTCTTGGAATTGAATTAAATTTTTTTTTTTTTTTTTTCATCAATGCCAAATAACTTCCTGCTAACGGAAATCTATGATACTTTTTCACACGTTGATGATAACCGTACCCAAACAACAAAAACGTTCTTCGGTGTAAACTGTTTGACCAGCTCTTTGGTATCTTCTGGACCATATTGACAGTAAGATGTCACACGTTCTTCAAATAATCTTACATATTTTAGATATTTGGTAATTCGACGTGTTTGGACGGTTACGCCGTTTAAGAGTCAGAGGGTTGAGAAAGTGGTAATTGAGCGCAAGCTGTTCACGTTTGTTGAGCCATTAAGTGTAATGATTATAATGTTAAATTTTTATTAACACAGCCATAAATCTTGTCGCTGTTACCAACCACTGTAAAATTTCTATTACGTGACATGTGAAAGTAAAAAAAAAAACATTAGGAGTGTATAAACGTTAAACGTTCATTGATATTTATTGTACGTATAGGAAATTCGATAGACATTAAATAGACATACGTTAGACTCGTTAACCGTGATTAACCTCAAAATTATTATTTCAGCCCCAAAACCGAGTGGGAGACGATCTCGTAAACCAGGAATAGACAGAAAGCCACGTCAAGCTTATAGCGCTAAACAATTGGAGAGACTAGAAGCTGAATTCAAAGTAAGAAAAATTGATCTGATATTAATTTGAAAAAAACAAGTCAAGTTTCAAGATCCTATCATTTTTTTATTTCTAGATCGACAAATACCTGAGCGTGAGCAAACGCATGGAGCTGTCAAAGTCTTTGAATCTGACGGAGGTTCAGATAAAAACGTGGTTCCAGAATCGACGAACAAAATGGAAGAAGCAATTAACATCCAGACTGAAGATTGCACAGAGACAAGGATTATTTCCACCGACTTATTTTCCACCAGCCCAATATCCATTGTTACCGTATTACGCTACGCCCCTCATGTTTGGAACGCCGACGTCAGACGACGCCCCTCAGAGCGTCACGACGCTCTCACCCCGTCCTGTAGCGCCGTCGCCAGATAACGTTTAAAACATGGGAGACGTTGCTGCTTGTAACAATTATTATATAAGTGCAATAACAATATTTGTTTTGTTTAGCATCTAAAAATATCCGTTTTGCACGTCACTTGCAAAATGCACAAATATTATACGAGTTTTCTATGCTTTCCATGACATTTTGAAAATACTTTTGTCAATGATTAGAATGAATATTGATAAAGCTAGTTGACATATTTACTGGACTCGGTGCACGCGGTAAATCGTGCTATTATTCTTTTGTACAGTCTAGAAGTATCGGTACGTTAATAAGGTACTAATTAGCCATAATTAAGTAAACCGACGAAAATGTAAAACAAGTGAGATAAGTGAGAACGAAAATTATGGTATCGATAACAATATCGATAAATAACTAACGAATGATTGCTCTCTTGATCTTCCTCGAACGATTGTGTGTATATAAAGTTAAAATACTATGAATAAATATATGCTATATCATTAAAGACGTGTTTATCTAAGGCGCAGTGTGATTTATACAGACAAGCAGAATAATTGCATGCATCGCAGAGGCTGTCACGTGCCCTTGAGAATAGCAAAAGATATTGTAAGATTAGAAATAGCATTGGAAACGATCAAATGGAATTTTGTGGATTACAAAATATGACAGTTACTTAAATCATCTGTGGGAGATTTTATTAGTGAAGTCAAACAAATATGCAGTATATATGACCTACACCTGATTCAATAACTAACATGTGGTAGAGATTGCTAAATTATATATTTTAATTAAACATCTGTGTTGCATGGCTATGACATACGTATTAATAAATAAACACAAGAAGCAGGTATATATAGCCGGCTGAACATCATCGAATCATCAATATCGAAAACTCTCTTATTCTATGAATAATATGGTGTCCTACAAAGTCCTCGTTATTTTGGTGCTGCTTGCATTAGCAGGAGATTTAATTATAATCGGTTCTATCAAGGAAAGCAAAGCAATCAGCAACTTCTTATAATAACGTAATGGTTGTCTCGTATCACCATTATGGCATCACGTGGACAACTGGACAGCAACCATATTGGGACAACATGGCATTTCAAGAAATATTAATGTCTACAATCAACTAATAAAGTTATTAGTCCACAGCTAATTGGTATTACGTTTTTCCATACCTAGTATTATGATAATTATATTTTATAATATCATGTGATAAGGGATATTCAAGTTTTCATGGATGCTGGGATTTAATTATTTTATTACATTGTCTCATGACCCATAGTCTACGGATAGAATCTCATGTGATACCAGTCCTCTACTTTTTGCATTTTGTATGTAACAAAAGTTACTTAAAGAGATCTAGGGAAACGTCTGAGACGGACAATCGTTCTTTTTATCAAGAAGCTAAACGTGTTTCATTACAAGAAATTAAAATTTCACATAATCTCAGATACAAATCTTTGAAACTTAATTGCTATCATCACGTGGTGAATCAACGCACGTTAGTTAATAATCGAGGTTATCAAGGATTGTTATGCTTGGAATTAATTGGTAGAAAATATAAGTTATTTCACGAGAATTCATTTAACAGTTTTACTACTCATTTTTACTATACACTGTATTACATTTTGTATGATACATTGATGCTCAGGATACTAACGTCAGATGGCACGAGTGTCGTATCGCTACTTGGTTCTTGTCCGTGCTAAGTTCATATAAGAACTTTGTGTGTCATCTTGTACTCTCAGTTTACTCTGTGGATGTTTCGCGACAGGAGTATCAATTAGCTGTTGATATACGTTCGTATTATTGAACAAATATAGTATCAATTGTTTTCTTTACACTATGAGTTCTTTATTGTCGCAAAAGATGGCGTACCGATATGTTGTTGTATGGAATATTATGCTTTGCATAAAAAATTACAAGGCCTTTTGATACTGAAAAAACTGTTTTATCCTTTGATAAGTATGGTACCGTCTTTACTATCATGTCACACCATCATGCATTATTCATCAAGTACAAACTACATTTGTTATCAAGCTATTAAATAGATATATCCGATGCGCAGTACAATTATGATATAACAAAATGATATATAATGATTATGAAGACAATGAAGTTAATATTGACAAATATAAAACATAAACACTATTGCGAATAAATAGGGACTTATACTAATGCATGTATAGGACAGATAGAGATGCTAAAGAATCGATGATACTATAGTAAAATAACGAGACTTATGCTGATTGGCGCAAAAGAAAATCGATAAAAGAAATCGATAATCGCTATCGCAATTATCTCGTAATACTTTGAAACTGGTTGTCAGGATTAGTCAATAACAAATTGAAAATCCCAACTCCCAACAATTCCATCCTGTGTTAACTTAAACTTAGGAATCGTCGAGTTGCAATAGTTTCGCATTTGTTCCTGCTTGTGCACATAGAAGTGGCTTAACATATTTTTCCAAGATCAACATCTTTAGTCCAAAGTGTCCTTCCCGGTCTTCGGTAGGAAGAAGGACATAAAAGCACATACTGTAAAGAACAAAACGAAACGTTACCACCCATATTTATGATGGGACAAAGTTAACTGTACAAAAACAGTGAAAAATCATGTACTTACCAAAGAGGAATGCAGCAAACAAAATGATCGGGACGACGCAGGCCATATCGATCAAGTAACCAAAAACTAAGTTACCGACCAATGCACCTAACCGACCCATGGTAAGAGACAAAGCCGCCGCCATTACTCTGAAAGAATGAATTTGGAAGAAATATTATAAATTTCAAATTATAATACAAAATTAAGCTCTATTCTGTTTTTCTTTTACCTCAAATTTGTTGGAAACATGTCAACGATCACACAGTACACCAATGAGATACCAAGTGACGTAAGTGCTTCAAAGATGCACGAGAGAATCAAATTCTGATTCGAATCTACTACATAGTAGAAACCAACGGTTACTCCTCCGGATACCAACAGCGATAAAACTACAAGTACAATTCCATGTATTAATTACAGTCAATTTTAATTATACACTTCAAATCTCATTTCTACGATACTCACTCAGGAAAAATTTAGCTCCCAATTTATGTACAAACAGAGGAAGAACGATGGAACCTGGAATACAGGCTAATCCAATGTACACGGTATGTAAATATACCGAAGAAGCAATTGTGGTGTCACATCCATATGGATCAGCTGTCTCATCATCAGAAAGAGCAGAGACGATACAGACCGATGTAGTTTCGCCAGGATTTGTCTGTTCGAACTCTTCGAACCTGGTTTACAAAATATTATCATTATTATATCTGATAGCTACTTTATTGCTTATCAATGCAACAAATAATTTTTTCTTTTTATATTTATCAATATCCAACATGGGTTACCTGGTGAATAATTCTGGGAACCAAACCATTAATGTGTAGTAGCTGCTAGTCAGACCAAATTGTATACCACAGGCTAGTAAGGTATTGCGAAGATATGGAGGCTTGCATAAAGCTTTGGTCAAACTCCAAACTTCGGAAACGAGCATCTTCAGATCTTTGCGTTTATGGAGCTTTAACGCCATTGTTGACTTTTCCTTAGGACTTGATTTTTCCAGCAAAGCTTTGACCTGTGAGATAACAATATTTTCTTAGTATACCAAGTTTTCCTATTATAATTATTTTTATCTCTTATATATGTGTATATATATATATATTTACTTACTGGATAAGTTTCAGGATCCTTTCCAGTATTTTGAGCGTAAATCCATTTGAACACTTCAAACGCAGCTTCCGTTTCTCCACATTCCATAAGAAATTTAGGACTTTCGGGAAAAGTGAATAACCAAAGTCCAATCATCAAGGATGGTAACGCGCACAAAGCCACGAAGAGATTCCACGATTTGAAGTAAAAAGCGTCCGATTCATAAGTGAAGTCAATTGGAATTATGAGCCAGGCGATCACTGAAAAATTTTCATAATGATTTTATAATAAATTATTACATCCACATTAATCAATATTTTTCTAAAAACTTACAAGGCAATACGATTACACCAACGGTCCAGAACATTTCCATCCAGCACAGAATCTTCTCACGATATTTCGTGGGCTGAAATTCGCCCAGGTATGGGAAGCAAATACCCATAGCTCCAGTGACGCTGTAAAAATAATTTTTTTTAATTTATTTTTTTTTATCAATTTTAATATTCTTTTTTATGGTAAGAAAGACTTACGCAAATCCATTCAAAAAACGAAAAGCCAAAAAGACCCAATAGTATTGAACGAACGATGATATGATACCCACGATACCATCCATCAATAACGTTGCGATAAGGACAATTTTTCTTCCCTTGGTATCAGCCAGACATCCCCATATGTAAGAACCAATTACCATACCTGTAAAAAAAATAATTTTTTTTTTTTTTTCTTTATTGATACCATTTAATTGTGATCCTTTCAAAGTGTCAATTCTTATACATTAGTGGATACTTCGTGTCAAGAAGCCGCTAAATCTCATAATAGTTCATTATTATGGCTTCTTTGTTCTGAACTGTTACCAATCAATACACGCCATTGCTTGAGCACCCCTAAGATACTATAGTGGATGCACAAATGAAAAATTTCAAGATCAAATTAATTTTCAAAATTCACTCACCAAGCATTGGTGATGCTGTCAGGTATCCTTTTGACGTGGAATCCATTTGTAGGTCGCATTGTGCAGCAGGTAATACGAATGAAAGTATAGTAACTCCTATCGCTGTATCCATATAAATCAATCCACTAACTGCCAATAGCATATAATGAAATTTTCCAAAACCTGTTGAAAATTAATTTATGTAAAATTAAAAAAAAATTTTAATCATCGTTTAGGTGATGATTTTTTTTTTGCTTCGGTTTTGGGATATCATTTATTGATTGAAACGATCAATCATTATTGGAACCGATCGACGATAATCTTGTCAATTATGTAAACTGATCTGCGTGTGAAAATTATAGCTTTATCAAAATATCATCCAATTCTAAACTTCATTGGGATTAATGTTTAATCCATTGATTTTGATTAGCAGCCGATATGTCATATTTGTAAAATATGAGGGATTAATCGAATTAACCGTGAAGTTGCGATTTTTTTCATACTTTTTCACTATTCTCACTACACAATTTTCACTCACCTGTCGCAGTTATGGCATGCTCAAAGTTGGCAGCACCCTCTGCCAAAAAGTCAAAACCTGGAAAAAAAATTTTTTTGAAACGTCAATCCCGTTACGTTATATTTAAAAAAACGGGGGCTGTCTTGTCTTACGTGATTTTTACAATATATGTATATGTGCGAAATAATAAACCGAATATTTGTCAAAGTGATAATTAAAAAAAATATCTTTAATATATTATTTTAATATATTATTTTGGAAAAAAAAAAATTATATCAAATATTCATACCCATGGCTGATTATTCGGGGCACCAATGACTTCGGGCGGCAAGAAGTTCTCTTCTTGTTCAAAAGACGAAGAAGTCGCTAGCGTCGCCTGCTGGAGGACCGTTGCCGCTCATGTAAAATAGTGTCAGCTTCTTGCGCGTGTCCCCCGGTTTTGTTTTTGCTCGCAGCTGCTCCCCTCGCTCATTGGCGAACACCCGGTATCAGATCGGAGTTTTATCGCGCAGGGAAATTACGATTTCTGTTTACAAATTATCTTTGGGCCAGTCGCGAGTCTCGATACTTCAGATTGATATTATTCCTCGATAATCCCATTCGAGCGTCTGAGCATCTATTGTACTTAAAAATATTTGCAATTTTTTTTCATCTATCAAATCCACCTCATTGGCCGTGAATACAATTATGAAAAAAATATTTAAAAAAATTGAGTTTCTTCCACCCTGTCACTCTGTAACGATAAAATAAATCAGCTTTGAAAATTTTTATTACAATCGTTAATCTCAATGACGACATATAAGACAGGTTATTCATATTTTCGAAAATCAATTAAAATCATGAAAAAAATTTTTTTTTTCTCGAAATCATTTGCACGATAACATTTCTTATTATGTCAATGAACATTGCAATTACTTCAATATGATTCACGATGCACCTGCATCTGCACTGCATCTCGTTCAATGTGCAAAGTGCATACAACTTCGAATTCCATATATTTCTAGAGCTTTAAATGTCCAATGCATCACGTAGACAGGTATTTTTTTTTGTTATAAAATATCTTTGTACTTTGTAACAAGCATCGACTATAACGGGTGTCATAAATTTTTCACAATACTCCCAAAGGAGCGAATAAGAAAATCCGTTGCATGCAATTTTCACAATGCAAAGTAACGAGACCTTCTGGAAATTATTGAAAAAAAAAAGAAACAAATTTTATCCAAGAGAGTAACAACAAATTTGAAATTGCCACTTAGAGTGCCTATACATCATAAGGCAAACTCAATACACCTGTGGAAAATTAATTACCTACACAGTGTACATAGCTGCTAACCAGAAACAGTCAAGAGCGAATCGCGACTTACGAGTGGGAGTGACACTTGGTAAAAATTTGTTTAATTTCCATGTTATTCGCCAAACTCATCGATCTCTACATCACTTCTGCCCCTGTTTATTTCACCAAGAATTGCCTCATCGCGTAGGAACACAGACGCAGACGGTATACAGATTTTAATAATGACGTAAATATTCGCAAATTACGCATCTACGCGTGTTTGAACAATGAAATTTTGACGAATTAAAAAGAACTTTCCAGAACATTAGTTTCTGTGTGTAAACGGTAAATTGCAAATTACACAACCTTCTTGATTGCTTTGATCTTACCTTTATCAGTCAAATACCAAAATATTTCCAATTCTTCCATCCATACGATTATTCAACTCTATGGTTTAACCATCCGTATATAAAGTAGAATTCCAACTCAAAACTTATTGAATTACTGAACAAACTACGCCAATTGTTGACGTAATCTCAAAGCAGCTAACCTAGGAGTGTCGATAAACAATATATTGTTTGCGTAATATACACGTGCTGTCTGATGCATCCACGTGGCAATAAATGACAGTTGCTCGTATTTCGTTTTCACTTATGATTGCATTGAAATCTTTTCACTGAGACGTCATTGAAAAATGACAATGATAAAAATGGATACAAGTGACGAATCTAGCCTAGTCGGTTACACACTGGCAACGTAGTGATGAATTTTAACGAAGCTGCAGGACGGTTAACATGTTTGGTGATAAAATTAAAAGGTTGATAAAGCAAGTCAATTACGCGTGATAAAACAAACCAGTGCTTTAGCGATATTGGAAGGATTTTATAATTCCGTCGAATCCATATTTCGGCAAAATTGTACAGTCACTGATATAATTTTAATGATATGCTTCTTAATGATAGTAATACTAAAATCTTTTATCTGCACCTACGATTACACTTTATCTGATAATAAATCAATTTTTAGTATAGGACGAACGTGATTTTTTTTTTTATATGTTTTCAATCACAAATCTCATATATTTGACACAGAGCATTATTGCCAATCGAATCTATTAATCATTGGATTATCGATACCGCAATAAGATTGCCAGACGCTTCGCTATCAGATGCAATGATAACTGATACGAGGTTATCACAATTGAGGGAACGTCAGTCAGATTTCACTGATAGAATTTATCGCAATCACACGGCGTTATCACGATTCGCGATCCTTAAGTCAATTATCAATTTTGTGTATAATGATTGACAGCTACTTGAAATCGCGCAGAGAAGCTCCATGATTTGAGGACTGTCATAAAAAAAACCCCGTTCGGTCGTTATAAAAATTACAATTTTTACCCTAAAAATTGATAAAAAAAAATTTTGCAAAATTCATATTTTTCAATAATATATCGATCCATTATCGACGACTATAAATCATCATTCTTTTTCTCTCACCTATTCAATTTTACATATTTTAGGAATTGTTCCACAAAACGTTTACTACATTCTTCCCCTACCTGTTTCATCTCAGCCTCGATCGAAGATGCTCGAATCGAATGACTAAACTTTTGGCACTTGAGCAAGTATCACGTGAGGCACTTTGGTCTTCCTTTATACCATTACAGTACGACGTTCACCACCGATAGTCTCCTGGTTCGTGTTATCCATCGACGATTAAAAAACTGTACGTTATATTAGTGAATCTGAAAAAAAAATTGACGTTAATCATCAGTGAAATTTTAGTTCAAATCTTCGATGACCACGTTCGACTGTGCTACGAAGTTGACAGATCGTAATCATAGTGGTAATTAGGCTTTGGTTAAATTAAAAAAGAAAATCAATCACTGACTAATATAACACATCAATAAGGATCCTCAGCATCCGTAAGAATAACACTTGATGATAATTCAATGACAGATATAAAATATACCAAGATACACTGCACTATTAGTTTTGTAATTAGGTAACACAAAAATCGACACGTGCTACTATCGTATAAAGTCACAACAAGTATTGACACAAATGATTTATAATAGATCAATAAAATCCTTGAAATCAATCGATCCTTGAAAACTCGTATCTCACCACTGATTCTTGCTCGAGATCAATTATTAAATCCCAACACTTTGAATGCTTATATAATTCACGATTAATTCACAAACCTCCCTATTATAGCCTGTATATATCTATATATATGTATTGACAAATTTATCTCGTAACACAGATACAAACAAGATTATATATATATATATACATTGTATAAACAATCCACGTGATTCGATATTCATGCGAATCGACAATATGGAACAATGACTAGGAAATGCGACCAGCGAGGCTCTGCACTGATCCTTAATTAGAATTAGACCAATGGTAACAACTATAATTACAGAGGCACGTCGTAATGACCCTCAAAATAATATATTTATATATACCTCGCAAAGTCGATAGTCTTGCTTTGGCATTGCTTAGCTGTATGTTTGACGCTTGAGCTCAGCCAATTTTCAGTCATTTGGATTTAATTCGCAGAGAAATAAAACATATGTTATAAAGAAAAAAATATTGTCTGTACTTATGAGGGTCGGGAAGTTGCATTCGGTGATGCATTAGAACAATGTCAAAGACATTTTTAGGAATAAAATGACATGTGATTTCAATATCACTTATAATGATTTACACGTGATTTACAATGACGCTGACTATTCGCTACGTATGTACTCACATGGATCATATATGTAACCGTGTAATAAAGTTACACATGCAAATGAAAAGTCGGCGAGAAAATGCACTCTGGCAAAATTTCTGGTATGATAGAATGTACGTTGACTGCAATACATGCTTAGATATAGCTGAGATAATTGTGCAAGATTTTGGAATTGCAAAAATTGTGTGTTGATAAGATAGCCAAGCGTGAGATTGCTTACGAATGCATTTTTATATTTAGATATTATATGTGGGCGATACTGCTATCGTCTTAGAAGGTACAAATAATTTGTGTAATAAGTATTGAGTAGAAGTTAGTGTAATAAGTAGCAATTAAAAAAATGGTATTTAGAATTATTAGGGAAAAATGATAGTTGATTGATAAGGGGATGGGGGAGGGGGTAGTGGATTGCAGAAATATACCGACAGAGTTCAATCGAAGGTATACTGATAAATTATCAGCGAATTTCAGTAGCAGTGATTTGTAACGCTAGTACTGATTGCGGATATAATCACAATATCGTATGTGACAAGCGTATATGTGGAGAGAATGTAGCTTTGATTTAATCAGATATAAAAGTTTGCCAATTTAATATGTTTGCTTGTAACGCTTATCGATGAAAATTCATTTCCTGCCCTGAGCTATTTATATTTTTATGATTCAACAAGATTTTCATATCACAACAGGATGCTCGTATTAAATATAAAGACGTATGAAATTAATTATTATTTTTTTTAATGTATTAAAATATTATTTTTTATTATTAATTCAATAATTCGTCAATAACGACAAAATCTGATATTCGAATAATTTCAGTTAATATTTCTTTCTACTCTTCTTTGATTTCTTAATGTAAAACTAAAAAATACCATCCTCTCGTTTCACTGATTCAATTGTCGCTCCTGTAAGGATAAAACTGACAGTCACGATGAAACTGTAAATTCTATTGCTTTTCTTACGCGTCTTCCTTTCTGTCTTTTTTCCTTCCTTCCGTCAGTTCCTCTTTTCTCTTTCTCTTACCACCTTGCCAACCCATAGAAATAAAGTTTACCGAACAATTTCCACGCTTGTGGGATTTACGTTTACTGTCTATTCCAGTCCCGGATAAGGATTGTAGGGACCCATTGTCTTAGTCAATTCGATCAATCCTATTTTCAATCTCCTATCGTATTTCCGGCCTCTTTTTCTTTTTCTTATAACAATTTGACTTACGATTTCGTACGATAATCGCGTAGATAATTTTGACCTTGATAAATACAGATTTTTACGAATCATTTTATTTTTTAAGTTTCTCATTATTATTGGTACCATTTAAAAACCTGCTTTTTCTATAAATATGTAATTTAGTCGTATTCAGATGCACGATTGTAACTAATGGTAATTTTGTCTTGACAACATATGTGATATATATATATATATGTATACATATATATATATACATGAGTTTACGCTAGTACTCTATGTGTTTCTTTTGCGCAAATTGTCTCCTCTACGTCAGCGATAAGACAGTTTGCACGTACGATACGTCGTTGTCTGTCACGTATCGATACTCATTATATATAGTCCTGATAAATACTGATTTCGATAAAAAAAAATCTTGCGAATTCTGAAAAATATGTTGAAAATCACAAAACACTGATATCACACGAGAACTCGATAATTTATGATTTCCAGAAATTTCGTCGTTGGTTTTACCAATAAACATTTCTATTGATTTTTTATTATCGATTTTAAATTATGTCAGACGGTTATCAGTCATAGAGGAAAAAAAAAAAGTTTACATAAAAATTATTTTCATCACGTGGGGATAAATTTTTGTTTAAATAAAAGAAAAATTTATAGAGTCAATATCTTTGCTCCTATAGACACTCTAAAGTCTGCCGATTGAGGAATGGAACGAGGTCATTAAATTACATGTAAACTGATTCGTTATTGCCCAATAGGGGTTTAGCCTTGAGCCTACCCTGCCTCAAGATACCAATAGCTCTGAGTCAGGATGTCATCGTGTTGCAAGTGAATCTATAGTAAAAAAATGTACATTTTAAATCACCCTTATTAGCAATAAAAAATTTTTTTTTAAAAAAACCACCCTCATTATTTTCCCAAAAAAAATTGAGCAACCCCACACGGATATTAGACACTGATGAGAATGATATTTAATACGCGTCATTTTATTTGTCTCTTGTGAATTATTTACGGGTCAGCGACAGTGTCGCGTCGCTTCATGAAAACGAATAAAGGGAACGTTCGGAATGTCTTTTCCAATAAACAACGTAATCGGATTGAGATGAGGACACATACCGCCATCTTTATCAAGTCTATTGCAGTTGTATATTCCCAGTATTAGACTCGTGTAAAAAAGAAGTTACTATCCTCGTCGCTCCCTCGTACCAAGGGGTATCTAAATCCTCCGTAATTAATTGACGACAAGCCGATTGACGTTGATTAAAAATACCAGGGGACCGAAGGCAGAAAGTCTACAGTCATTAGAGAAAATCCTGAGTCGAATTTGCTATCTGAAGAAATTCGTCGTTACGTCGCTGTCGCGCTAGGATAATTAAAAGTTTTGATAAAAATTTTTAATATTGTTATACAAAATTTATCGACCCGTTGATTTACTCGAATACTAAATCAAATCGTTCCTGATCCGGTTCATCGATTTCATACTGTTAACCTACGTAACAACGGAGCCTTCACCAAGGCTAACCAGACAAGACCTACTTTGTATGGTTTCCTTTGACAGATGCCAGCTGCAATATTCACCCAGAATTTCCTAGAAGGTAATTTTTGTATGAATAACGTGGAATAATGCAAATGTTGATGCTCGGATGAGAAAATAAATCACAGTTGATTTTTTTCATTTCAATGATTCCCCTGAGTCGTGAAATAAACTTGGATATTGTATTTTTTTTTTTTTTTGAAAATTTATCTCGTGGCTGACATTTAAGTTATTGTGAAATCAAATGAAATTGTTTTCGAGACGTTTTAAACAGATGCTTGGTTCGTCCGTGACAAATATCTTGAGGCGAGTACGCAGGTGTTGAGAGTTGTTGACAAATGTCATTTAGTCATTAGAGAGCGATGTTGACTCTGACTGTATTGGTATAAAATAAGATACAAGGCTTGCCGAGGTGTTTATTTTTGAGTCGATATTGAAATTCTGAAGGTATACATATATTCAAATTTGAAAATGGTAACAGCAAAGTTTGTAGTAATTGAATGAAACTGAGTTTGCAGTGGTTATATACTTTTGAGACGAAGGATGCAATTTCCAGGACGGAAATTGAATTTGCTACTGATGGAAAATGCAGCGTGGATATAGCATACGATTGGAAATGGCTCGCTCACAATATTACGTAGGTGAGTAACGATGACTGTCAGTGACTGTTGATTGCAAAGTGTTTATTGAGAAGCAGACGAAAAAATGTGTATAATTGTATAAAAAATTTTTCAGAAAATTCATACGTCACAATGACAATGAAAACTTGAAAAGATTGTAGGTTAGTAGTAAAATGACAAAATGTTGAAATGTCATGATGAATTTTGTGGAAAAATCACTGTTGAAAAACCAAAGTCCATTGTGGATGAAACACAGGAGGATCCATTAGCGATAAACGGGTCAACTAGGGATAAACCAACCCCTAGAAACGGGTGGAAAGTACATGCTTGTTGCATCAATGCGAACTACCAATCCTTATGGTGTGTCGATGAAGTGGAAAAAAAATCAACCCTTATTAGAAAAAAAAAACACCCTGTAAATGTTGCTACTTATGTAATAGCGAATAAAAACGATTGAAATAATTTAAAAAATTGAAGTTTCTCATAATGAATTTTTTTTACAACCCTTATCATTGTTTATAATTATATACGAAATTAGGGTTGTAACCAAGTTGCAGGGTAAAACAAGATATATGTTGCATCTGGACAAAATAGCAGTGTAGCCTTGCAAAGCGTCGGCGTCGCAACGTCAGGCTTGCTCATCGGGGGTGGTAAAGCTTTGGGTGGTAGTCGTGGTCTTTCTTGGCGAGAGGGTAGGTAAGCTTTAGAGGGTAGTCGAGCGCTGCCCGTAACAGTAAGCACACATAATAATTTCTTGGAGAACAAGTAATTTCCGATTCTGATAAGACACTGTGCTAAGATTACACGTTATCAGTAACATATATATTGATACGTGGTACAAGGTGAATCGAGACAAATCTCTAGGTTAAAAATCAAGATTGAAGGAAATCATAGGAAAATTCATGGATAACTGATAAAAATAATCGAACGTAAGAATTTACATGGCAGGAGTGAAGAATTGGAAAAATATACAAAAAACTAAGCAAAGCAACCGGATATAGAAAAAAAGTTATTTAACGAAAATTAAGATTTTTCACCACGCCATAGAGACAGTATGAGAACAGAAAATTAATCTTTCTAAATTCAGTGAACTTTTACTATGTGAGTGTTTTACTTTGGTCGAAACTGCCTGTGTCTTTGTACGACAATTGTACTACAATGTATGAACTATTGTGCTGTTGCTAAGAGTATGCATTGTATGTATATATATATATATATATTGTATTATGCATACTCTCTATACAAAATGTACCAATTCTATTACCGATAGATCGATCGATTCCCGACAATGCGATAGAACGTTACCGCCAGCTGTGATGAATGCTCTGAGAAAAATCTAAGAAAAATCTGTTCTTGTTACATTTCCATTTATTATTTTTGCCATGCCGACTATGCGTAAGAAAGCCGATACGATTTTTCCAGGCTGATTAGGCAGTCGTAGAAGACTTATTGGACATATTATTTATACCAAGCCTTACGTAAGGAGAGTACATTGATAAGATGTCAAATAAATGCGCTTCTGTATCCGAAGGGAAATAAATATAATTGATTGATATATCGATAGATGCATATAGACATAATATAAAGAACATTCGATACTTATCAGCAGAAATTGAATGAAATTTTTAATAAATTTTTTATAAATATTTTTTCCAGCTCATAACTCGACATCATCATGGTAGACAAGCTTCACGAATACGAAGGCTTCACCGGACGTGTTCATGGATATCGTGATAAATTGAAAGAAAAGTGGGAATCCTGGAAAGAATTGAAACGCGAAATACCCACGGATCAGGGTATCGAGGGTTTTTTAAATCATCTTCGAGGACCGCCAAAATTGGAAAGAACTCTCGACGATTATTCGCATATATACAGGTAGCCGAATTTTTGTAAGATTTTAACCGATAAAAAAATATTACACTTTTTATCACCTCGTATATTACATAGAAAAAAAACTCGTGGTGAATTAGTACGCGTTTCGGCTGCCGTCATGGGAATCGAATTTTCATATGCCGCTGAGACAGCCTTTGTATCTCCCACGCTTCTAAAGATCGGCGTAGATCATCAGCATATGACTTTAGTATGGGCCTTGAGTCCCCTCGTGGGATTCTTCGTTACCCCAATTTTGGGTAGTGTCAGTGATCGCTGTCGACTCAAACAAGGTAGAAGAAGACCCTTCATTTTGCTTCTGGCAGTGGGTGTACTTATTGGTAAGTATTTACAAAGTTAGGATAATATAAAAAAAAAATTTTTTTAATTTCTATTTTTTTTGACAGGACTAATTTTGGTACCAAACGGCGAAGGAATGGGTTACGCATTCGGAGATATACAGTCTGTAACAAACGTTACTGTACCTCATGGACACAGGACAACGGCAAAGTCATCGAAAGATGATGCACCGATGACGTCATCAGTATCATCACATTCATGGGGTATTTTTTTTACTATTTTGGGAACGGTTTTACTGGATTTTGATGCGGATGCTTGTCAGAGTCCGGCTAGGGCTTATCTGTTAGACGTCACGGTACCAGGTATGTCTTATCTGAATAATAATCTATTCAAGTGGCTTGTGTCAGTCATGTCATTTGCGTACGTGAAGAATAGGTACTGTCATTGATGACTAAATTCCAGAGGATCATGCCAGGGGTCTGAGCACGTTCACCATAATGGCTGGATTAGGTGGATTCATGGGATATGGACTTGGGGGTATTAATTGGGACGCAACGACAATTGGTGTCATGCTTGGAGGTCATCTTCATGCTACGTTCACTCTAATCACTATAATTTTTGTGATCTGCGTGGCTTTGACTATCACGAGCTTCAAAGAGATTCCGCTCGAGGTTCTCGAGAGAGATCAATACCAACAACTACAAAATCAAAAGGTCGATTCCATGGGGGTTATACATATATATTTATGGTCTATAAATGCTTGATGAACTTTGGCTTCTTGTATGTAAAAATATTTTTTTTGAAATTGTCTCTTTTTAGAATGCAGAAGAGCACGATAAGGATAATGAGCATGAAAAGATTGCTAATGATGAATGTACCTCGTATGGAACACTTGGACATGAATCAGAAACTAATATTGGGAAAACGGATGTACGTTTTAATGAACCCTGATGAAACATTGTGAAATTTAATTTTATTATTAGTCTTTTTTATTTTTTTTAAGGATTTTGTACTGAAACCTCTTCCTATTGAGGAACCAGTCAAAAGACTTGGTGCGGTACCAATGGTACCGGATGTACCAGCTCCACTTACTGGTGAAGGAAGTTACGTTAATTATGGATTTGATGAAAATCCTGATGGCAATCCTCGTGCTACTTTACAGGAATATCTTTTTTCTATACTCTATATGCCTCATAGCATGCGTATGGTATGCTTGACGAATTTATTTTGTTGGATGGCACATGTGTGTTATTCTTTGTATTTCACGGATTTTGTTGGGGAAGCTGTGTATGGTGGGAATCCTAAGGTATATTTAATTAAATATATCTTGATCAATTGAGACAAAAGAAAATTATTTAAAATAAAGTTTTCATTATATTTATAATATATTACAATTATTTAGGCTCCTGACGGAAGTGATGAGAGAGAATTGTACGAATCTGGGGTTCGTTTTGGATGCTGGGGAATGTCAATGTATTCACTGTCATGTTCCTGTTATTCATTAATCATCGAAAAGCTAATAGAACGTTACAAGTCAGTATTCTTATTGTCATCAACTGTATGGAAATCTAATCCATCATTGTTTTCGATAAAATTATACAAATTTGGATTTTTTTTCAGAGCACGCAAGGTATATATATGCGGCCTTTTATTCTATAGTACCGGGATGATGATGATGGCGCTTACTAAACATCCAGCTGGCGTTATCATATTCTCCTGGACCGCAGGCGTTATGTACTCGACATTATTTACAATGCCATATTTATTGATAGCACATTATCATGCTTCATCTACGGTTAGTCATGTCGTTCAAATATTAAATGATTTTGCATTTGGAGCAGTGCTATAAATAATATATTTAATTTTGTTCCTCTTCTTATTTTTGTTTCGTACAGTTTGCTGTTACTGCTGATGGTGAAGCGATACAAAGTGGTGGTGTACGTGGATTAGGCACTGATGTTGCTATTGTATCATCGATGGTATTCCTTGCGCAATTTTTATTATCCTGCTGTCTGGGTACCATTGTAAGTTTATCTGGAACTACTACGGCAGTCGTATGTGTCGCCAGTATGTTGGCAGCCTGCGGCGCGTTATCGGCTACTCAGATAATGTACCTGGATCTTTGAATGAAACTGCATACTGAAAAGCATTTTTTTTGTTTAAATTGCATTGGGTAAAAAGTGGAGAGTATGTAAATTTTGAGTATCGATTAATTTTGTTTCTGTACCTGAATTGTAAAGTGGCACGGTTCTTGTTACAGGTCATTCATTTTGGATTTGTGTGAAACAATGATTTTCAGGACTGGCCAAAAATATTTCTCCAAAAGAAAATGCATATAGACTTTGAAACTTTTATCGACGTTGATACGTGTGCACAAATAATTGTTGTAATTAAAGCTGACGGTACGATACTGGATAAATAATCGATTTTATGTTATTTACGTTGATGTCTATTTAATCGTTAACGTATCAAACAAGTTTAGATGACGGTGTAAATATATTAGTAATACGAATAAAATCGTCATTACTATAATCGAATCTTGCTCTTGATTGTTTCTTCAACAATACTTATTTAAAGCTATGTTGCTTTCTTCTTTGATTATTTCTGCAGTTTTTTTCATATACTTTTTTAAATTTTCATTCACATCCAAACCCTGTAGTGTAAATTTGTATAATTTTCTGAGAATTCTTACATGTGCTTGACGTACCTGAACAATTTTGTATTTTCGATTTTGACAGTATACAGGGAATGAAAAAAATATTCCCATAGGTACACCATAAGAGTTGTCAGAATAAACTGCCATACATGTCCATTCTCCTTTGGGTGTATCATTCCAAAGTAATTTACAATGATCTGCCAATGCGTAGGCAGATGATCTACTGTACCAAGATCTACCAGAGGCACTCCGAACACCCTGATTCATGATTCTTTAATGATAGCTTTTATTAAGTTCGATAAGTTAAAGTTCATATAACTTACATTAATTAAATCTTTCTTTAACCAAGTATCATTGTCAATTTCTTCCTCTACAAACTTCCCATCTCGAAATTTCGCATATTTGTAATCAGGTAGAGAATTTTCCCCATTAACTCCCCAGGTTATCAGATTGATCACTTCATTAGGATGGCGATTAGCTTTGGCAGCAATCTAAGAAATTTTACATTATAACAGAAAAAGTGTATAATAATAATTGATTGATGATTCAAATGAATTAATTAATTAATTACAAGTGCTGCCGTAATTTTCAGTGTAAGAAGTGATAAAGCTGTTATATTTTCCGGTGGTATCGACTTAGCAAATTCTAAGATGATTCTGGCTGCTGTGTATCCTAAAGTGATGATCTTCGCATCCTTTTTTGCAAACCGTTCTATAGCTTCACCCTATAAAGTAGTATAAAATTACTTAATAATATATATCATGTGTTCTGAGATTTAATTAGTATCACTTACATGATTTTTAGCAACGTGAATATATTCTCCAAAAAATGATTCTCGACGCTCATTTTTTGTAAATTCATAACCTCTTGCACGGCCAATTGAGAACACGACGTCAGCGTCTTTGAAAGCGATCGATGGATCAGCCGAATAACTTATACCTATCAATGATGTCATTTTAATAACAGTTCAGTTTTTAGTAATAATTTACTAGGACTAACCTTCTAGAAGATTCGGAGCACAAGCCGTTATTTCGATTGCTGTACTTTCCAGAAATGCTAGAAAATTTATGCTTTCATAAAGATTGAAGTGTATTGATTGATTTGGACCAAAAGTCTCATCGATTAAAATTCGATATATCAGTGCACGAGCCACAGCTGTACTTGCTTCGGTAATCACTACCAGTAATGGAGGATTTTCATCTTGTAATGGATTAAAAACTATACGCTTCTGTTCCTCGAGGAGATCCTTCAAATTCATAGTCATAATTGTATATTCATCACTGATATCATCACCATGGAAACTTTTGAATTGAACTGCACAGTTCGACAAAATTCCACAAAAACTACGTAATTGGTGTTTTTCAAAAACTTATCAAGAAACCAAGCAATAGCCAAACTTTATACTTTATAGTGTTGATCTGTCATTTGTTCCAGAAAATACTCATTGTCAGTATAAACACTTTGATATTGAATTAATTCATTTATTTGTTAACGTAGATAGCGTATATTAATATAATACTTGAAATAACGGACGGAATTTGCACGGGTTTGCAGTGTTACGTAAAATCGAAACTATATTACAATTATAATAGGTCAACTTAAATGAAAAACATTGTCTTGAATACAACAACCGTGTTTGTATATAAAAATTAAAAAATTCATGTACGTAAATTATTAATAGACTTTTCTAGAATTTCCTTTCTGATACGCGGATAGTCAACATTTTGTTTTAAGACTTCATTGCAGGCTTCAATGGCGTCGGCATAGGCTTTACTTTTCAAGTAACAATAAGCAAGTTTATACCCAACAGAAAGTTTAGACTTTCCACCATATTTCCAAGCCTGTGCGTATCGTACTGAAGCTTCTCTGTAATTTTGTTCTCTTTCAGCAATGTGTCCTGCCAGTTCATGAGCTCTGACGCAAGTAGCATTATGCTGAAGTACACGTCGCAGCAATTCATTAGCTAAATCATATTTACTCGACTGAACATAAATATCCGCCAGCAATAACCAACAACGTTCCAAATATTCCGCATCCTCAAACGTCCAGACGTTCTTGCTGACGCGTTTTAAATGATTCCGCGCACGTGGTGTTTGTTTTAACAAAATATGAGCCGTAGCCAGTCCCAATGCTGGACCAACATGATCCTTCAATGCATCTTGACTGGCAAGGACTGTACAGTCTTGTAAAGCTCTTTCGATATTAGCTTTTTGTTTGGTAGCCAATAGAAAAAAATTACCTAATAACCTGTGAGTCAATATTTCATGTGGACTGCCCTTAGGATTGAGTTCCTGAAATAAGAGAATATATTAAAATACTATCTTTTCTATGTATCTTCTAGACATTTTATTTATTGATTATATTACTTGCAACAGACGCTGTGCAGTTTTCAAAGCCATTGTTCTTGAGTCTTGATATTCAGAATTATCGTCATTGAAAGCGTCATTTGATAGAGTTGAATCGTCATCAGGATCAAGGCATATCTCGATCATATTGTATATTGATTGTTGTCCCCATTCTGGATCACGACGTGCAGAATTGAAGTGACGAAGTGCCGAATTTAATTTTCCTGTTCGCCATTCCAGAAGACCAGCGCAATATGAGAAACCAGCTTCGCGTTTCGAACGATCCATGGCTGCTTCTCCACGTGACAGCCACTCGTTTAATTCGTCCATGTTACCTGGGGTAACAGTTCACGAAGTAGGTAAATATTTGAAACTTTTTTCACACGATAAATCACGAACCTATTCTACGAGAAACTTCGATCAGTCGGGCTAACGCTGTCCAATATGTAGGACGTCGTAAGAGTAATTGTCGAAAGTGAAAAGCTGCTGTTTCAAAATCGACTTTTCGAAAAGCCAAATCAGCCATCATTACTGACGCTGATTCATTATTTGGATCCGCATTTAGAAGCGCAGTACAGCTTTGGGCACATCGATCCAAATCGTTCATCTATTATAACAATAAGTAACACAATACTAAATTTTGTTCTGGATTTTAATATTATTGTTTATTAATGGAATATATCAACGAACCTGCATGTATAATTTTGCCAAAGATAACAATGCATTGACGTCTGATGGTTTGTGACTCAGTGCTTCCTTGTAATGCACTATAGCTTGATCAAAGTCTCTCATGCCAGATGCATGAGACGCCATTCTTAAACATATCTGTGCTAAAATTTGTTTTTGCTCTATAATTCCCGGAGCCATCGCCATTCTTTGTATAGTTCTGATTTGATTGTCCTTCGCCTCTTTTAAAGTGGATAAAGCTGCTTGAACATTTCCTGCCTTTTCGCGAACCTTGGCGAGCAACAACAATTGCTTGCTACGCATTTCCAAACTTTGTAAATCGTTGGCATTGCGACCATCTACAAAGTACACAGAATATACATGGTAGCAGCATAGAAAAATTATTTTTAAATATTATTTACCTTGAAGTTCCTGTACCAATGTCACTTCCGCTTTGTCGAATTGTTTCATTTTCATGAACAACTCGGCCATGTCTAATTTCAGTTCGTTAGAACCCTCTTGCTTTGTAGCTTCTTTGTAATAATTGATGGCTTTTCCATATTGATGCGTCTTTATCAATGCTTTTCCCATTTTACTTGCTGATATTTTATCTCCTGGATTTTTTCTCAGCGACTGCTCATAAGCCTCTATTGCTCTATCCGGTTCCTGTATAGCAATGTATGCATCTCCAAGCATACTATATGTTTTTGAACCTGGGCAATGTTCAACTAATTCCCTGTAAAAGGACGGTAAGGATTATTAAATATAAAATCATATGTAATTTAATAAAAATAATAACCTGAAGCATTTCGCGAAGGCATGACGATCTTTTCTGTAGTTCAGATGAATTTCAGCGAGTCTTGTATGAGCTTGCAGATAATAAGGTTCACCAGGTGATATCTCATTCAAAAAATGAATTGCCTTGTCCATGTCACCCATTTCCAAACATAATTCAGCATTTCCAATAGTCACACGACCCTCTTCAACGGTACCATTCATGTGGACTTTAGCATCCTCCATCAAGGTTAGAGCTTCGTTAAATTCTCTGATTTTACTGTACGCAGCAATCAATTCCAAATATAATGTAGTCTTGTCAGACAATGATATAGGAATTATTGGTCCACCAGTTTCTCCCGGTTGCAAACCTGCAAATGACATAGCTGTTCGAAAACTACGAATACAGCCGTTCAAGTCGCCATTTTCCTTCTCGACCATGCCGATAATCAGATGATAAATAGGATCGTCTCTGACTTTGAAGTTATAACTGAGACCCACTTCCAGACTTTGTGAAGCTTGTTGATAACGACCCTGTCTTGCTAAAATTTGAGCTATCAGCAGATGCGCCGGTGCACTTGATGGATCCACGGTGTCTAACAGTTTGCGTAAAGTTTTTAAAGCATCGTCCAAATTTCCATTTTGCATTCTTGCCTTCCCCAACATCAACATGGCAGCTCCCAGACCAGGACACGCGTCCGTTACTTTTTCCAAAATGTTTAAACTACGTTTTGTGCTCACTTCGTTCATTGACAATGAAACTTTGTCATTGGCATCCAGTATTACAGTAGTTGGTGAATGGATCAAATGCTCTTTGGCTATTTCCAAACAAAAGTCTGGATTCAACGCCTTCAGGTATTCGAAGCCATAAGGAATATTTTTGCAATCCTCCAAAAGTATTGTGGCAGCCATATCCAAGTAACTTAAAGCCTTGTTGGGTTCGTTGCTGCAAAGTTTTGCAGACATATATAAAATATCAGCATTAGCTGTTTCCGACTGTATCTCCAGAAGAAAATCAACTTGTTGTCGTGCCAATTCCATGGCACCTGCTGAAGTGTCAAGAATTTGACAGTGAGCCAGTCCTGTCAATGCGGCAAATGACGACTCGTCGATTCTCACTGTATTTCTGAACCAATGTTCAGCCTCTTTAATTTTGCCTACGAACACATAAAGATTCCCAAGTAGAACCATTAGGTCGCCATTTTGTGGATTTATTTGTACGGCTTTGTCAACGATCTTTATTAGTTCACTTAGTATTCCCGAATCTCTCCCAATAACTCTTGAGAACAGTTCAACGCTGTCAATGAGAAGATTGACGTTTCTGGATTCAGCACGTGCTAAATTTCGAAAATATTGCTGAGCGAATCTCAAACCTTCGACATAATCCCCATCTTTGCACATAGCTACAAGTGCTTTCATCTTCATTGCGTCAAGATTATTTGCATCAATTTGTAATATTCTATTGGCAGATTCAATCACCTGTTCCCAATCTTTGACAGCCAATTGATTACTCATCTTCTCAATCAATGGCAAACACAATCGTGGATATCTGACAATCAATGAATTTAATATCGAAATAGCACCTGTATGGTCGCCTTTATTCTCTTTGAACTTTGCTGAACCCAGCAAAGCGTTCAAGTGCTTTTTATTCTCTTTTAAAATCAATTCAAAGTAGTCAATTGATTTGCCAGCACGGTTGTCTTTTGGTAAATATAATTCCGACCAACCTTTAGCCAACAAAACATCAACATCAGTTGGATTAATTTTATAAGCCCTGTCAGCATATTCCTTAGCTTTTTCAGCTTTGCCAAGTAAAAAAAGGACAATCGCGGCAAGTGACAGTGCAGGTGCACCTGCCTTTCTTCTTTCTTCTCGAATTTTTGTATCAATCTGCGTCACGATTGTTCTATCAACATTGCCAGATGCTCTATGTGCAAAGCTTTGTATAATCAATGCAGCCAGACTCGAGTCACCATAATTAGTCAAACTTGCAGCTTCCTTAATAGCTTCTCGACTCTGATCGGTAAGTGCATGTGCAAGTGCAAGTAATACTCGTAAATAATCACTTGCTGGATGTGCATCACAAGCTTGTTTAGCATGAAACAACATTTCATTGTAATAACGATGTCTGCAGTGCCATTCTATGAGTGCCTTGTACTCTGACTCTTCCATGATTTATTATCCTGTTGAATTATTCCTTCTTTATTTATTTATGATTTACGATTTTCCGGAATCACATCAAAATCTTCCGGATCGGGTAACTCGTATATTATATCCGGATCCAATGCTTCTGAGTCTGGTCCTTCCAAAATGTGATTTGGACCCACAACACGTTCTTCCAGCTCAATCGTCTTTGTTGCGAGATAATATTTTTGCAGATATTCGCATGTTAGGTACATATAATAATTATTAATGATTGCGTATGTGAATGCCGTCTGAAAATATATCGTGACGTGAGTGTTGAATGTTTTAAATAAACATCTTCTCTACCTCTGCTAACAATCTGGCTAAACCTTGGCCTTTGTGCTCCTGTGGTACAACAATCGAGCGCATGTCCAAGATCCGACCATCCGGTTTATAAGTCAATACTGCTCTATCTGAAAAAAATAACACGCATTAATATTTAAAAAAAATATAAATATGTATACAGACGAATATTCGAAAAATAGTGCTCTACCGTTATCCTTTAATTTTATATAAAATATACCACGATTCATATTGTGATGAACGGTATGCATAAACAGAATTTGAATAAGTTTTGTTTGAAATTGTTTAAAAAATAATAATTTTGATATATACATTAAACCGGTATTTATAGTAAGAACAGATTCAAAGTGCAGTTTCAAATCGTCGTATCGCACAGTGCGGTTAGAAATGAAAATTATATTTCACTGTTAAATTACAAAAAAAACTCACTATTCAAAACAGTGGTTTATCACGGAAAATATTCAGGTTAGAAAAAGCGCATTAAATTGTTGCTATGGCAATCAAATCGTTACGCATAAAGCAGTTTCCTACATATCCATGAGCAAGTCGTATTATCTAGCGAAAACGGACTTGACGCTTGCACGCTCTGGCGACATCTTTACGAAGTACATAAAATATTGGAGGGGATGAGGCGTCAGCTTGGGCAATGCTACATTCGACGCCGTCTGCGTCGTGGCGCCTTAGCTACATCCAGATGTTAGACGTTTTACTACAGTACGCTTTTATTACTCATAGTTGAATCATGTATACGAGCATAATAAAATTTTAAAATTCGCGCGTAAGACATATAGCAGTGCTATCGGTTAATAACAAGATAAAAAATGTCCCTAGACCGTCGGAAAACGTGTGTAAACTTTGAAAAGGAATTCCCTAGTCCTAGGGAAAATTGACGTTAAAATAACCTCTTTGTGAAGAAAGTGTCAAGATTGGGTAACATCGCATTTTGCTTGAGCATCTTTTAAACGTAATTAATAAGAAAATCTTGAGCTCATCGTAAAGTTTCGAAAGAATGTAAGTCCCATGCAACGTATCTACGACGTATTACAGTTCCAAATTTAGAGACGTAAACAAGTCACACAAACAATACAACACACTTTGGCAGATCACTGTAAAAACTTAATGACGTATTACACATGATTACAATACAAAAACTGAACAATACGTTGAAACAATGTCTACATTCCCGCCAATGGTACGATGCGAATAGCAAAAATGACAAACTTCAAGCCAATACCGTATACTTCCGCAGAGAAACGCTCCCTGCACTGAAGGCTGCACCAGCACAAAATACAAGGACAGTTTCTCCAGTGATTGGCGATTGATCATCCAAGACATGTGAGCCAAAGAGAAGAGTGAGGAACAATGCAGGAAGATACGTTTCCGGCCGCAGAAAAAATCCTTTCTGACATCGACAATGTCCTGAGGAAGGATCTGAATCTGTAAGTGTACATTACCTGGAGTAAGGGCGGGGTTTTTGAATACGTTCAAAATTGAATGAACGTATAATAATATTTTACAAACCAATACACGGTATCAGTCGATCAATAAAATAAGAGAATTTATCAATTGAAAAATATGACTTTATTTTAGTGTCAGCTTTGAGATAATTCCTGCATTGGATAACGAGAACAAATCTCCTGTGTTCCATGCTGAAAATTCCTTAGGCCTGGCATCCTGGAGTGTAAAACCACTTTATTGTTATGCCTACAACCGACTGTTGGATCTCCGAAGAAACAAACACAGACGCGAAGATCCAAGCACAGTATCAAGATGGCTAATGGGTGCACTTCTCTTAAATCCAGATGTATCAACCTTCTGGAACATGAAGAGAGAGTTGGTAAAAAGTGGCCGACTGGATCCAACGAGCGAGCTACGTTTTGTCGCCATAGTTCTCTATTACAAGGCCAAATGCTTTGAGGCTTTCGCCTATCGACGATGGCTAGTTCAGTATATGCTGGTTGAACAGAAGCAGCCACCCACCGATATCGAAACGCTGTTACGTAACGAAATCCACGTGGCCTCCATGTCGGCTGATCGTTACGCGAATAATTGTCATGCTTGGAGCCATCGTGAACACGTGGTAGGGAATTTTGAGGCTTTAGTACCTGCAGCTTACATGCCTTTACTGAAACAAGAATGGATGAGCTCAGAAAAGTGGTGCACAAGACACATCTCGGATTACAGTGGCCTGGCGTACCGACAGTTTCTACTGAAATGTCTTTTGTTGTCAGAAAATCCTGTCACAGCGTCGGACGACGTCATGGGACGTCGGGACGTCCTGTATGAATTCGTTAAACCAAACACCAGAGAATCTACTGACGCTTTGATCTTGCGTGACGGATCGTCTAACGAGGCTCTTGATCTTTTACATGGAATCAATACTGACAAGCGATCGGATATCGATTACGATCGATGTCTGATTAATCTTTCTTATTTAACGGAAGAGTGTATGTTTAACGATGACCTGATAAGATCGTATCCCGATCACGAGGCTCTATGGTATCAACGCAGATTCCTAGCTTATGCTATCGTCGTCTTGACGGCTTCTTACGAAATGTATTCTTCATACAAGATTGAATTGTTCGATCCTAGATTGAAAGTCAGGCAGAACAAGATCGTGAATGAAACAAGGAATCGAAGCAACGTCAGTCTCCTCGAAGTTGCCTTCCAGGATCGAAGCAAAGAGATTATTGAGATTGCCAAAAGGCGTGGCCATCATCAGACTACCATGGCTGAGAAATTTCAAAAATTTCTCACAACAATCGACCTACAATTATAACTGAAGTTTAAGTACCTGTCGGCCGTTAAAATTGTATTTTTAAATAAAAGAAATAGTCCAAGTGCAATAACGGCGCTTTAATTTCTTTTATTTATCATTAACAAGCACAATCCAAGTATTACAATAGCAATCATCACCATTGATTCAATTTCTATTAGAATTAGGGATCAATGACTCAAATTGTTTCACATTGTCAGAAAGCACGTGTGTCGCGAAGTGTGTCAAAGATATATTCTTATTTTTAATCTATTTTTTTTATATATACTCCTGACTCATCCTCCCACGAATACGTTCAAGAGTGCTTTCACTTTATAATTTTATGTGCTGATGTATCAACAGTTTCAGAACCCATGATACTTCACGATGGCGATTCCCCCAAAAATCGATACCGTCAACCATCGATATGAAAACAATGTTATATTTTTAGCCAGCTCCTGTCAGTAATCGAATATACAGTTACTCGACGACCATCGCGTCGCGATTGGTCAGCACGCGACCATTAGTGTGAACTCGCCCTTTCTCGTGAAGAGCGACACGAAAATAAACTTTCGACTTTCCGTAGCTCCTTCAGTCGTGGCGCCAACATTCGTTTGGACACGCGTTTATCATAGTCGTTCCGCAGAGTGTAGAATTTCCTGCCGCGTTGACATTTTTCAAAGAAAAAGAAACCACCGGCGTTTTAAACTTTTATCAGAATTTAAAAGAGTCATCAAAGTAAAAAATCCCAGGAATCAATTACTCTTCCAGTTATCAACGTACACCAAGAAATAATTATGAACCTGATTTTTCTTGAAAATTTAGAATTGCCACGTGTTCCGCAAAAAATTGTTCTGTCTCGAAAAAATACTTATCGGTTCTCAGGATAATTTCATTTGCCGCGTAAGCAATGTGTAAAATAGTGCAACAGGTGCATTTCTATGAGTGACCAATGCATTCCCACCTTCCTCGTCATTCCATGCAACGTATATTATCCCGTGTAAAAACAAGATGCACGCGACGATTTATTTCCTGATAGATCAGCTCTGTATAGGACAATATCGTTACCTATCAAGAAAGCAGACTAGAAACCTAATGAAATATCTGCAGCCAGAAAATCATCAGTAGATTAACACAAGTAGATACTAGTGGTTGACAGGTGCAAAAGTGTCAAAAATAGCTCAGATCGTGCGCAAGAGTTCGAGTCGACTGCGGTGTCTCGAAAACAAGCATAACCGACCGATCCAAGAAATTACCCAGTCTAAACTGACATAATTGCGCAACCACGTGACTTAAAAAAAAATTCAAAAATAACCGTTAAAAAGATTCGACTCGCGTTTATCACGCAGTTCAAAACGGTCACCACTTATCGTAATCATCTCGCAATTTTATTCGAGATGAATGTAACAAGTGAATAAACAAGCTTAGGTAAATAAAAAAATTATCTGCCAATTTTTTTTTTTTTCAACTTTATCACTTTCCTCCTTCTCGCAAATTAACTAGAGTAGTCTTACACATTCGCGAAACGTATAAGCTCTCCTATAAGCTGGACTCTTTCACGTTGGCATTGACCACAGATTACTAATAATATATTGTTCAAACACACACGTGACTTTTCTCTATTATTTCTATTGGTCGAACGCTACGGTTATGCCACGCGAAAGACGACGAACAGTCAATAGTCATCCTCAGGAACTACTACGGTTCGAGGAGTTATAAATCGTCCTAACCAACAGTGCACAGCAGTCGATCTACACGTGAAGTTGACAAAATTTGCATAAAATTGTCGCCAACTTAAAGAAAAAAAAATCCCTGAAATTCTGAAAATGATGACACCGATTACAAATTCGGACGGAAGTCCAATGAGTCTTCGTCGAGGAAACAGCCTGCGGTTACCATCATCGTCATTAGACGGAAGAGGTACGAATTATATTATATTTAGAATTCCGGCAATTTACGTGTTTCTATTTTCGAGTAAACTGGTAATATTCAGTGGGCAATGGATGAACTACGAAGCAAGTAGTATCATTGCTAGTCGTGGATTACGATATTTATATTTAAATGCTATGCCCAATCTATACCTATAGAGTGACAGTACAAGTAAATATGAATAAATTATCATTGCAACGAGGAATATAATAATTGTCTTTAATTAGCGTAACGTTAAATAAATTAGTCATACGTTTATTTTCCACGTTTATGTGCAGCATAAAATATTAATGTTGTCTACAGACATATTTGACGTACCTGGTATAATGTGAAAGGTAAAGTATTGATGTATACAGGTAATAAGATGCATTGATCGTAATGATACTGGGTGCTCCTAAAAATACATGTATATTTATATAAGCATATGTATACATATATACATACGTATACATACAGCATATTTCACCTTTTCACTGACTATCGACGTTTTTAACCGTGAATGAATCTTTGACGTAAAACAGCTGGGAACCCGCATTAGAAACGTCAGTGAACACGTTCCAGTTGTCGAATGCGAAAACGATGAGTTTCCCACCTACGTATGTACATGTACATAAAGATATCGCTCAAGGATATGACTATAACGAAGAATAGTAAGTCTTGCACTAGAAAATTGTCAATTTTCATAAGTTGGTGCTAAAGTGCCAAAGAGCAGACGACGCTAATCGATTTGGCGTAGTTATTCGAGAATAGCAAAAAAGTGTTAAATTTAAACGCATTCGTCTGGCGTTGGTCTGCCAAAGAGAACGTGACGTAGAATCGTGCTTTGAACTTGGTCCAACGATTTGGTTGGTCAAGTACAGATAACAGTATGAGGAAATGACAATACAGAACGTGAATGACAATTGGTAGGAAATGATAACGGTAATATTTAAAATTTCCCGCGCTTTTCAGTCTCAGTCATAGTTGCCTTTTTGCTTCCAGTAGTCACCGACTGAACTGAATAGATCAATGAATAGGTTATGTATATACATGTTAAATCATAGTAACGAATAAGTATACTTATAATTATTACTGACAATGACTGTACTTGAGTAACAGGTTGTTGGGGATGTTTGCATTACGTTGTATGAACAATGGTCAGTGGGTAAGACTATCGATGAACTTTGACCTCGTAATGGTCGTTATCTGAACGCGTTTACTGGACTTACGTTTCCGCAAACAGGAAGAACGCGTTTGTGTAGTAAATCGGTCATTGGCCAGGCCAGACATTGAGAAATTAAACAAAAATTTCTTTGTTCGGGTTTGCTTATGTTGAAACGTCATCGCAAAGTACTACGTGACTCATACAAAGATCGATTAATGTTTCGGCTATTTTTGACAAAATTATTACAGTGCGTGTTCGTGCGAATGTTATATTACATTGTTATCAAGAAACATGCACGCATGTTAAATTATTAAATATCGCGATAACTCGTGAACCTTTTACTTAAATAAATTATGCTGTCATAGTCGTCGTTTCAGACTACACGACTATTTCTATTGGATTCACCTTGAGAACTGGTACCGGTGTCGCATGAGGATATTTAAATATTCCATGACTTCCGGTAGATAATATTACGTTTGGCAGAAGGCTTAAATTATAATGATAATTAAACTGAAAATGGTGTAGTCGTATAATACTGGTCACGAAGCTTCGTGGACTTAATGAATTTTATAATAAATTAATCCAAAAGTTGGTTCGTTTTAATGACGCTATAAATTACAATAACGAGCTCTCAGTTTACAGTCAATCGATCAAAATAGAAAAAAAATAAACATTACATAACGATAATAATAGTCGTGAGTCTCTTGAAATTATTACAGTCATCCTCACCGACGTTATTGCATGTACAAGTCATCTAGAGTCAGGGACTCCGTAATTGAATCACGTAAGAAATAAGGAATATGTAGATGACGCAGTAACGTGTCCAAAAGATGGCGACTAACCTATGTAGCAACTGTTGATAATTATCTAAAATAAAATTATTTGGTTTTACTTAATATTCACGAAAATGTCTAACTAATTGTCTTCTCGAAATATCACATTTCCATGGTACATCTATATTCGTCGTATGCAAGAATCATCAAATAAATCGGAATTGGTCTCGATGGAAAGTGTGTCATGAATTTTCTGCGAATGTCGCATTTTCTACATCGAATGCGCGAAGTCTTGCCAAGTCTCTCAAGTGGATATTAGCTACAGGCAGTTTGAACTTTTCAGTCAGTATTCCAACGTAAATCTGACGTTTGTTCAACCTACTTCCGCCGCAAATTAAATTCAGGCTCGTTTTCCTACGGAAAGAACTTGGCGGAAGTTTATTAATATTTTGAATCACCATAAGACGTTACATACACGCACACACACACACACACACATATATATATATCCTTGCGATTCGTATGGCTTTACGAATTTTTCAAATACAAGGTAAACGTACGAGAGATTACTTAATGACCATAACATAACAGGCTCACGTAACTTCACTGTAGTCTATTGGACGTATTGTTAATGCTCGACTGACGTAATAACGTTTTAAATGAATTAAGTACGCATCGTCCTGACGTATAGTCGTAATTCGTTGTAAATAATTTTTCTAATCCCTTCACACGTTAAGGGTAGAAATGCAAAACTTTGTCTATAAATTGAATTATGAATTCGTAAATATTTTACTATATATTTTGCGAGCACGTGCAACAGCATCTTTTGAATCACCCATACGACACGTTTCAGAAGCAGAACAGGGGACGCAGCTGCGTCGCGGCGGATCATTGCGAGTGTCGCGCACAACGGATCATCAAAATTTGTTGAATGTGCCATACGTCGTTGGTGCTGAAGCAGGTTCGCCCGGGAGACCGACGAGACCAGCCAGGCATTCCGCACCTGCGATTGCCGCACCTGCGCCCGAACTCCTCGCACGGAGTCTGCTACAGCTTGGATGTCCAGTGGTCTCCATGCCTGAGTGAGTAATAAAAATTCATTACCAAAAATCCCATAAAATTTCTTCAATAAATCTCCCAAACCATCTCAAAAAAATATCTGACATCATACAGCATCCCTCTCACACCCACCACTGTCAAGACTCGTTAATATTCAAAGATACATCTCAAAATCGATAATATATTTCATTATCAAGGTTTTCTTCCCCCATCAATCCCTTTATCGATACGTCTACTGTTATTTCTTTACGACAACCTGAGAATCTGGCATGTGCAAGCATATGCGAATAGAGAAATGCGAAAAACAATCTCAATCAGCTGATCGATATATATGGTGTGTATATATATATATATGTCGTCTGTGCATTCGGTGAGAGTGAAATAGTGGGAGAAAATGTGATAGATAGTTGGAACAAGTGAGATGCTGTCAACGAGAGATCTAGACCTAGTGGGAGACTATGGGTGATGGTTGAAATGTGGTGGAGAGGAATGGGGGGGTTACCAAGGTGAAGGGGAGGGAGAGGAGGGATTTCAGAAGATCCGATAGGAGAAGAGATTCTACTGTGTTGGTTAGTATCCGACTGGTATCACACAGTGGCACCAACATGGAGGTTGCACATTCGGTCAATAGGTAACCTCAACGGCGCAGACGCAACTCAATGGTACGAGTATGCGTCGTTGTGCTTCGTGCCTGAAGAGAGTGATGTGAAGAGGCGGAGTGCATGAGTGCAAGACTGCAGCACATTCCACGCACCGCATTGCCGTATTCCGTTATAAGAAACACGATTATACGGACGGGATACAGCGGGACGAATTCGACACAGCATCCGAATTATTTTCGTGACGGTGTCATTAGCGTGGAAAAGAGAAGGCGAGATATATTCGTGAGGAAGACAACGTATATAGAATTGCGGTTGACACGTGTTTGTTATTTGACTTGAGGGAGCAATTTTTTGGGGTGAATTTTTTTGAAATTTTGGAATAAGCGGATTTATAGGGGATTTGAGGTTTGACTTGGAACGGATTTGGGGTTATTTTTGTAAGTGTTGGTTTTGGGGTTTTAAGAGATTTTTTTGGTGTCTGTTTTTTTTTAGATTTTTTTTTTTATTAATTTCGGAAAATAGACGAAATTGGATTTAGTGCTGATTTGCATGTGTTGGCTGTGACTGGCAACACGGGACAGTGGCGCCCCTATACTGGACGGCCAGCTACGACACTACTCACCACAGGTGCACGTTTATTAATCAGTTTTTTTAATTGTGACTGATAATTATTGTTTAATCGTGATTTTATTGAATACTTTTGCAGTATAATTATTTGTAAGTTTTTTTAATTATTAAACAGAGGTATCGTGTGATATTATTTGTTTCTTTGCTTTCCTTAAACTACCCTTAGGTTATTGGTATCCATGACAGCTTTAGGAACGATGTGAAATTCAAATGCAAGAAAATTGTTGAATTCGTAAATAAATTAAGAGTAATCTTTAGTTGTGATTAATTCATCAGCAAGCTTCAGTGTTGAGTAATTGTCGAAATTGGTAATACGTAGAATATACCATACACGAAAGTCACGTCTGATAATAATTAAATCAATGTATGATAACGATAAGAACATACAAAGCATGTAGTCTTTATCAAAATTCAAATCAATACTCTTAAACGTAATTATCCTTATCTATTTTCTGGAACTCTGACCTTGTTGTAGACCTCGTGGCGGAGTCGGGTCGGAGCATTTACAAAGCAGCGACAGCGATGACTCCTCGACGACGCATAGTCACCATGGGAGCACTCATGGCCAAGGTCATCATCAGCAGGGTCATTCCCAAAATCAAATCGACAGCTTTGGGCTTCCCAAGGTTCACGTGTCCGGACCATCCAACTCCATGGATTCCGGCTCCATCCTTAATGGGTGAGTTCATTCTTTACGTTTAAAAAAAAAAAATAAGTCATTTTGATAATTCTAGGTATCTCATATGTAAACAGTATACATACATTGTGACTGTGATAACTGTCGCTCCTCCTGAGTTTACAAAAGTCTTTTGAAAAATTTGCTCAGGTCTGTTTACACGTAAGATATTTTTTGAATATCGCGTCAACTGATATTCGCACACGTCACTAGGTACTGTTTAAATTATTATTAGTTCACGACAACCGCGTGTGTCAGTATTTTCAAAGTTTATTAATAACCGTATAGTCGATTCGCGATTAATTCGCATTCAATATTTCGCAAGGTTATAGCCATACGATTTATTCCAAGTCAGCGATCATCTGGTTCGCGCTAACATTAAGACAGCTGCACGTACACATTGCGTAACACGGATAATAAACGAAGTTACACGAAAAGCAACAATAATCAATATTTAGGAACGACTGGAAGATGCAAACGAGTATTAAGGTAGTCTGTTGTTTTTTTTAATTTACGAATCCTCAAAATGTCCCAAGATTCGTGTTCAGGATTCGTGAATCTTCCACGGAATCGTGTCGATGGAAGAAACAATATAAATAATGCTGTCCATGCGCCAAAATCTATCTAATTAATCAAAATGCTATCATCTATCTCAAGGATGGTTAATTAATCCTGAAAAAGCTTATCTGATAAGAATTCACGTACACAGGGAACACAAATATTCGTGATAACTCTGTACACAAAATATATATAGACCACCATTACAGTGAATACACTGATAATAGAATCAGACCCGTTTTATTATTTAGTGTCGCGTTACGTGTTGTCCCGTATACCCAATAATTTCGCACGTTTCTCACCGACCGTTTTCATATTTACATCTTTTTCACTTATCTCCTTCTCACTCGTTCACTTTCCCGTCTCGCACTCTCCGTCTCGTAAAAGTCGCTAACGAGTTAACCTGGTGCACGAAATCGATACATGACGCGAGTCTCGTAAATGGAAATTCGTCTCGTCACGCTACACGCGTATAGCGTCGAAAATTCGTAGTTATGTTCGACACATTTAGCTACGACAATAATCGCTTGGCAAAAAATGTCATATCAGAACAGCAACTTACCTTGAACGCTGGTAGCACTGTCGAACCCCGTGAAGTAAGCGGGTCGGACGTGGTACACGGAGCTAGTGGCAGTCCAAATTTGATGAAAAGCGAACCGTCGTTGTCGAAAAAATCCATCGGAGAGAAAAGTTTCGTTGTAATGATGGAATGGCTGAGACTGGATGGCGTTGGCGCTGGTGGCATGTATCCTGAGGATGCACTCCGTAGACTGTCGCTGCAAGTCGGCCTGTTGAGAACCTTACGAAAAACCCGTGCGTCTTGGTGAGTCCGAATTACACTGTACAACAATTCAGACGTATTCACATGATCGCGACGTTATATGGTGGTGGAATGAATAGTATTGTGTTTGATTTCGCTAGTGCTATGGAGCGATTCAGTAATAAAAGTAGAGTGATATCAATTTGTCACTGTAATGACAGTGTACACAGACATTGGATTGGAATAGCCCAGGTATGTAAAAATGTATTAAATCAATTCTCATAAAACGACAAGGATTTGTGGGTCTGCCGTATTACGTAGAACTCGATAGGGATCAAATGGAATTAATATCACAACCTCAATGTCGATAAAGAAGTGGCCTCGTTACCATGCAAACTTTTTTAACCTCAAAAGTACCACTGTCAGTTACATGACTCTTACAATTAGAAACACTCCCTAACGACTTTTTACGCGGCCTACAAAATGGCGGCAATATCTTATCAGGTGACAATGAGGATAACAATCGATTAGTTGATTAGCATCAGACGCCGATCAGTTATCAATATCTCAAAGCTGTACGGTGATCTCGAACAAAATATTATTTCACATCACGTATGTACATGTGCCTACGTGCAATTCAGTTATCGTGAGGAATTGGATGAAGCTTATGTTTGGCAACTTTAACTTAATTTAGATCCAAGATTGGCATTCGAAATTGCGCCTGCATTGGCAGACGATGTAAACACTGAAGGAATCTTTATTTGGATAACGTTTATTCGTAGCGCGCAATTCGACCTGACAAATTTATTTCTATTAACACACACGATGTGATTCTGTCTTTTATGTATACATTGTATATATAACAAACCATCCCAGCGTCTGTCTTTCTGAGAGTGCAGAAAATAATTGCAACACAATTACAGGGCACGTTGCTAAAAATAATAGTTACTGATCTACAAATAACTGTAGGGTAAATCAAGTTTTTGTTAATTTTGCACAATTGCTTTGTACAACAAATTTTGATTATGTATTTAACCACAGTTCATACGTAATGTGGTTATCGCTTTGATAACAATGCCTAGGAGAATTACTAGCAATATATTACAACGTCTTTGTTAATAATGTTTTTTGTTTATCACATGATTCTTCTACCCTAATTTCATATCTTGTTATCGTTCTACCACGTAAAAATATTTACATAACCTTTATAGTGTATCATTAGTGTATAGTTCGTGTATTATCTTCAAGACAGGCGACATGATAACCGTTCTGATTCAGTGACACGTTACGCAATAATATTTACACGATTCCAGGTGACAAATGTTTTCGCAAATTTCATGTACATCGAACTGTCGGAATCGGGTTGAAATTTTTTTTAAGTATTTTGAACCTACATAACCTACAATCACTGCAAGTGCATATTACCGATACGTGTAAATTTTTTCTTCACATTTGATTCACTAATTTTCTTTAATTAAATAAAAGCGGTACGACTGCATTGTTTTCAGGATTCCCAAAGACATACAATACTCTGCGAATTACCTTTGTACGTGTTTCCCAAGCGAAATGATACTGTAAGGTTTCACACGCGAAGGCTTTTGATATTAAGGTTAATCTCCAAGCGTTACGATTCTAACCAGAAAATTTATGTCAACATCAGGTATCCTTTGGATTGGCGCTACACTACGTAGCTAAGATCCTCTTTTACTTTTCAAAGTTAGTCACGTGAACTAGTAACACGGGCGATCGAATTCAGTACAGATTGGCACCTACGATCGGAAGCTTTCGCCATTGGCGGAAATAAACGAGCTTGGCCTTTGAGTCGTATCCGCTAAGGTAATACGAACCTCCCATATATCCATACAGTATCCGGTGTTATTCCGAAGACGGTATACACATTTCAGGCTACACGTGCGGCTCTCCTATTACTTATACTACCGCTTTACTACCTTCGACATAATAAAGGATCGTCGTCGCTACGTGACGTTTCGTGAACATAATAATAAAAATAACGACCAATAGTACCTGTACGATTTTCTCAAGAAATTCAATTTATTTACAATATATTGTTCCTTTAGATATCTTTTTTACCATACAACGTCTGCTTCCTACCTGACTCACGTATTATCGTGTAATATCCGCAAAGCGGAATTTAGGATAGGTATTTCCGTAAAAGAAATTATTTCTCGAAATGTCTTCGAACTCCAAGGATATTAAACTTCGAGGTAAAAAAATTCAATACATCCAACTTACCGGATGTGTATCGAGCGTTTCCGGTATATTCTGAAAATCAAGTGTGACACGTATCAGCATGGTGTCGATTACGATTAACCTAACAAATAAACGTGGGAACGAAAAAAAGGCAATGTAAATTTTTGCCTGTTCTGTCACAAGGGCCTTTTTTGTCCCCTACGGAATTTTTGGCTATTAGGATTCTCAGTCCCGCCGCCACGTGACGCCCGTGTACCGTAATAATTACTGCGAGGAGGGCGTTCCTTCTAATCTATTAATAACGTAGCTACATATATGTATACTCCCTTCGCGATAAGTTCACCTCACAATATCCGAACGTCCATTCAAATCTATTAGCCTCGATTCCACTCCTGTCCTTCCGCCATTCGTACGTCAGTACCTTAGACACCGAAGCGTCATCCAAATATACTTTCTCTACTTTAAATAGCGCTAGCGGCAGGAAATGCAGGAATTTAAAAAAAATCGTATATAGTCTAACCAGAATAAAATCCTATACTCAGTTTCGCCTTAGCGTCGATCTACGCGTGGGAAGGATAGAATATTTTTATTTGTCTATTTTTTTTTTTTTTTTTTTTTTGGGGGAAGTTCGGATGACTTCAGAGTGAGAGGCTATCGCGCGAAGCTTTGTTTGACGCTCTTTTATGAACTGATAAGGTCCAAAAGGGAAATGGAAAACGAATTAGATGTCGTAGCGAAACCAGTCGAAAGGCGGTAGGAAGCCAATTTTTTTTGACGCAAATCCTCCACTGTGTCGATTGAGGCTTCCTTGGGGTCACGTTATCTGTCAGATTAATTGCACGTTCATTTTCCCTCTCCTTGTCTACGTTTCATATGACAACGATAAATCCCTCGTTGCCTTCCTCGGTATTAACGTGTGGGTCCTTTTCTGTCTCTTCTACGCCTGTTTGCTTCTAGCGCCATTTTCGATCGACTGCGAACAATTCAGTTCGTTTCGTGTCGCAGAGACAACAGTTAGTCAACGCTTACGACACTGTGTGGCAATCGAATATATATTAGGAATACTTGTGCATGTATATATATATTCTTATAAATATATATATATATACATAGAGTAAAAGAGCACGAAGCATAAACAACGCGTTCAACGTAGAAAGCGGCTTAAAAAGAAATCGGCTGATTTATGAAAACGAAGCCATTTGCGAATCGGTATCTTGTTTGTGCTGAACTCGTTGAAATTATTACGGGTGGTCCAGAGAGTTTGGATTTCAACATAGATCTCTTGGTGCTTGCGCAAGATTGTATCGAGGGCGACGCCATTTTCGAATACAACGACAAGATTGACTTTGGCGGGAGCGAGAGATTTTTTATGGTTCATTTTTGTCCGGTCTAAATGAAACATTGAGAGCGTCACCGGTTTGAAACTTGTTTCTGTTTCGTTTCTCTATTTTTCTTAGCGAAGAAGAGCGAGAGAGAGAATTGTTTTGTTAGACAGACTCAGACTGCCTGATTTGAATGTTAAAAGTCCGTTGCACGTGGCGTTTACGAAAATACGGGTTCCTTGTAGAGACACGTGATATCTCAAGTTTTACGTTTTCTCCGTGACACGTGATCCTAACGCGAGATTTGCCGGAAAAAAAAAGGAATTATACTGACGATTATCGGTACGTTGAGAATTTTTATTCGAATGGCTACTCGATGTTCTTGAACCTTGTTCGACTATTTCTCTTCTCTTCCCCACTCATTATCACTCACGTTGCCGCACCGATAGAAACTCACATTTTTCTACGCGATATTCAAAGCCACAGTACCGTACATCCTCGTTATCGATAAACTTCTAGGCTAATGTTAAATTATCGGTGTTCAGAAATATGTAATAGACGAGTCGTATGTGGCCGCTTGTAAAGGACCGAGGTCCCAACTGGTGCCATCTACATAAAAGAAGAAGAAGAAGACGAGTCGTATCTGTAAACATTGAGGCGCAGGATACTTTATGTAATTATAAATACAAATATTCAGTTTGTTCGAGAGCAATAGTCGTCAGGCAGACTCGATTAGTCTGACGTCTTCGCAACGTCACCGTCATAATCCCCTCTCGACAACAACGCGCCGCTACGTTTCCAACGGTGAAGCTGGTAGTCAGTGGAAGTTACTGCGAAGACACCATAGCAAACGAGTATCGAACGGCTGCCGGCTTGCATAGAAGAGGAACGCGCAAAGTAGTGATGCCAGTGTGGCATAGGCACGACACGGGCGCGTCGTCGTCTCGTCCGAAAAGAGGTTAGGGCGATCGTCGTCGACTTACCTCCACATGATGTCAACCCACGTTGACTTGGAATCTTCACCAGTGCCAGTAGAACAGGAACTCCGGGCGACGATCTCTGTCGTTACTTGGAAGGAAAACAGATTGGAAAATTGTTAGCAAGTTTAGGATGCCCAAGCGCGAGTAGCCTGCTATAGGTTCACATAGCAACGGTACGAATTCATGGTGAAGAACGTCGTCTGCTGCGAGAGTGTAAAATGAAAATAAGTTACTTGGAATTATCATAAAAAAACAGAGCGTGAATTAATTTCTATTTGAAGTGCAGTGCTATTCGTGACTGTAAATACTTGTTTTGAAAGATTCTTAAAGATTTTCTATTGTGGGGATGTTTGACTACTGCTAACAACTTGAATATGATTTGAGGCTGTGCTCGATATGGATCTCGGTAGTTTATCAGTGATAGGAACAGCTGCTTTGAATTGTTGAAGCACTTGTGTTGCCGAGAACCAGCTGGATTTTAATGTGTTTAACTTGCTAAGTTAATTCCAACGAGATATCATGAACGTGCTTCTGTGACTTCTACGTGTGTTTCTCGAGGAAGTCTTGATATTCCTTTTGTCTTTTTACGAGAAAGGATATTTTTTTTATTCTTACACGTGAAGCAATTCTCAAAACGGTACTTTGAAACTGTCGACCTCGATATCGTTTCCGTTGCAAATGCCATAGGCAATTTGACTGGGAAGTCGCTTTTTAAAAGTACTGGCTATCTGTGCGAATATAATTCTAAGGGTGGTTAAAAACTTTTTGAGAAGGCGAAGCGCTGACAGGGGTTGAATTCACTGCCCACGAAGGGTTGTAACACGGAGTGCATGGGGGAGGTAACCTCTTCTCCGAGAGAACCCATAATGCTGTGCTTCGTGCAGGGGTTCCATGCGCGGGAAGATTCAAAATTGCGTCGTTCAAAAAGGTAAATTTTTTTTTTTTAATTAAATGTCATTTTTAGGTATACTCTATTTCTTTTTTTTTTAAATCTATTTCACCACACTTTTTTGTGTGACTTTCTCGGTACCGAATGAACACCTCACCACTCCAGGGTACTTCCCTTGGGGATGCAACATTGTACAGTCCCTACGAGCACGATTTTACCCCAATCTAGGTCACCCGCGTCCCAGAACAGGCTGGCACGACAATTCGCAAAGTCTGTTGCTCGGCAGCTTAGAAAGTACTACGTCTTCGTTTCTATCCTCTGGATATTCAATTCCGTAAGACGGCTGATCGATTCCATCCCATCATACATCGTAGACTATTTTCAGTTCTGCAACAACTCTGACTCGCGTTTCAATCTCGTACGGCCTCTAGACGTACGTTTTGTATTCTAATATAGAACATAAGAAATGTCCATTTGGATTTACATTACGTTGAAATTCCCCGCGTTACAATTTTCAGGTATTTGCCTAATTGCCTAGAAACAATACAAGCTACATTCACTGCGACTGCACTCCACTGAAACACCTTATTGTTTTCTCTTCCCTCGTCTTATTCACCTTCTTCGAGTCCGTCCTTTCTCTCTCAAGAACTTTGTTACTTCAAGTGACAAACAGCAAGGCCGCCATGTCCAAGTACCGCTAAACTCGTCCAGACTATAGAACGACGACCTCACTTGCCTACAGCAGCTGCTGGTTATTCCACAGCGTGCTCACGTGCACATTGTGATTCGCGTACGGTCCGCACGTCTTAGCTTCACTTTAAACACTTGATACGATACATCGAAGATCATCAGGGAAATCGATTATGTGGGCGAGAGCTTGAATGACTTTGCATCCTACACTTATATAACAGTGTAGGACACTATTGAGTAAGCTGGCCTTGCTTGGCTTCCTGACCTCTTTTCTTAATGGAGTCACACTGCTAGCCACTGTAAAAATCTACACGAATATCTCCCTCACTGTCTCTCCAATTCACTACGAACATTACGTCTCCCTTCAACACTTCCCACTTTACCGTCTTACATCTTCTTCCGTTCACACACACGTTCCGCGTACTCACGACTACAATTAGGCCGAACACAATAGCGGTCATTCACTTCTTCCACCGAGTGTACCAGCTCCGAAATTAATGACGTATCTACCTCAACAATTTTTTGGGCACACTGTACCTACCTCTTCTTTTTTTCTCGTAATCCATAGAATATCCCACGTGCTCTGATTAACTGTGTATACAACTTTGTAGACACGGCGGTAGATGGCACGTTGACTTTTTAACGTGTTTCCGTATACTAGGCCTTTTTGTAATTGCCGCGTGCTGATAAGGGCTTATCATGGCGTCTTATTATATATCATTCTCTTATCACGGTACCAAAGTAAACGCAGGTGTCTCATTGGTGACGCTGGACTTACGTCCTCCGAGGGCCGTCATTGTGCGACCAGACAGGAAGTACATGATAATGCCCACTTCTGCGTTATGCGATACTCGTGTCTACCGGAGGATGCTGGGCCTATTGGAGAAAAATGTTTTAAGTGGCTGTGCACATTGCCTTTTTTTTTCGCCCGCGTCACGGATGTAGGAAGATATGAATCGTTCGGATTAATTCTTCGGTATGAATGCTGTGGGTCACGCATGGGTGTATCGTAGATTTTATTTCTTCAAGGTTACCACACTGAAAGCTTCACCTGAATGATTCGTGCTTTGCTTTTAGTACAAACTAGAGTGCACGTTTTTAGAAATTTGAAAATCTTTTTTCATCATTATTTTTAATTTCAGTCGCACCGTTTGTGATATTTTTTTTAATGTACACGGAACAACTGTCAGTGTGACGTTTGTCTGTGATCGCGGTTTCATGTTGTGAATAATTTTTTTGCAAATTTTATTTTTGAATTTTTTTTTTTTATTTACCACGCATAGCAATTGTTTGATACTGTATTTTAGTAACGTGGACTCGCTGGGTAAGACACGTGTGTAACTTTGACGTTTAATAAAGCCAATGACAGATCGAGTGTTCAGCACCGTATGGCGTTTGCGAATCGTGTGGTTTAGGATGCTTCTAAAATAAACCGCCAGCCACAAGCGACTTTTTGTTTTCTACGACTTCTGTTTCAGCGGAGCAACAGAAATATTGGTCCGAGAATGAAACGAATTCGTACGAGATTTACGCGAGAGTTTGTAGCAATTTTTCTTCTTTCTGCATCCCGTGAATACACAGCCTCGGCAACCAAGGCTTTTTTGTGACGCGCGACGTAAACAATGTTCTTCCAAGAAATCATTCACTTGCCTCACGTCGATCAGAATCGTGTTGCCGTTACGTGACCATTCGTAGTAACAAACCACTTGGCAGCCAATTCGATCAGTAGATTATAAAAAATGATGAATTCATATCACAACCAAAATCCACACTGCCAACTTATTAAAAACGTATATTTACAATTTGATTATCAATAAAAATCGTACGAACGACATTTAATAACAAAATTTTTTAAACAATCAGACAGATATTTTTCTTATATCAGATTGAATTAAAAAAATTTGAGTTTTACACATACATATATATACATTCTAGTATATCAGAAAATAATACAACGGAACTTCGATAACTCGAATTTCCATAAGGCAAAAACCTCTATAAGGACCATGAATCTTCGAATTCCCTAATGCTTCACCTCAACAACTTGAATAACCCCGATAGGCCGAAGCTACGATAACTCGAAGCATACTTCGTGTCCCTCGAGATTCGAGTTATCGGTGTTCCACTGTAGTATCGCCATTGGCTCAAAGACTCGAGTAAACTTTATGAAGTAAAGCGATGACTTACCAGTCATTCATCACTTTAAGTCTCGTACGTGGTTCGCGCTTTTTTTTTTCGCAAGATTAATTCGACAGCTGATCAGACGGATAGCAGCTGCCCGGCCAATTCATTATATACGCCTCATAATGGGACGAACTCGTGGCCTATAGCGCACTCTTGCGTCACACGCTAAAGGCGAGTTTCCAAGCTGCGTATTAGATCGAAGAAAAAAGTTGGGGTGAAATTTAAGACTACCGTCGAGCGATATATCAACGCTAAGATACTTGTGTATACTTCATGAGAGATATCTATGCAACGTTACACGTATATGACGTCATATCCTTAACCAGCACGTACGTAACACGTTACTCCTTTACGTGACGCTTTATTTATCGTAAACCATAATAAACTGTCGCTAAGCAGCGGTAACGAATCCTAGAAGCACTTCGAGGAATTTGCTGCGTCTTTTCTTTTTCTCGTCGCCATTTGCATTTAAAATCGATGCATCCAACGTGTTATACAGGTCGAGCATTGCATTATAATCGGACACTCGAAAAACTTCACGTTACTCTGCCATACGTATGTACGATTACTATAAGTCGATTCTCACCGGACGTAAATTTTTCTCTTTATTTATTTATTCGTCCATTGTCCGTTCTATGGACATATACATATAAATATATGTTAAGGTGATTCGTTCTCGAATAGCATTTACAAGAGGTATCGGTTGTCTTATCAATTTACGGTATCATTCAGGTATTCATGGTCTCGAGAATCGAGCGCTCTACGTGGCGCGAAATTCAAATATCCTTCTGTACCTTCTGGCACGGAATACCCAAGCACGTATAATCATCCAGTGCCTTCTTAACATACGTCACGGCATGTCGTACCATGTGTGTTTGTCAGTCTGATATAGAAATAAATTTCTATGACAAGAGTTAGGGGAGTGTTGTGCAAAAAGAAACATTTCAACAGTCCGATATCGCGGTTAGGTTTAGTGTTAGATAACAAAATGGCGGATAATAATGAATGTGTTTTGGGATAAACTCAGCGAAACATTCACTTGGAGATTAATCGACAAACAATATGGCGTCTGGTTGTGCGTAAACGGGTTATTGTTATCGACAAAACGTGCCACTCTGCTTCTGTACGGTAGTGTAGGTTATGTTTGTGCTATATTCGACACTGTATGTTATGACTTATCGACCGAGTTCGCGACTGAGAATTGATAAGATGCGTGACTATGGTTATCGGTCGTTTAATGAACGATTGTTTATTGTTATGATTATTTTTGACTAATCGCTGCTTTCTGTTGAGAATGGAACTGTTATCTTGTTGAATATTAGGGAAAGTTGTGTTTGCGTGATAAAATGGCTTTTTTTCCCCATGGAAATGTATGTAACCGTCGGAATGAATTATTACGGCGGAAATATTCTGTTTTCTTTTTTTTTTCTATCTACGAGGAAAATGGCGGTGATTTTTCATAAAAATGATATTAATTTTGTATCAAATTTTTTTCATCCGTCTACAGTCTGACTTGTTCGGAGTCCAACTTTCTCGAGTAAATTATACTTACCGTTTAGTAGCCACACTGATCAGTAGCGATAACGACTAACGTAGTCAGTGGACATTTTGTTCTATGTTTAATCCGTCTTGTTATTTATAGTGTTGAATATGTTATACCCGATAACGAGTGTTACAAAATTTCTGATTCACAATGCCCCACTCGAGCACCCTTGATAGTCACGTCACTGCATTCGCGAGAAGAGCTTTATTGATACACGACATTTTTACCCGGCACGGTGCGTCATTTTCTTGAGAATTAATACAGGGTGAGCCTTACGTGCAAAATTCTTTTATTCGTAATCGTTTATACTGATTGCTTCTACATGACAGATGCATACGCGTGCTAAATTGTCGTAGATGGTATTTTTTGGTGTATTTTGACAAATATTCTCGAGAATAATGGTACGGGTAAACTTTGTTCTGTCGCGTTTAGTAAATAATGCAAGACTCAGCCGTTTGACGTACCTTAGAGACGTTCTTGCCATACGTCCGTGACCGCCACGCGATGTAAGATAATGATACGTCTCACCGGCCATTTTCTTGTATTTATTATGACACGAAGCACGAGGAAGTTAATCGATCCTGGCATTACCGGTCGATCGTTAAAAATAGTTTAGTACGCGAGACAATTAATCGAATTAATCAATCCGTCAGTATCTTCGTTTAAATCGACTTTTATTATTATCCCTTAAAACTTTAAAGAGGTGATTGATCATCCCCTAAGTAGTTAGACATGTACAAATCGAACGTCCCTTATTTATTATAGTATCGTCAATTCAAATTATCCTATATCGAATCTGCCTATCGATCGATTATCGATTAATCTCATAATAATAATTTCACATCGTACATTTCTAAGTCATTCTCTACCCTTGTCAACGTGGGTCTTGGTGACCCACGGTGAATTATGTATTTCGTAGTATCAAATTTTGACTAATGCAATTTTTTATTAGTCATCATACACACACATAAATTTATTCCCATGTATTGTTTCCCTCTAGAACTTTCCCATGTTCATTGTCCATTCTGTCGCTTCATCAAGGTAAGACCGTAGGATTCTACAATTCTAACTGACTTGTACATTGGAAACTTATATAGGCGCATATATAACAGGTAATATAGGGTGGTTAAATATTCAGGTAGTTCGAAGGTCGGACCTTCTGCTTTTCCACGACTCCGTTACTGGCTTCGTCGGTCGTCGGACGTCGGCCGTCAGTTGCGTTCCGGGTGGCATCTCGATCACCTCGAGCCATCCGCAGAACCAAGAGGCTCGATCTTCAAAGATGAGCCTAATATTCGTATTTCGTTTGGCGCTCAAGTCATTGGGAACCAAGTGGCGCGACTCGAAAGACGTTATTCTCAAAAAGCGTTATCAACGCGGTTTCTATTGAATCGCGAAAGCGGCCACTCGTTGATAAATAATCTTATCTTGGCTCGACATCCGTTAATGGATTTTACGCGTGAAAACTATTTTCATTTGTTTCTCTATTTATCGCACGTACACGCGCCTGTACACATTGTACGATACATTACTTGGTCGTTAATTATATCTGTCCGACATTATTATTATTATAACAATAATACAAAAGTTCTAGATAAGATTTTACAGTTGTCAGTTATTGTTATTATTTAATTACAAAATACCAACGAAAATCGTTCAGCTCGATGCTTACTGTCGCAGTTGAAAAAAGTCATCGCAATATTTATTCTCTTTGTTACGTATGTTTTATTCCGATCGAAAACCTTCGTATCAACGTCTGTGCAAAATTTTGATTTATTGATCTGTCGATAAGCCTCCATTGAATTAGCCACGATAACAGCGCATAACGTGCATAAGGCTTCAATGCTGAATCCAAATGATAGGCAACGGTGTTTGAAGCGTCGAACAAAAAATGTGACATCCGTTTCGGAAGCAGGATGCGGCGTTGATGAAATTTTTGTAAAATATTTATCAGCTCTCGACAGTCGTTAGTAACGATTGTCAATCGTTCGTTGAAGCTTCTTTTTAGTTCGTGAGAAAAATCGAGCGTCATTGCGAGCTTGCGAGCTCCTCGTTGCCTCGCGCTGAGGCGACAGCAAATAATGGAATTGGAAACTCGAGCTTTGATCGATCTCTGCTTCCCGACCGTTCCTGTTACAAGGACCAGGTACATGGAAACGGAGCTTGACTTTTTGTAGGAAATATTTCCTATGGCGTTGGCTACCTTGAAAACATTTTTTTAATGCTCGTTCGCAGCACGCACATTTCCTCGTGTACAGTGCCTGGCAAAATTAATTGTTTAGTACGTTAAACAGCGGAACGAGAGTCGTGGGATTTTTTAATATTTTCATCTTTCGCTTATTTCTCTTGGGGATTTTCAGGTCTGCGGGGTCCATAGGTGCACGCTCTGCGCCCAGCACGCCCTTACAGGGTGTCGTCACTTCTCATGGAGGTCAGCCACAAACTATTGGCGGGGGTCAACTTGCCGTCGCCGGAAGTAATCATTCTCAACCGCCACCACCTAGGAGTCCGAGTCATACGACGTTAAGATGCAGTGACAGGTTGGACTTTAATTTGTATTATATAATTTGATCAAGATGAATTTTTTATTGAATTTTTTTTTCAATGTTGATCTACTCTTACGTTAATTAGAGCAAGGACAGTTGGATGCACTGATAATGATAATAGTATTTGAGTTTACATTTACTTTTTTGTATTACTGTACACCTTTTTCTTATTCGCTCGTAGACTCGAGATAATGTCGATCTGCTATCAAAAACTTGTCTATCGCGCACCTGACTCTCCCTGATATTTTTGGATTCTCCCAAGCTCACGCTACATCCGCTACCTATAATTTTAACAGGGAGTATCGAACCGTTATCGTTGCTTTAAGATAACGAGCAATAGATAGTGTACGCTGCAGGTGTTACAACCTCTCTGGTTTTACAGTTTCAAAGTGTACACGAATACATTCGTTAAGTTATGTATGGCTCGCTGAAGCGTTAAATTAGTGCACAATGTCATTGGCGTGGAAGAGCATTGACAGTAGGTCAGTGAAGAAAAGTATGAATTTTCAAGACGAGAAACTTGACGTTTCGAAGCATCGCAATATTTATTATTACTTGGCATGGAGTCCGTTGGTACGTTCAATGGAATATTTAAGAACCAGAGACGGAGATCGTTGGGACAACAAATATTTCGGTGAGACGTTCCTCATTATTGATTTATTTCTTTTTTAACCAAAAATCTCATTTTTCATTCTCCCTAGGGCCAGTGTGGCTTTTCTCGTTTTGCTCGAGTCGACAGAAATAGAATCTGCAGATATACAGCGCGGGTGGTAAATAAAAAAATTCATAACGATAACTTATCGAATTCGAGTTTTTACGAAAGTCCTTGATAAACGCGTTAAGACTACTTTTTCACTCGGTCAAACAGAACTTATCTACGGAATAAATAGAAATCAGAAAATGACTGTCAGCTGTGAATTGCCATGCCGTGAAAATTGTCGTTGATAAGACTTTGTAAGATCACGCCAATCGCTTTGATCAGTTATCGTCGTGCTGGCGAGTGGTGCAGTTGCTTAGTCAGTGTAAATGGCCAGCGGTATGTCAACCGTTCTGGGCGGATCGAGTGTATCGTGCCTGAACACGTGGTCGTACGATCCTTGGAGTGCGAAGGTGAAAAAGTCCCTTAGGTATCTTTTTTGTTTGACGAAAACAAATTTCCTCACCCGTCTCGTAATTCTCAGATGCCAACATGTAGAGGCAAACGTATAAAACATTGCGCGTTTGCTATTTTTGTTTTACGATCTCATACGTTTACTTGCTCGCTTCGCCACGAGATATAACGAATGATCCTTTACGTTATTATTCTTTCTGTTACAGTCATCTTGCCAAACCCTTAAGCAGAAGTACGCCATCGATGACGGGTGGGACGACGCAGACTCCGGCGACGGTCAGCAGATCATCGCCAACGTCGACAAGCAGCGCTAGGCAAAAGAAGTTTCACAGACACTTTGCGCAGGTAAGCCAGCACGTAATTGACTTGGTCTATCAGTCGATATAGCTATATCGCAGTGTTGATATACGTTATATTTAATTTCGATGCAATCACGGTCAATTATCATTGACGACAATCTGTGTCGTTGTACTGTTGTACTATTGAGCCATTCACGTGGTTTGTAGTTGAGACGCCTTGTAACGTTACAACGTAGAGTGTACGGTTGATCTCTTAATGGTTATATAGATAATATGTATACCGATGGTAGGTACAACACGTGACGACCCTCCACTCAACAGTTTCTTCATAATAACCAGTGACAAGGACAGTCTCGACCTAATCTATAGTCTTCCAAATTTTGCGACCAGGTCGCCGCCGACGAACGCGTTCTCAACTACTACAGCTGCGCCTTGGTCGGCGATATCCTACTTCAGGGTCATCTCTACATTACGCCAAACTACTTTGCCTTCTACAGCAACGTGTTTGGCTACGTGACGAAGCTGCTGATACCTACAGTTTCCGTGCAGAAGATCAGCAAGGAGAAGACAGCGAGGATCATACCGAACGCAGTGGCTGTCACTACTGAGGATGAGAGGCACGTTTTCTGCTCGCTCCTGTCCAGAGACTCGACGTTCAAACTGATGAAGCAGGTCTGGGACGCGGCAATAGAAGCAAGACCAGTTGCTGATATTCTACCGTTACCTGTCGAGGGAAAGCTCTTGGCGCCGGATACGTTGCTGGTCGACGACTCCGAGGTCAATCCTGAGGAAGACGATTCGAGCATGTCAGAAAGTGGTACCGATCTTACCTCAAGGCCACCGACCGTATGCACGGATACCGATGGTCACTCTGCTAGCATTCCAAGACCCATGTTGCCAGTCACTAGGTCAGCATCTAATCTATTAGCTTGATAATCTCTTTTAAGTACACTTTGAAGTACCTTAATCCTATGAAGATTGTGTTTCGTTTTTTTGGGGGAGGCAGAATCGACCAAGCAAATTTAGCCAAATCAGTTTCAACCACGAGGTCCAACCCGTTGAGTACTGTTTTCTGGGGTGGACTTAGGTCCAGCACTGTTATAGCCATTTTGGTTGCTATTCTTGCTGCTCTCTACGTCTCAGCTGCCCTCATGATGATTCGCATTGACAGATTACACACGGCGTATCTGAATCATCCTCTTGCCTCACCCGAGCGATTCACGCAGGATCAATTGCTGCAGTATCTTAACTCAAACCTGGATCAGATCGTCAGGGTAATTATCTTTATCCATGACACTTGAGTTATCTTCTCTGCAGACAGAGATTAGACAATTGTATAACAAGACTGACCACGTGTGATGTCTAACGTTGCAGGTAAGACAGAGTCTACAGACGTTATCGCAGCAATTCGTCACGATGACCTCAGACAGCGAAACGGGCTCAGTCGTTTCTGGTGGGACAGTGGAACCGGAAGACGCTCCAAGTTAGCCCCCAAGAACTCCAAATAATCTAATTCTACCAAATAGAACGAGCCCCTCCTCGCCTTCCTAGCGTATGAAGCGCCTGACACGTAAAACAAAAGGATATAAACAGAGAAATCGCCGTCGTCGTTGTAATAATCGAACGCGACGTCGCAACGTCGCTGCCGTTGAAAACAGACGCGACTTTGTCACGTCGCTCGTGCTCGATCAAGGCGACGCTTCGTGTTCTCCGATTAGGCATTATTAAAAATTAGCACCTAGACTTTCGTGTCGAAGTTAGGCAGCTCGTTAACGGGATGATATCAACTTTTCAACGGGATGAGCAAAATCCAGTAAGCGATATAAACGAATGAGAAAGGCTCATCCTCAAACGGTGAAACAAAATTTGTCCTGAGTATTAGGTCGTGTTCATGGGTTAGATTTTATTAGACGCTTTCGACAGATATTACGATATAGGACAATTTTGAGCGCCGACTACCGACTGCTGGTGGGGATTTTCTCTTTTTTTTTCGTTTTTTGAACTAGTCATGAGTACCTCCCGCCCTCGAGGTACCACAAATATTAATGATGAAATAATAAAATAATTATAAATGTGTATATATGATATACATATACTGTCATGTATATGTACTTATGCATCTAAGCAATACACATTTTGCGACTACCTGTTCAATATTTATGTATTTGCTGCTAGTCGGGCATTACTACTGCTACAGGAGTACTATCAATTTATGATGTTATTCTTACGTAATGTATAATAGTTTCCGGGAATGATAGCACGTTGTCGCCTAGCGACTCGCTACTTGGTTCGTCGTTCGTTGTAAACTCTTGTGATTACGACGTATTCGTTTTAATGTTATTAGTCGGCTGATTGTTTCCATACGATTTTCAGACCTCGCACTTTCCTCTTGTTACGATTGACGATGAACGATGGACCAGGTCGCACCTGCATCCTTACGCGCGGAACGAGAGGTATTTGAATTACAAACAAAAAAGAAACCAAGGGCGAAATCGAAATCAAATAGGAAAACGAGAGGAAGGCGGTTGACTGTGATAATAAGATTGAGGATTTAGCTCGGGCGAGAGTGGATGGCCTCTTGACCTTTGAACAAAAAATTCCACGAGATTTGGGTACAGAATAAGGAAGATAAGGAGAAAGGGTTAAATGGATTTGATTAAAGAGAAGGAGGTCACGGCTTGCCGTAGCTCGACAGGGGATCTAAGAAAAGTGCTGTTATATTAATTAGCTATAATAATATAATTGTATTTAGATTTATAGTGAAGTTACCTTATATGTTGTTACGATTAATTATTAAAAGTACAATACACCGTTTAACGGTTATGATCGGTTTATTAATTTTACGTTTATCTTATCTAAGTTGACTTAGATCGTTATGCATAAAAATTTACGTTTACTGCTCGTTTCGAACTTGAAGCTTCTCGTTCTTTTTGTGATTAATTTAACGTCATTTTCTTGTAAAACGGGTGGACGATGATTTTTTATTTTCATAACGTCTCGAGTGCGAAGCTTTCTTCAAGATGTATTGTGAATTTTGTACCACGTTCTTGCGCTCTTGTTTTCTTCTGTTATGATTTCCTATGCGATTCTTGCACACTTTCCATGTACCCTCGTTTTTACTTTTCTCGCCTAATTATTACCGAATGCGTTCACCGCGCGTTTTACATAGCGTTTCTCGGCGTCCACGAGAATATTCACGTCTGAATTTTCTGAGCCATTCAAAATGTCGCGTGCCATAATAAGCGGTATACCAAAAATACGTGGATTCATGGAAAGAATATTTAAGCTACGCGAAGCGACGTTATCATCGACGCCATAGAACGATCAGAAGTTATAGCCGAATTAACGCTTTTTTGCTCGGGTATCAATAAAATTCCAATTTTTTAGTGTAATTTTAAGCGTTCGCACTATGCACATCAAAAATATAAATTGCACCTACTCTACGGTGTTCATAAGCCCCAATAGAAGCAGGAAACGTCACTTTGTGTGCGTCTACCAACGACTAAGTAAGACTAACGAGATTAACTACAAAAATAGCGCGACAAAGAAATACTTTTGGGCACGAAAAATTTTTTTTCGTTATTAAAAAAAAAGAAAGTCGTAGGACAAACATAAAAATTGTATGCGCATCGTTCCAGTGTGTCGCTCGTGACAATTGGGTTAACTGATTGCAAAGAAAGGAAAGAGATATAATTAAAATGGAATATGAAAAATTTGAAATACTAAACAAAACAGGCAAAAATAAATTCTATTGTCAGAGTAAACATGGATTTCTAAAGGGACAATATAATAGGGGAAAGGAACATGGGAATAAATAAAGAATAAATATCAATCTTTCATTTTATCTCTAGACTGCCCTCGTGCCTAGATACGTATATGCAACTGTATCACAACGGTCAGAATCCGCGATGCAGATGCCCGGAAGTGAACAGTGGTTAGCTAATTTATCCGTATAGCGGAAGTACCAATACATACATAACTTATTATTTATCTACGACGAGTTGCCTCATAACCATACGTTCCTCTGTAGACATTTTAGATGGGTGCTCAATACATGGTCCATATAAATTTTCGTAGATTGGTTGCTCCTGTTAAATTGAACTTTCCTCATTCCAAGACGAACCTTGAGGAAATCATCGTGCACCAAAGACGGGAAGTCCATTTTAATTTCAACGAAGAAAAAGAAAATTACATGGCCGGTCTTGCTAGACGGGATTTAATAGTAAATGTACAATGTTAATCGAGCGTCTGACACGGTCATTGATTGATTATCGATTAACGACCGATTTTTAACTGTAAAATCGCGACGAACGGGGAAACAAAATGATTCGTGGAGAAGAATGTGTGATAAGTGAAATGCAGGCAGACCAATGAATAATTTATTACGTTATCGTGTAACCGGACATACAGGACATAATAAAATTGTAAAAAATCACCGACCGTCAATAACTGGACAAATTATTATTAAACCACCTTCCAATGTCCTTTCTTCATTTGTACTTTTTGTTATTGAAAATATTTTAATATTGTCTCGTATACAGGCAATGAATCTCATAAAAAGTCGCAATCATTAAGCACAATAAGAGGAATATGGGGTTACGTTTTCTCATACAATCAATTCGAACAGCGGACTCTGTGGTTTATTTCCTGTTGGCGGTTTCTAAATAGCACAATTTAATGTTTACCGATAAGATAAATTTTCCAACGCATTGGTTCTATACCACAAGGGCGCTTATAACTGTAACTCGTTATTTTAATGAAAATTGGTTTCATTTACTAAAATTATATTAGGGACTTAACGTTTTATACGTTGGTTGGGCAATTGGTTATACTTTTTTTTTTCTCTATATTTTAATTGTTATTTTACTTTAGTAAAAAATAAAATATTTATTCATAGTTTTTCTTATGTATGAGTTTACTTGTGTCTACTAAGACGTATAGTGAGTAGTGGGGACTGCGGTTTACTAGAAGGAAGCTGTGACATATAAAAGGCCAGCTCGCCTCATTATAGACTTCAGTACGATATTTGTCGTTGGTAATCGTTAATTCAACACAGGAGTAATTTCATAAAGTGACATTAAGGATTTATTTTTGATCAGTGAGATTCTTTGGCATAAAAAAAACTGACACTATAGTCATCTGCTTACGGCTGCAAATACATTATTGGATTCAAGGTCAGTCACGTCTTTATGGAAGGACATTGTTTGCGCAACGTCTTTATATGTAAAATTATTAACAAGTTTGATTCATGGGATTTTCACTAATTTAAATTATTGTCCTAATCTTATATATATATATATATATATATATACCATTATCCTAACCCTAACCATTAAAAGAACTGAATCAAACTTTAAGGGAGCGCTGTGTTAATTGTTATTTATTATTTTTTGTTTAACAAAAAATTTTTTTGAAATTTCAATAATACAAATATTGCAAAAAGTGAATTTTTATTTGTCTTTTTTTTTTGAAAAAACGTTTTAGGCTTAAAATTTGTTTAAAAAATAAAACTCATAGATTACCTCGTTATCTGTGTGGTATCAATTTCTATCAATGGCTTATAGTAAAAAATTATATTGAAGTCTTCATGTTTTGTGGAAATTTCGTAATTGTTGATAGTGACGTTTGAAACATTTATTATCATAATTCATGTCTATTTCGAGTTATCAATTATGTAATTATTAGTAAGAAAACGTAACTCGGCAATGAAGAGTAAATAATAATCTTGTTGCCGTAATCACTTTACGTTCTTATTTGTAAATCAGTCGAGTTTCTTGTCCTGTCGATGACTCAGTTTTCAATGCAATCGATGCTCGCGATTACTCGACGTTAAATCGATTCCATTCAGGGTCTGCATTGCTTCTTAGCAATCGATTCACTTACGAAGAATTTGTTACGGATTTTACGCAATGCATCTTTGATGATTCAAACACGGATCTTGACTGTACGCACTTTCATAATTTTGTATGTTTCTTCATATTGAGAGACACTTAAAATTACACGATACCATATTCAGTGTTGAGCGTCCAGGAACAAGTTTTTCTATGTATCGTCTGCATGCAAAGACCAATCCTGTTATGCAATAATAGAACCCAGCATGAGAAGTTATTACATAGAAATTATATACGCGGAGAATGTTTTCTGTGGACGAAATTACAGACGGGAAAAACGTAAGAGATAGTTGTGGGCCTTTTGAGAAACTGGATGGTTAATGATTTCTTGACTGAATTTATAAGTGATTTATCAAAAGTTATGACTGCTTGTTATTGGAAGTAATTAACGTATCGTTAATATATCAAGGAACTTAGTTGAGTTGTTTTTATGTTGTACTAGAAGAATTTCGATTCTTTCATAGACAGTTGATATTTACGTGTCGTTAGATCGTATTTCAAGATGGATGAAAATCTTGCAGTCATTGAATGAAAGACGTTCTTGGCCTTGGGTCTTAAATATACATATGCAAACTATTGCACTGCGCATATATATGTACATTCGCATATTTTTATCATTACAACTCGCCAGTAATTAATGTTAAATATTCCTTTAAAAAATAACATCCAGCGATGATATTTAAACTATGAGTTGTCAGAGTATGGGTGTGTTCCGAAATTCATTAACAGTGTACGAAAGTAGTTAAGACCGCCAGATTGAATCTGTAATTTTGAAAAATATCATTTTTACATAAAAATCGAATTCAGCGACGTAAAATTGTAAACTTTGTTTAGTTTATTTTTGTCAGGAATTGTTCAACGAAACACATAAGAATTTGTAGGCACTAATTAATTTTTAGGTTATATTCCGGTGACCATGTTTGGTATTGGTTAAAAAATGTTGAGAAATGGACCTCAAACTCGGAAACAGATGTCAAAGTCTCGGAAAACACATTCTGAGTTGATATTTCTTTGTTTTCGTTTGTTTCCCAAAGAATCAATCGACCATCCCATAGTCGATTGGATGTCACATGGGTTCAATTTTTGGTTACTCACGAAATTTTTGTTCCGACAAATTTTCACAGATGGCAGCAGCCAAACCTCTAATTGTTGACTCTGTGCATATGTACGAGAAGGAAAATGCTACACCTCATCATACCTGTACGTTTGAAATGGTGCATTTGGATCCGCCGATTCCGGTCTTAAGACGAGGTCAAGCATTCACGATGGCGCTCAGATTTAATCGTGAATACGTAGATGAGACGGATATTGTCAGACTCCGTTTTAATTTTGGACCAAATCCAAACGTCATGAAGGGTACCAGTGGTATCAATAAAGTGACAAATCGAGATAGTTATTTGACTGATCTTGAAGCCTGGGGTGTTCGTATGATTGGAAGCAATAATCATGACTTGTCCATTGAGGTCAGAAGTCCCGTGGATGCTCCAGTTGGAGTATGGCAATTGAAAGTCGAGACTACCACCTTGGAGAATAAAGGAGCACCAAATGTTTTCAATTATGAAAAAGATATCTACTTGCTTTTCAATCCCTGGGTCAAAGGTAGGATAAAAGTTACTAAAACATTTTTGAAAATAATTTTGATTTTTTATTAACATTTTTTTTTTATTTCAAAGATGACCTCGTATACATGGAGGATGAACAATACCTGGATGAATACGTGCTGAACGATGTCGGTAAGATCTGGGTTGGACCTTGGGGTAGTTCACGTGGCAGAGAATGGGTCTTTGGGCAATTTGACGCATGCGTACTTCCGGCCTGTCAACTTCTTCTTGAAAGATCAGGAATTAAAGCTGCATCCAGAGGCGATCCTATTAAGATGTCACGAGCCATTTCCAGAATTGTAATTATTTGACAGCATAAATGCCTAGTCAATTATTTTATACAGTATATTAATTATTACAATTATTCAATCATCTAGATCAATTCTAATGACGACAAAGGTGTACTTACCGGTCGTTGGGATGGCAACTATGAGGATGGTACAGCTCCTTCCGAATGGACCGGAAGTGTCCCTATTTTAGAACAGTTTTTAGAAACTGGAGATGAAGTCAAGTACGGACAGTGCTGGGTATTCGCAGGTGTCGTTACCACTGTTTGTCGAGCACTTGGACTTCCGTCCAGGGTCATTTCTAATCTAGTATCAGCTCACGATGCAAACGAATCACTTTCCATCGATCGTTATTATAATGTCGATAACGAGGAACTAGAATACGATCCTGAGAATTTCATGGGAGTAGATTCAATATGGAATTATCACGTATGGAACGATGTTTGGATGGCGAGACCAGATTTACCAAAGGGGTATGGTGGCTGGCAGGCTATAGATGCGACACCTCAAGAAATCTCTGACGGGATGTATCAATGTGGACCAACTTCCGTCGAGGCCATTAAAGAAGGTGCCGTTGGTTACAACTATGATGTTTCCTTTATGCTCGCTTCTGTAAATGCAGATTTTATGAGATGGAAGGAAGATCCTGAGAGCGACTTCGGATATAGAAGGATCGAATGTAATAAATACCAGTAGGTCTAGAAGAAAATAATGACAATAATTACTTGTGTGAATGTAGCTGTCAAAAATTATATAATTTTTCTTCTACGCAGTATTGGTCGCATGATACTTACTAAGGCTCCTTGGATTTTTGATCCTAACGGCGACAAGGATAAAGAAGACATTACGTTGTTGTACAAAGCCAAAGAAGGTATATGATTTTTTTCATTACGTTTTTACATTGTTAATCATTTTTTTTTATATCTAGGAACGAAGGCAGAACGTTTGACTTTATACAGAGCGGTTCGTGGTATCGAGCGGGCCAAGAGATTTTATGATGTGCCATCTCCGGCCAAAGAAGACGTTGAATTTGATCTCGTTGACATAAACAGGGTTAATATTGGCCAGCCGTTTGCTGTCATTGTTAATATTAAGAATAAATCAAGAGAACCAAGAACGATACAGGCTATACTGTCTGCTGGGAGTGTCTATTATACTGGAGTCAAAGCTAATCTGGTGAAACGAGCTACGGGTGACTTTCTTGTCAACCCTAATTCCAGTAAGTTAATAGTCAATTATCAGTTGACCTCTATTTACTCGTCGAGTACAATATTGTCTAATGTTACTTTGTGATAGGTGAACAACTCAAACTTAGCATTACTGTTGATGACTACCTAGATAAGCTTGTTGAGTACTGCAACATGAAGTTGTATTGTATTGCTACAGTTAAAGAAACTAACCAAACTTGGGCTGATGAAGATGATTTTCAAGTACTAAAACCCAATATCAATATTAAGGTACAGACGATGAAATTGTTATATTTCAAGTAATTCTTGAAGATATTAATTTTATTCTATATGCTTTTTGCACAGATCCAAGGAGAACCTGTAGTTGGGAAAGAAACCATAATTAGTCTGAGTTTCAAAAATCCTCTTAAGAAAACATTAACCGAGTGTCGATTTAATTATGCCGGACCTGGGTTGTCAAAGAACAAGATCATCAATTTCAGGGATGTTGGTCCAGAGGAAGTTGTCTATGTAGAACACCAGCTGATACCTCAAAAATCTGGACAGCAGAAAATCATTGCGACATTCACATCAAAGCAGTTGGTTGACATTACCGGCGCGGCTGCCGTTGATGTTTTGGATGAAGATGAGTAAATCGTGAGACGAAAATAAAAAACTTAATATACAAATTTTAAATGTACTCACCATAAATATTAAACAATCATTTTTTTCACATTTTTATACCTAATACTAACTATTGTATGATCTACTTATAAATAAAGACACTCAAGTCACTTCAATGAATGATTCATCAATTATTATCTTAATGTTACACGCTGTAATGAACGATAGGATACACGATAGAATATATCTTTATTTAGAATAAGGTCTTAGACTTAAGCGAATATAAATACGATAAGTACATACAAACATAATTCTACAATGGAAATTATCTACTAATATCAAATAGAAACCAAGTTGGCATTACTATATCAAGAATCATTAATAGTACAACTCACCAATAAATATGAATTGCTATCTACAAGAGTAAATGTTGATCGATCCAAATAAGTTTGCAATGTTCAATTGCATTGAAAGCTATACAACCAATAACCTAATGGTAATCCATTTCAATGCTGTATAACACAACATGCCAACCAGTTATCTATGAACGACTGACTGTAGCAATTGGACAAAGCATAAGCTGTGAGTATTAACCAGAAAGGAGACTGAAATTTCTCATAAAATACGTATAGTATAGTATATAAGTATAGTATATACAGATACGAGCTCCGATAATCGTACTAAGGAACACACGCATCTGTGCACTAGAATAGTGAGAGGCGGTGTGGAGGAGTGGCGAAAAATGGCGATGACCTGTCTACAAGACGATCGCCAACAGTAGCAGCGAAAAAGCTGACAAATGTCGTGCGATCGATCGGATAGCTCGCATTGAAAATGTCTTGTCGCGCGCGGGTCGCCGTGATACGTTACTCGTAATAAAAGGAGCATTTTGCGTGTCAGTGTAAAGGAATATACAAAAGTGCAAGAATAGAAGAGAAGAGTTCTTGCGAAACGTCACAACAGGACTACTCTCATCTAGGCAAGGCGCACGTTCAAACCTCATTGACAATCTTTCGTTACGTTCAATCTGCGGTTTCGATATAGATTTTTATCGAGAGTGATATACTTTTGGAGTCTGATAATTTTGTTGTTACCAATGAAAACACGTATCTGTCTTAATTTTTTTTATTGAGATATAGATCGTGGTTAGGTGGTTAGGTTATGTGTCTGACACTTGTCTCTGTGCTAAGAATAGGTTGCATAGATTTCGAAGTTTGATACTGTATGAATACCATTTGAAGCCTTTATGCTCCACTTTTTATTTCCTGTTTGGGAATCGTTCTTTTTGGCATCTTTTGTTGGATTTTACTTAACTGCGTTTTTGGAAAATGATACTGGGACAATTTTATAGGCAGATGTCTCCATATTTGGATTGTCAAAGAATTGGTTTTTAGACTGTCTTACAGCTGTATATAGTAGTGCTATACTGTTGTATAAGAACAATAAATGTGTTTTGTATAGTGGAAATTTATAGTGAACAGAGGAATTGTTCTCACTGAATGAATTTGTAGTCAGCTGAGATTCTGAATACATATATCAGTTTTGATTGAGCAGAAAAAGAAATGGAATATTTATATAAATAATGAATGACCAGTGTCTACAAAAATATTTGTATAGATTGTATTAACAAAAATCAATACAGTTAAAGTATTATACAATTTTCTTCAATTGTTTAGATATTGATATGAATAGAAACGAATGAAAGTTGTCTTATATTAATGATAATAATCATAATTTTACCATAATATAATGGTAAGTTATATTAACAATTTTATGAATTTTGCATTATTATTTTAGGTCCCATAGGGATTAACTACTTCACAATGGATCAAGAAACGGTATATGGTACACACGAGGACAGTCATGTCGTTATGTCTGAGAAGGTGCAATCCCTGGCTGGCAGTATTTATCAAGAGTTTGAACGTATGATTGCACGGTATGACGAAGATGTCGTCAAGGAACTGATGCCCTTGCTAGTCAATGTCTTGGAGTGTTTGGATATTGCTTATACTGAAAATCAGGAGCACGAAGTCGAGCTGGAGCTATTGAGAGAGGATAATGAACAGTTAATGACACAATATGAAAGGGAGAAACAACTTAGGAAAACATCGGATCAGGTACATCTTAACGAAGAACAAAGCATCTCATATAATGATTTAGAGGGTTAATGAAAGGATTATTTACTAATGAGTAGTAAAAAATTAACAAATATGTGTCAATTGTTTTGTTCACATAGAAATTGTTGGAGTTGGAGGATGTGGCAGAAGACGAGAGAAAAGAGCTATTATCGAAAATTGATAGTCTGGAATCGATTGTTCGAATGTTGGAGCTCAAGACAAAAAATTCACACGACCACGGTACAAATGCCAAAGACATCTCCAGTCCATCCTCTCACAGAACCTTCCCTTACAGTAGAGTAGACCGTTTTCTGTTTTCGTTTTACATAGTTCATAGCACTTCTTTTTTAATGTAGTTTGGGTTTCAGGGTTTACAGGTTAAACTGCATCGGATATGTAGCTTAGATATCGCATGCTTCTGTTTTTTTAAGGTTTTGCTTTTGTGAATTTTCACTGATACATACATTACTTCTACAATGACTAATATTGTTTTTCATTACTTATGAATCTATCACAATGCCAAACAATCATATTCAATATTTTTAGAGTAAACATACATTCATATATGAGATCGATGTGCCTCAATTTTTTGCATTTGTGTTATTCATTAATCTCGTATTGTTTGTACGCCTAACAAAAATATATTCATTTTTATTTGTTCCTTAAATATGTTCGGCAGTGACTTTTATCAATGCATTTTGTTCGGTTTACCATTCTTAATAAAATTTACGGTTAAGCGATCAAACAGTTTTTTAATATATCTTTCTCTGCTTTTAGTAATCCGCCTCGAAGAAAAAGAATCGGAACTGAAACGCGAGTATTCCCGACTACACGACCGATATACAGAATTATTTAAAACACATGTAGATTATATGGAACGTACGAAAATGCTAGTCGGCAGCACAGAAAGATTAGAAAACACAACAGGTGGCCGAGGACCGTCTCGTTTACCATCTCTTGGCCTAGCACACATGTCGCGAAGTTCAGGGCCACTAAGCTACGGTTTCCAGAGTTTAGAAACCAGTATGAATGCGGAAGATCCTCAAGAGGATGGTCCTTTGACAAATGTTGCCAATTTGAGAACCGAAATGCAGGATACCAGCAGTGAAGCCGCAGTTGAAACTTCTGATAAGAGCCAGTTGACTGACCAACCGATGCAAGAAAATAAGACAACAGCCATCTCGAGACGTGAGTCAATAAACAAAGTTTTTATAATTAATAAAAAATATATTTAATAGCGGCATATTGTGATAAATTCATTTTTCAAACTGTAACTTTGATATGATTGATTGTGACGTGCAGATGAAAGTCCAGAGACAGAAATGCCACCTCCACTGATAACACCAACGACGCCAAACGCCGTAGAAAAATTCGTTACGACGCCAAGTGGACGAAGCAGAACCGAAAAGGAACAAAGAAGTGGAAATACATTATATCAGGAACTTAGCTTTCAAGATGCCGACGCACTGGGAGAAATGGACGAGGGTGCCGATATTACTGGTAATGTTATCCAAACATGCATAACTAATTTTTAATAACCATTTTAATCTGACAATCTAATCATAACAAAGATGCGCTTTCCCTGTCGGTCCCACAACTAAACCCACGTGACCGTTTTCAATTGCAGGAAGTTGGGTTCACCCTGGAGAGTACGCTTCTTCCGGTATGTTCGAAAAATCCTTTTTCAAACGTTCCGAATATCAAATGTTCTGTTTGCTAATCGTACAAGAATCGTTCGTTCAATTTTAAGAATATTTAAACAGTTTTTTTTTCTTATACTTTTCCCATTTACTGTACGCGACCGTGCAATTTTCTTTTCTTAAGCCTACGCACTTGCATGTTAATTATATTTGGCAGAAGGATAATATGCTTCTCTTTTTATATACTATACGTAGGCTCGGAAAAATAGTTCTTAGTACTAAACAAAAAGCGACAAAACGGTATAAAACATTTTTCTATCAGTCCGCTTCTTCGTTGAGACTTTCCAATTAAGAAATAAATATGTTTTCAAAGAACCATCTATGATTTTCATTAAAGATCCTCTTTCTCGGATGACGAGTAAAGTATCGTTACATGTCCAATAAAACTCAACTTCCCAAAACGTTTAATATATATTTTTTCTCTTTTAATTTTTAACAATAGGAAAAAGCGTTAACTAACTTGTATCTATGTTTGCATTGTTTGCCCTTTTGCTGAAACACCCGTTTACGTGAAATCTTCGTTGAACGATGCATGCGACGAATAACCCATCCGTGCAGTGAATGACAACTTTTTCGGTAAGAGCTTTGACATATCTGTCCTCGATACACACTTTCTTCATAACTTTCTTCCTTTGACTTTAATCCATTTTCAATGAAAAAAAAAGAGATATCAGGTAGTTAAGCTAACACGTATTGTTAACAATAAACTGTTCGTATACAGCATTCGCTCTAATTGAATTGACTTTGTATTATCTTTTTACACAACTTTTCATTTCCGCCTTGCTTATACGCTGTAACTTGCTGTATATGAAATATCGCGAGATTAATAAATTCTCAATGCAACGCAATTTCATTTAATTGTTTCAAAGGTCGGTTGAAATTATTCCATTCACATCTAGACCATTACTCTTATCAACTATTTTCTTTGTAGGTATGGGTAAAGAGGTGGAGAATCTCATTATGGAAAATAACGAGCTCCTGGCTACTAAGTAAGTGACAATTAATTTTCGTGATAGATCATTAATTTCTAAGGGACGGATACGATGCTAGTCGATCGATCAATAAAATACTTTTCTTTTAGGAACGCCTTGAACATCGTTAAGGACGACCTTATCGTCAAAGTTGATGAACTCACTGGGTAAGAAGACACAATATCCATTACTAAAATTGCACAACCTAAACATATTAAAAAATACTTGATGACAATTCACCAGAGAGCAAGAAATACTTCGTGAGGAAGTACGTGGTCTTCAACAAGCAAGAGAACGTCTCCGGCAGAAGGTGTCAGCTCTAGAAGAAGAGTTGAAGAAGGTCAAGGAAGAGGCTGAGGCGGCAGCAAAGGCTACAAAGAGTGACGACGAAGAGGACGTACCGTTGGCTCAGAGGAAGAGGTTTACCAGGGTGGAAATGGCGAGGGTGCTCATGGAGAGGAATCAGTACAAAGAGAGATTAATGGAACTCCAGGAAGCTGTGCGATGGACCGAGATGATTCGAGCTTCTAAAACGGATCCTGCCAGTATATCCGGCGGCAAACAATCCGTCTGGAAGTTGTAAGTGCTTATCATTGATCCTCAGGCATTACCCCAATTCCCTCTCTTTATCATCTTATCAATTTTCTCTTGTCTTTCAGTTTTAGTAATCTCTTCACAGGCCCAGCCGATCGAGGGGGACTAGTTCGTGGACCTCATACCCTACCACAAATACGATATAGCGCCCCTACCAATCAAGTTGCACCAGCACCCCCATTGGACACAATGCGGAGACGAACGCTGAAAAGTCGTCACGACTTTCTTGACCAAGGGGACACCATGTGAGAAATCAATCAACTTATAAATGCACCCAGATAGCGTTGCGTTCGTAATTCGTATTATAGGATCCGCTTGTTTCGTTACAATTACCTGTCATTTACGTAGAGTTTTTTTATTTATGCACCTTACACGTCTATTGTTATTATCTAGCAAAGTTCGTTGTTTAACTATGGTTACCTTTCCTCGCCAAAAACTTTTTAATCTTACGGTTTAATGATAACGGCTACTCTACGTCAAGTACCTGATGTACACGACGGCGTCGTGCAAATTTCGTTATGTTCGTGCGAGATGCAATTTCTTTTTAATTCATAAATAGACCGCGATTGTTGTTACTTGCTCGTGATGCCTGGAGACTTATCCATTATAAATTAATACTTAATCACTTCCTCGGTAGGTGCTCCTTCGTTCAGCATCAGCCGGAGGAAGTAGTGACCGCAGAACAGGCTATCGATACGCTCTCGGTGACGCCAAGAAAATCGTGAAAAAAAAGTTAATAAGACAGAAAGAGAAATAGAAATTTATGCGTGCATCCACTCTCACTGTTTCTGCCTTTTTTTTTGTTGTTTGAATTTTCAACCGTCTTTCCAGATTAGAGCCATCTTTGGTTAGTTGGGATCCGTAGCTTTACTCGCATCTCACGATTAAAATCATGATCGCATTCGACAGATGTGAGTTCTTTCTGAATAATTAGCGCTCTAACTGGTTTATATATATGTATATATCTTATATATATGCAGATATATAAGATATTATTTCTATGTTTCCATCGTTATTATATCGCTAACCCATGGTTGCTCGATCCCTCGTGGCCTTGTAATAGCAGTTAATTAAAACTGCCACAGATGCACTCGAGCTTGGTCTCTCACAGCTTCCGGTCTCTGTATCCAAAGTCTCGACATAGTATTTTATATTTCTTGTTATTATCTCTCTCTCTTTCTCTATATATATATATTTCTCTCTTTACTTTCCTTCTCTTCTTTCTCCTATATCTTATCTGTAACTTGAACATAACACACTTGTGTTTACTGACGCAGACATTTTTAATGGGTCGTCGCATTAATGTTCCACCGAGAGTCACATTGCTGCTGGCCATAGCAACGCGAATGAAATTATACAAGTGTGCTGACACTTAAAATTAAAAAAAAACATGATACGTAATGGTGTTTTACCACCGCGTGCAATTGCGTTTCACTTGAAAAAGAAAATCCTGAAACAGCCAAGATTTTATTACATGCGAAGCGCGCACTGATAATTTTTATAATTGCGCTTGGAAGAGTCATTATTTTTGTAAAACGAGCGACGCGCGATAAATCTTTCAAAATCCCTGTTGTGTAGATAAGAATTTGTATATTCCTTCTAGAGATTCTTATACGACTTTATTATTCAGTCAATAAAAAATATTTTAATTACGTTACTTTGAGCTTTTATTTCATTGTTGCGCTTCGCTCTTAGTTCTGTACGGTCTCCTTGCTTGCTATCTCATCGTGGCAGTGTTTATAACGACTTCTCAAGAGACTTCCGGCTTTTCTGGTTTTTCATGGGATGCTTGTAAGGCAAAGTTCAGGTAATCTCGTTATGCTTCATTTTGGAATCGCACGTGGACATATATCCATCACGTCGACGGCTACAATGATCTTCTGGTGACTTGGTCCATCCTTACAACTGGGATCCAACTGTGTTCGCAGGTCCTCTGAGAAACTAGTTGCCAGGCGCGCCAATGAGAGAAGAGAACAATATAGACAGGTGAGAGCACACGTGAAAAAAGAAGATGGACGTTTGCAAGCTTATGGCTGGAGTCTACCAGGAAAGCCAAGTGCTCCAGCTAGACAACCTGTACCAGTTCCTGTATACTGTAGGCCACTTCAGGAAACTGAACCTGGCATGAAGGTGAGTGAAAGGATTTCAAGTTGCTGAAGCTTGGAGGATGTTGGTAGAACTTGTTTCTCTTCTGAGCAGATATGGTGCGGAGCTGGTGTGAATCTCAGCGGTGGAAAGACCCGGGATGGCGGCAGTATGGTCGGTGGTAGTGTATTTTATGCTGCTGAAGCTCAAGAGAGCAGTAACGCGAAAACGGATGCTGAGGATGCTGTGGAGCATCTTGATAAAGAACTACAGGAGAGTGAGCAACGTCGGCTAGAGGCTGAGCGTTTAGAGATGCAATTGAGTTCTCTGGTTTGGATCTGTACATCGACGCAGAAAATGTCAAAAGTTACAGTTATAGATGCTAACAATCCTGCTGATATTCTTGAAGCCTTTAATGTTTGCCAGAGTCATCTCCTGTGCATCGCTAGTGTTCCTGGTGCCAAAGAAAGCGATTATCTTCAGGTCGCAGATGATAATACCTCTATTAGTGGCACGACTAATGGAACTAATGGAGCTGAGAGCAACAAGAATGATGTGGAAACTGTACCTGTAGAAGGTGTCGCTACTGACAGTGACACCGTCGACGTTACCAAGAATGCCGAATCACGTCCTGCCGTAGTGAGTAAATCAGAGGATAAGAACCCAGACGAAATTTCACCAGAAGATCGCACGAGTGACAATACCGAGAAGACTCAGGATGCTGATCCCAACTTAATAAACACTGGTCCACAGAGTTTGGAGAGCGTTGACAGTGAGACTGCCAATCTTGGCAAGGTGCAATTTGTCACAAGCACTCCAGAACCTTCGATGTTACGTGGTAACGGTGAGAAAAGCAGTACTGTTGATAGTGGTATAATGGTCGATGAAGATTGCACGCCCATCGAGAAGATGTCATCCATCCAACCTACCATGTGGTTAGGAGCACAGAATGGTGCTGTGTTCGTACATTCAGCTGTGGCAAAGTGGTCTGTTTGTCTTCATTCAGTAAGATTAAAAGACGCTGCTCTGGCTATTGTGTAAGTATTAATTAAAAAAGCTAACGAATATTTTGTAACTTTGCTAATTTTCTATTGTTCATATCATTCCTACAGACACGTACAAGGTAGAGTCTTGATCGCACTGGCAGATGGTACCATTGCAATTTTTCAACGAGGATCGGATGGCCAATGGGACTTATCTCAACATCACATCATAACTTTAGGAAGTCCTCAGCATTCGATTAGGTGTATGACTGCGGTAACAGGAAAGACTGTATGGTGTGGATACAGAAATAAGATTCACGTGATAGACCCAATCACGATGACACTGGAGGTAGGGTTTTAAAGTTTTAAATAATAACATTGGCAGGACTAATATTTTATAATCGGGTTGTAGCGAACGGTAGATGCGCATCCACGTAGGGAATCCCAGGTCAGGCAATTAGCTTGGCTCGGAGAAGGTGTCTGGGTCAGTATCAGGTTGGACTCCACCTTGAGACTCTATCATGCCCATACCTATCAGCATCTTCAGGATGTGGATATTGAGCCTTACGTCAGCAAGATGCTTGGTACAGGCAAACTTGGATTCTCTTTTGTCAGGATTACAGCATTACTCATCTCCTCGAATAGACTGTGGATTGGTACCGGAAATGGTGTGATAATTTCAGTACCTTTATCCGAAAGTAAGTTTCAAATTTTTTACTAATTTATTTTTTTTTATAAGTTACTGTCCCACTGAGAAGAACATTTATTTTCTGTCAAAGGCGCCGGAGGCTCTATGGCCGTGTCCAGAGTACAAACCGGAAATAGCAAGTGCGATGCACCAGGAGTCGGAGTTCGAGTGTTTGCATCTGACCGTGGTGTCACCCCAGGCAGTTTTGTTCCTTACTGCAGCATGGCTCATGCACAACTGAGCTTCCATGGTCACAGAGACGCCGTGAAGATGTTTGTCGCCGTACCAGGTTAGTCCATTATATATATACTCTAATTAAGTGCTCAAGTACATTCAGTAGATACCACAAATCAATTTGATCATTCGGTCGCGCAATTTCTCACCCCACAATCTGCCAAATATTTTGCATCCAAGTACATATTTATCAGATTTTGCATACAATACAATGTTGAATACAAAATTGTTGTTCATCAGTATATTTACATAATGCCCTCTGCCCTGCTTATATACATATATACAAGCATATCCAATTTTCCCGGTTCCAGGTCAAGGAGGTCAAAGCGCAGTTTCAGATGGTTCCCAACCAGCAATGCTGGTCTTATCAGGAGGCGAGGGTTACATTGATTTCCGAATTGGTAAGTATCAAATAAAATCATAATAACTTTGCACATCCGTAACTTAGCTAGTTATCTAGTTCAGTAGAGTACAGTAGTCCTGTAGTGGCCAAGTCGTTTAGATGGCCATGCTGACAAAGGGTCGCGTGATAAGGTTGATAATGGGACTAAATTATTGAAAGATCTTTCAGAAGTCTTATAGCATACATTATTCCGGTGACCGCTTCTTCAAGACAGATAATCCCTACATCGTGAGAAGCTAATAATTGCACTAGGTATAGAGACGACCCCCCCCCCCCCTTCACACCCCGCCCAAACCCCTCGGGCTTTTGTGCTCCATCTGTTTCGAATTAGCTGGTATCAATCTTGGGGGTGATTGGCGATTGATAATTTCAGTGGAGGAGGCGGAGGACGAGAGCGACGTGGCGACCCACCTGATTGTGTGGCAGCTGGTCAGGTACGCCCCCGGAGAGTAGTAGGAAGTTCAATTGATTCTCATTCAGCCCCTAAACTAAATTGCTAATACTAACTAACCCCTAGGTCAATCATATAATATCATATCCTATTGACATTATGCATACTAACTGTTTCCGGTGTATTGATACAGTAGATAATCATTGAGGAACCTTTTATCATATTGCTAAGGGTGGCACATGCTAAACAATTGGTTAAAGTAGATAGAATATCTAACCGGTGTAAGAACGATGGTCCTTTATTGAAAATTCTTGATATACTCCATTAATGAACACTGACTGTTTACGCACCTGAATAAAAATTATTAATGCTGTACAGCACATTGTCAGATTGACAACCAATAAGAATGTTCAATTGTATTCGCTATGTATAAATGCCTTGATCTGTGAAATATTGTTGTACCATAATAAGGTAATCACAATCTCATATTTGTCCGTGCAAAAGATCATGGCAAGGAACAATGTTCAAAATTATCATCGCGGTCGCACCAGCACATGATCTTCCTACGTTTTCTTTGCTCTCTGGGGGGTGAAACGCTTCCAGCTGGTATTCTGCATACGCGTTGTAAAAAATTAAAAGGGCTGTCCAACACTGCACCCTTTCCCGCTAAAACATCCACGACTGTCTGGACATATTGACTATTTACACTTGACTATCTCGATTTGGTAGAGCCTATAGAAACTGTGTAGAAATTAGAACCAGAACTCATTGCTCATCTATTACAGGTGACGGAGACGAGGCCGAGGATGGAATAGATCGTTCGAACGCCGCAGCTGCAGTAGCTGCTGCTGCAGCTGTGGCAGCTGCGTCAGGAACCGAAGAACATGGCGAACAGTCTCATCTGATAGTTTGGCAAGTGCAGTGCGCATTGCCAGCACCGATCTCTACCTAGTTTTGTCTACATGAAGGTGCAGATCTTAGTTCAATCTCGGTGCAGAAGCCTCGAGTATTACTCAGCATTGCAAGGAGTGTCAGTGACCTTCGACCTGGATGAGCTCAACAAGCCGGTGTCCTGAGAAGGAAATCTACGCGTATTCACTTAGATACTATTTCAGTGTAAAATTATAATATGCAATGATCGCAGCTGTCGAGGATCTTTTCACGAAGCAAGATCACTTCAAGCGTTTTCATGGAAGGCAACAAGCTTAAATTGATTCTCCAACTGGTTTTATGCTTACTTCGCGGTGCTAATCGAGTGGTTTCTTGTTGCCCTTGCAATCAAGGAACCTCGACCTTGACCACGAGAATTCGGTGAGGACATCAAACCGCTGCATTTGAGTCGCCAGGAACAACGTTCACCGTTACGCATCCATGAAAATTTACTGTCGGCTGCTTGCTTAACGCGTACGACTTCCGCTTGAATATGCAATCGTATAGAGGCGCGATATAAAATGTTTATAGCGAAGCATTATAATCGTTTGGCGTACCTTTTGTTGTGCTAGTGACCATAATGAGTATGTAGACATTTAATTGATTGGCGTCGATCGCTGACGCGCTCTAACCTAATACATATTTGACTTTGTGGCAAGTATCTGTTTTTAACGAAAAAAAAAAACAATCAAAAGGCTATGCGCGACGACGTAATTTTTTGATTAAATTCGATTTTATTTATATCAGTTCAGTTTACGGTTGTCATTAATATATTGTGAGGATTCGCGTTTAACCATCGATATTGGATTATCAGGATTGCATTTGAGGGCTGTATTAATTTCGAAAGGTCATTGGAGATCCTTTGATTATTGTTATTACTGCTATTATTATTAATATTATTATTGTAACACGCTCACCTTCACGGCTCACCCGACTTCGGCCGTAATCCTCGTCGCAGATTTGCGCAATCCTAATGGGTATCATCGACCTGCGCCTAGCAATCCCTTTTGTTATAGCTAATTAAAATCTGGGTAATCGCATAGGCTCTATATTTAATTATTATGGAAGCCGCTGATATTTGTAAATAGCGTGACATTGTCAATCAGCGACTATAATATAAGATAATATTGATTTAAAGAGTTTCGGATGCGTATCCAAGCGATAATTCAAAATTTATTTATCCTTATTATCTCTCCCTTTATCTTCTGACTCTTTTACCAAAGATAAGGATCGATTATATATTGTTTATATAACTCGTAGCTGAATGGCTCCCGCAAATTCTACGTACTTGTATTTTTTACTCGCAACGTTCGCGGATCGTGTGGATGGTCCAACGTCGATATCGAGCATAGAATAATTGTACCTAGCTTGGGTGGAGCTGTAGTGGCATTAATAAAGACAATTATGGAGATAACCTGCAATTGTCCAAAACAAAATTGTACGAGCTAACCTTCTTTCCAATAGTTAGTTTTTTCTGTGTGAAAAATTAAAAGGAAAAATAATGGAGTAACGATAGTAAGGAAATAACATGGTATCAATATTCAGAAATTACATAAGGCTATCTTCAATCGATACGATAAGTTTTGTTTGTGTTCACGTAAGAATCGATTATTATTTATCAGCTGTAATCAGTTTTTACGGCATTGGTGTTATGTCATTGGATGAGCAACGATGAAAATAATACATCGCAATATATTCCTTGATCTGTTCCAGCAATACACGTCGTATATGAAAAGTAAAAAGCGTGATGCTATTAAGTATAATTATTGTTTAGTAAATTAATTATTACTAACGACTCATCATAGAAAGTCTTTAGATCGTTGTTTTTAGGTTATATCGTTGCGGAATGACTTTATATGGGATAAAAGTAATATTATGAAAGCATTAGCAAGATCATCATTCGGAATAATATTGCGTGTCTCATGGAACTCACAACTGTCTACATTGTGTACAACTTCTCCATATCAGCTGGTTGGTCGATCCCACCGAGAACTATTGCGTATCAACGCCGATAAAAGGCTGCGGCAATCCGGCAACTTGAGTTGTCCGAGTCATACGCCGCGACGTTTACTCGACATAGTAGGACGCGTTACAAACGTGAGGCTTCATCGTGACAGTTCGGATTCTTCCAAGAAAAAAAGCAAAATGGATCGAGATGCAGCATCTAACCAGTTGAACAAATACAAGGAAAAAATGGAGGTACAAACTTTATATATGTCAAACATTATCTTTATTATTTCAATTCAAATGCATTTTCGACTTATGATCTCAGAGGTTGAAGTCGTAATTTAAATAAAGATAGAAAAATGCATGTTATACGTATTTGACATACAGTACCAAGCAAATATAATGTCACATCTAATGCACACGTTAGCTGCAACGTGCCTCTTATTTATGTAATGTAAATGCACCAGTTAATGCATAAATGAGCGATATATTAATAATTAAAAATTAATGTCTACAATCACATGGCACAATACACGCGTGGGACATTTACAGAATGTCTGAGAGACGTCGTGCTGTATGTTCAGTAATGCTACGTGTTGACTAAATTCTTTGAATTTTCTTTTTATGAAAAAACATTCCTGCTTTTTTCTTGTAGCGACGCACCGTAGAAACTTCTGACGAGAAGAATTTCTATCAAATTATTATTACAGGGCTGTGTGATTAAGGAATAATGGAGAAACGACTACTGTGCAACTTTCTCTGTTTTGTTTTGCATTCTCGTTTGGCAATATATCGTTCGCTCGTACCGGTTGCATGTTTGGTATTTTCATTTAGTCAATCAGTCATATAAATAGAATCTTACGACCCGTGAGATTATATATTTGGATTTTCTAATATATATTCATAACCAATCTTAATCTGTGCCTGTACAGCAAACTATCTTTTCTCGACTAGCATATCCTTGTCAAGAGACTCGGTAGAGTCGCGCCAAATATTTATCTATACTCCACTGTATTCCAGTGAAAGGATAGTACAGCTGCTGATCCTTGAGCAGCTACGCCATTGCATCTTCATACACACAATATATATATATATATAGTCATACATAAAACCAGATTCAGACACGTAAACAAGCTGGTCCTAAAATTCTTAAAAGTTTCCATAGAATCCTTATTTTTTAGGTTAAAATGCAAATGAAGGTTCTTTGTATCTATGTCGCTTACTACAGACTACATGGGAATATTTAGACTCCCATTTTAAAAAGGTTTAAATCTACATTCCTAACAATGACATACTCGTTGCACCTGGTTCAATCGTTTGGAGCGAATAACGCGCAATTTTTAATTTCAAGTATAAAGTTCTTGCTGATCATGCTGAGTCATTAAACGATGCAGTCATTGTATGTGTACAATTAAATATTGATTATGTATAATAGTACACACGGTATCAGACGGATCGAATATTTAATTACGTATTGCTGTGTACATAGATTCGCCGGAATATATCAATTTTCATAACTAGGATGAAAAAGAACGGGTTTTTTCGAATTCCTTTAAATATTTTGTACAGGATTTATCGCTATTTGTACGTTATTAGGTATATTGTACAAATAGGTTAGCATATATAGATATACTAATATTGCGTTAAACCGTATGAGATTAATAGCCACCGGCTAACTATGCTGATAATACGATAACAATTAAAAATCGAGTTTAAAAATGGGTCACGGCTCACTGTTATTGATTACGTAAGACGACACGAAATATTGTTAGCATAAATCTCGATCACTTAACTGTAGGTGAAAGTATACGAGAATAAAATAAATATTGATAGGCGTTGACATAGACATTGATAAATGATTTTTGTATTTGAGCAATTTATAATTTCAAAAAATGTATCAATTCTAATGACCGTGAACACAGCTGCACCTGCATAATTAATTGTGCTGCTCAGCTTGCACTTTGATTACTCTACTACGTATTACTCTACGCACTCAACGTTTTTCTATTTCTCACTCGCACGGTTTTTTGTTCGCACAATTTTTCAGCACAAAAAATTGCCGGATACGCAGGTTGCAACAAATCTATTCGGCAAAACTAACCGCAAGGTATGTTGGTTCATATGGATGAAAAAAGCGTTAGCTGACGTCACTTAGAAATAATAATAATAATACACAGCTGAATCAGCTTCGATACGCTTTTGTAAAAAGAATTGGTGCGCACAGGCTTTTTTGAAAAAATTTTGAACAATTTTGTGCCCATTCCCTGGTAAAAGGTTTTTTATTCATTACCCATGATCCCTCCTGGTCTCTGCTAAAGAAAATAATTATAATGTGGATGCTCAAATGATTATTGAAAATGTACATATTTCAGGGAGAACCAGCTGTACTCCTAACTGGAGCTGGAAATCCAATTGCTAACAAAATGGCCTCCCTTACCGTTGGTCCCAGAGGACCTATACTTTTGCAAGACAGTGTATTCCTTGATGAGTTATCTCACTTTACGAGAGAAAGAATACCGGAGCGTGTAGTGCACGCAAAAGGCGCTGGTAAAGATGAATATTAAGAATATTATTTTTTATCGGTAGATACAGATTAATAAGTGAACATAGTTGCACAACAAGTGACGATTGCAGGGTCATGATTATGATAAGCATTTTTTACATCAATAATATGTATTACGGATCTCAAGCATCTGCTTGTCTTATCAGAACATGTATTTTAGAGGCTTGATATGCTTTTATCTAATCCTATCCTTTATTTTTTAAATACTCTCATACTAATCTAACTTGTTTTTACAAAGCGATTTCGAAAACGTTTTAGCACTGGCCAAATGTTTTTTCTTATTTTTTAGGCGCTTTTGGCTATTTTGAGGTAACTCATAATATCAGTAAGTATTCGAAGGCCAAGGTTTTTGCTGGAGTAGGAAAAAGGACGCCGATCGCAGTGAGATTCTCCACTGTGGGGGGAGAGAGTGGATCCGCGGATACTCTTAGGTAATTTAATGATTTTTAATGATATTACATTTTTTTGAAGAGAAGCCTCAATTTTTCTTGACAATTTGAATAGTCACAGGGAAGAGAAAAGTTTTCGTTCAATTATGAATTTCTTGGGAAAGCAATAAATTGCAAACTTCTTAAAGCAAAAGGGGGATGCTTGGAATGGATTCTATTATGGTTGGGATATTTGTGTTACCAATGTAACAAAACGAAACATTCATCGCTGTTATCGTTATCTTTCAAGACGTGACAGAACCTATGTATACAATTGAATACTGAACGATTCTGAATGCTGATGTAGCATAAATGAATATACTTGGAATAACTCAAAATACATGAAATGCTTGAAATTCTAGAGATCCACGTGGATTCGCTGTCAAGTTTTACACCGAGGAAGGAATCTGGGATTTGGTTGGCAACAATACACCAATTTTCTTTGTGAAAGATCCTCTTTTCTTCCCAAGCTTCATTCACACGCAAAAAAGAAATCCAGTGACGCATTTGAAGGTATGACAAAAGTCGGATAGAGCAATTTGCTATTAGACCAGCAATGCAATGTTTCTCATTCATAAGACAATAGCAATATTATTTTTGCCTACAGTAATAAGAGTAACGGCTATTCACTAGAATTTCATAACAACTCCAAGATGCATTTTTCAATTGAGCAACAGAACAAAAGTTGCCATTATTAGCGCAACTATAGAAAACGCTTGTGCAAGCTGTCAGCAATATTGCTGTTAAAAATTGTTCTCTTGGATACAATGCGATATTTACGACTATATGTATGTACGATAAACAGATTTGGAGCATTTACATCTTTTTCAGGATCCTGACATGTTCTGGGATTTTCTTTCTCTGCGACCGGAAAGTCTTCATCAAACTCTTTTCCTCTTTGCTGATCGTGGTATTCCTGATGGGTATCGTCACATGAATGGTTACGGTTCTCATACTTTTAAACTTGTGAACGATCGCAACGAGATGGTCTACTGCAAGTTTCACTACAAGGTAAAAAGTTGGTGGTATGATTATTTTTGAAAAGCAGCAATCTCATTTTTTCAAATTCTTTTAGACCAACCTAGGAATTAAAAACCTATTAGCTCAAAAGGCAGCTGACTTGAGTAGTACGGATCCTGATTACTCTATTCGAGATCTGTACAATGCCATCGCCCAAGGTCAGCATCCATCCTGGACCTTCAGCATCCAGGTGATGACGCCCAAGCAGGCTGAAACCTTCAGATGGAATCCATTTGACCTCACTAAGGTAACTTCATCCAAAATCAGCGTTAGGTCCAGAGTTAATTATTCTGATCTGAACAGATATGGCCGCATAAGGAGTTTCCATTGATTCCTGTGGGACGTTTGGTGCTGGATAGAAACCCTGAGAATTATTTCATGGACGTGGAGCAACTGGCATTTAATCCTGCTCATATGGTGCCTGGAATCGAACCCAGTCCTGATAAAATGCTTCAGGGTCGACTCTTTGCCTACGGCGACACTCATAGACATCGTCTGGGAGCGAATTACTTGCAGCTACCAGTCAACTGCCCCTACAAGGTAATGAAGATAATATTAAACTTATTGATTTTATTAATCCATATATAATTATTTATTACCAGGTGATGTCAGCAATGAATTATCAGCGTGACGGTCCAATGGCATATCACAATCAAAATGGCGCGCCAAATTATTATCCAAACAGCTTTGGTGGACCTAAGGAATGTCCTGCTGCTCGTTCACCCAGTTTCCAAGTAAGCGGCGACATTGATCGGTACGATCCTGTCGATGAGGATGATTACAGTCAAGCAACAGCATTCTGGCGTAATGTTCTCGATGCTGACGCCAAGACAAGACTCGTTGATAATATGGTGGATCATATTCGACACGCTTCCAATTTCATCATCGAACGTGCCCTTAAGCATTTCATCAAAGTCGATGCTGATCTTGGTAGGAGACTCACTGAGGGCCTGCGGAAGTATGGAAAGGCTACTGGTTTCTCTGCAAACTTGTAAATGATTTAAATTGCGGATGAGTCAAAAATTTGTGACTTGTATGTTTTATTTTTGTACGAATATTATTTTAACTAATTCACATAATCCTTGTATTTGATTGTTGTCGACTTTGAAACGTTTCAAAACGATTAAATACATTATCACTATTTTTATGTAATACGTTGTACAATTTTATTCCCTTGGATACCCTTTAATGAAAAATCATACTGTCTGTGCTGGAGGAAGAAATTGATTTTTTACTTTAAAAAAAGGAATAATCTAATAATCTCTATAACGGTAGTCCTGCGACAAGTTTCTAAGTGGAGTACGTGACATCGCGTAAATTGTCGCAGATTACTAGTACTTCTTGTAATATACTACTGAAGATAATAGAAATTGTGAAGTTTAATAAGATTAGACGACTATTACGTACAATGTCTCTAAGACCTGGGTTAACTGAAGGTTCATTTCATGAATGAGAATTATCAACATTTTTTTCTGTCAACTCAAATGTTTATCGTACTAAATTATTAATTAGTTCGTTAAGTTCCTGAACCAAAAATTATAAACATTTTTTCCATTTCTCTTTTCCAATCCCATCATTCCCTATCACTTAACACATGCCTGGGTACACGTCATACAATAAATCCCTCTAAAATAATTACATTCTCGTTAAATGAGAGTGTAAACGACTTATAATAAGTAATAGGTCAAACAAAATGGTTGACGACCACGTACCGTACTATACTGTACTAGTTAGTTGGATAGAAACTAAATGGAAAAATATTGATAGTGGAATATACTGCAGTGACGTATTCGCTACATGTGTACCAAACAGTTAAATGTTATTTAGTATGTATAGATGTGTATATATAGACAAAAAAATGTGCAAAGAGAGCTTATGACATACTATACAGATAGCACAGATAGGATGTATATTTCTACATGTCTTCAATAAGATATAGTTATTTTGTATGCACAGAGCGAATAGTATGAAAAGAATGATGCATACGGAAACTTCATCATATGACAAATACTGGCATATGCTTTTTCATATACAGGGGAAATACCCTGATATTCTGAGATAAGGCTCTAAGAAAATCCCCGTTTAAAAATACAGTATATATAAAACGGCGCCGTAGAAAATATTCATTAGTTCTTCAAGTGACAACCACGTAATTTAACCCAAGTACTAATTTATTATAATCAACATGAAGATCTGCTTGGTCGCTCTTGTTGTAGCAGTTGCAGTGGTTTCCGTTTACTCGACACCTCTGCCAGGTTAGTAGATTAAATCATTCAATGATTCTTACTAATTGCCATGGTATACATCAAGAGTGACGAAAATTGCAGACGATTTTGAAAACGCCATTGCAGAACCACATGGTGAAAGACACCGAAGAGTGACCTGTGACCTGCTGTCCTTTGGTGGTAAGGTTGGTGACTCTGCTTGTGCTGCCAATTGTTTGAGCATGGGTAAAGCTGGTGGAAGATGTAACGGCGGAATCTGTCAATGCAGAAAGTAAGTTGATTGTAAATCATTTAATTAATAATCGTATACGTAATATATATACATTATATATATTATATTATATATAATCTCTTGTCATTATTTTCATTCTAGAACAACCTTCGGGGAGCTGTGGAACAGACGTTTTGGATAAAGCACAGTGCCAGTAACGAATTCTAAAATTAAAAAGAATTTTGAATCTTCCTTTTTTTTTCAAATTTCATAACGTTTGACCGGAATGGTTCAAAAATTCTGTCAACCCTCGTCGCATTTCTATATATGTTAATGATGGTTACCGTAATTTTTAAATGGCCTTATATCACGTTAAGGAAGAAAAACACATCTTTCTCTCTTTTTTTGACGTTTTTTCTTGATTAATCATAATTAAAACGTTATCGGTAAATGTTTGCATAACTCAAAGTGTTGATACAGATGTTTGCGCATAATTATCATACTTATATTATAAAACTGATATATTTGTTAATCTATCACTTGTCTGACGTCTAATAGTTTTGTTTCTCATTTTGAGAACTGTATTTTTGTATTTTGTTTCAGTAAATTTGTATGTAACTCTAAAATTTCATATAAACACCTATCACAGTGCCTATCACATAATTCTAAATTTTAATTATTTATTATGTGCTATTTCGATAATACGTTTCTCGTGGGATATCAATATCATTATGATACATAATATACTATATAAAATAATACATATGCAAAAACCTATCCGCACGGGTATCAATGCAGCTGTACACTATGACCGGAAAGCCAATATGCTTTGTGCACAGTTCGCGATTAAAAGGTCGAGGGTTCGCGATGTTTTCGACTGGCAATGATTGGAAACTTCCCGTTTGGTGTGGGTTAGGATCGAATTACTGAATAATACCATTCCGTATAGTAGAAAATCTATGGGAATATCCTTTTAGCTAGTACATATAGATATATTACCATGCACGATACGTCCTCCATCTCTCTCGATTTCTGGCTTTAATTAAAATCGAACACTCGTACGCAGCAGGAAGTCCGGGATGAGTGTTGAATTAAAAGAGTCTCGAATTCATTTCTCCTCCTCCTTTCCTTTTCTTCGATGTGCCTCTGGTCCCTGTATGTTTCAGGGGATGCAGAGACGGGCTCTAATTAGCGTTCTTACAACTAAGCAGACATCCAAAGGCCTTTCGCCACTCGCGCACCGTAGCGTTAAAGCCGTTAACCTCGTTAACGGAGGCCACAGTCGAAGGAACTTTTCTTCAAAGAAAGGTAATGCGCCATGGAGATAAAAATAGAATAAGTAAAAATGCATTAAGGGAGGCCTTTGAGTAATAAATATCATTCAAATAAAAAAATGTATAACATACCATTTGTATTATATTTTTTTCATATCCCGCACTATAAGATAACTTTTGATTAATCGGAGTAATCCTATTAGTTGGAAAACTTACGGATGTTGCATTCGTCCTTGGTTATATTCCTCCCTAGCATTCCTACGACTAGTACGACTGACTTTTGACTTACTGACAACGCCATTAGGACCGGGGTCGACGTGCTGGCATGAACTAAGTTATTATCTAGAGAGTACAGGGGAAAAAAAGTTCTTTCGTTACTCGACAGGTAGCGCCACCGTTTGAACGATTCTCACCGTTCGAAGTCACATAGGCGGTAGTACGACTCGATCGATATTCTTCCAATGCAAATACGAACTGTTCCGAACTCATCCGAAGTACCGTCCTGTAGGAGATAGCACGGAATCCATGGACCGAATACGATTTTCTGTATCTGAATAAATTTCCTGACTGAATACTATACGATCGTAGCGCCATATGAAGTTGGTATGAACTATAAAGCCAGGATCGATTTGTACTGTTCATTGGTAGATTAGAATCAGTATAAACGTTTCGTTTCTAGCTCTCATGTGATCCGCGTCTCCCAGGATAACACAGTGGATACTCTGTTCTATGGCATCCCTCGTATGTACCAGAAACGGGTCGTTACCGCGGACAGGCTCTACACAAATTGCCCTGGGATATCGCTATTAGAGTTTCTAGTTCCTAGTTGCTGAAGGTAGGTCAGTACAAAATCTAATTTTATGATTAATGTACGCGCAAGCCATAGCCTTTTGCATTGGTCTCCTTTATTCTATCTTATATATATATATATATATATATATATAAATAGTAGTGTCAATGGCCTCTATGATAGCAGCTATATAATATATACTATGTAATTTCACTATGACAGATAAGGATGAGTGAAAACTACAATTTCAATGGATAAAATCATTTGCATACAGAGGACTAGACTCATAACAAGTCTGGTACATACGTTGGTTCTGGCGAATAGGCCTTAAAGATCAGGTACTAACCGGTCACCGGTTTTCTCTTGAAAGCACGTTAAATGTGAATGCATCGACCCGGAAAAGGGAGCTCACCCTAATCATAGTTCAGTTTCCATTTTGGTCCATGTGCCACCCTTTCAACCTCCTGAACCGAATAAGTTTCCGTCGTTCGGTCGTAATTTTGTAAACTACGTCCGAACCTTCCTTCCAAAATTTGAATATTTGATCCTCCCAAGGAAGAAAATTCAATGATTTGATCTTGTCTGGTTTGCGCGGGAATATAAATCATTGTCAGGAGAAATTTTTTTTATATTTTACACATCACTGCTTTATAGTCAGCGTACTAGATTGGATGGTAAAATGTATAAATTTAAATTTTTATAAAATCTGAAATTTCGCAATGTCTCGTGGATGAGATTTTTTTCTTACTTTAGATTGAGATTAAAAATACATATAACGGATACACAGTAGACTCGACTTTGTATATTGTATAATATCAAATCGTTTTTTTAATAATAAAAGGAAGCGTAAAATAAAACGAGTGCAGGATTGCGCTTCGTTGAGTTTGCCATAGTTCCTACGTTATATTACATCACTTTGTACATAGTTACTAATTAGTTACATTCAAAGCCCTGCTCCACGAAGGGTCGCTGCTGGCGCCGGGCGTCGGTGGTTGCTACTGGCTGCTGCAACGTCGGAAAGTTGAAACGCATTTTTTCGCAAGGAAAACCAGTGGCGTCGCAAAACCTGTCCCATGATACTGCATAGTCGTAGGTATACACGTACTATATCGTAAACTCGTATAACCTAACCCCTAAGCCCAAATTCAGTACCTATTGGCAACCTGATCCTCCCACATGGCTTTATAAAGTTTCCAGGTTTTCTGCTTTTATTTAGCAATTTTCTTCCCACCGGGGAAAATATTATCCAGGGAACAAACGTGAAATTCACTGTAGAAACGAAACGTTAATATTGCCAAAGGTTTCCCATCCATTGCGTTAGAACCACTCAAATTCAAGATATCCCGTTACGCCCTTAAAGATTTATCGATTCCGTACAATTTTTTTTCAATAAATTATTGACCACTTTTTCATCCCAAATACATTTCTTAGTATTTTTAAACATTATTATACACACCATCAAGCAGACACCTGACTAAATAAAAAGGGTTAAAACCTCTTTCTCTTTATCTCTCTCTCCTTTATCCTTCTCTCCCACGTTCTCGGTACTCGAAAAGAAAAGATGGACGAAGGTATATAAGAAGGGTCTCTCGAGTCTAAGGAAAGTTGAAGCACCAGACGATGAAATCGGGAAGATGCTAGCTCTTTAATTAAAATCCACCTCGATCTGCTTACCAGTGCTGCCAACCATCCTTCCCCAGTCTAGCTGCCCGATTACGGATTTAAAACAGTTGCACGAGCGAGTTGGATGACTCAACTGTCTCCCGACGGATGCTCCACCTAGAATAGAATTATTTGCATAAGGTCAGTGACTCCTGATGTATCAAGAATTATATTTAAAAAAAATATATATATATATATACCCACTCTTATCTATTGTCCATGTTTTTAACCAGGTCACACAGACTCCCATCAAACGTGTTACGCAATTCAAGTTTCTGTTTACGTGCCTAGGCTGCCTTTGTACCTGGGACTACATCAACCATCCTTGTCAGGCACGTTCTGGTGTCCGCACTTAAGTATCCCAGTTAGGCAGTCTAATCGAATCAGGAATGGCGATAATAATGCCTACGGCCAGAACTGAACTGCTTTCCCGACGGAAGTGTCTCACTGTCCTGACATTATATGGTTATGTAACTCTCTTGATACACGTAGTAGCCATCAAGCCAAAGATAGACATAAGTGCAAATGGCCGTCTAAGAAAGCGCTTTTATTCTGGTAACGAAATATACCTTAAATATCCTAGGGACTTTTTTTTCCCCAGAAAATCAACCAAAGGAAGTCGATAATAAAAATGGCGGATTCGATAAAAGAGATGGAGGCTTGAAAATCATCAGTGTCTCTATACCTATAGGCACTTCCGTTCTTGTTAGGGTTGTAAAGGGGGGGGGGGGGGGATTCTCGTACCGGAAGTGAGTAGAATGTTTGTTCGTTGCACAAAGACAATACCCAAGAGAAATATAGAAATCGAGGCCTTTCTTTACTTTCCCATTAAGAGTCAAGAGTAACGCGTCCTCTTTATATGCATTAATAAGACTTTTGCTTTTGGAACGCAAGTTGCACCGGCAACGTGAACCAAGCTTTGCTTTTAGTGTGAGGGTTGAAAAATAAAAGGAAGAGAAAAAAAGAAAGTGCGAAAAGAAATATCCATCTCGGATTCATATCCGTTGTATACGCACACACGCAAAATTCTGTGCTTTCTGCTTTTTCTTTCTCTCTCTCTCTCTCTTTCCACCTGTCATACGCTCTCTCGCTGGCAGCGGCTAGCCAACTCCTGGGTTACGTAGCAGACACGTACTTTTATTCAGACCTCCCGCCATATATAGTCTACCCCTCTCTCTCTCTCACTCATATTTTACACACGCATTGTCCCTCTGCCGACAATGTCTCCCTGATTAGGGAGTCTCGTCGCCGCTACGAGTATTGCAGGCGCTGCTAACGATTCCTTTCTCTTAGTCGCAGCCATTTTGAGTGGGCCAAATACGAGTTAATTATCATGGAAAAAAATGTCAACCATATTTTTTTCTCTTGAAATGACCGAATTCACACATTTTTTTGTCGCGTGTACCTCGTAAAGACCACGCGACTTGGTAAAATGAATCCAACGTGTAGTTAAGACTTTAATAGTAAAATCTAATTTTAATTAACTTCTGTTAGTCATTGGTACTCTTGGTGTTATTATTCCAAGTACCATGACTATTATATGTATATATTTATATGTGATTCTCGACGTTCTGTTAGAATAGGAAATTCGCAAAATCGCCTACGGTACCGTGGAAGCTAAAAGTTTGCAAGTTTTGTCTGCGTACTGCAAATATTTGCTGCTTTGGTACGAGCGACGCAACTGCACGGAGCAACGGGCTGAATTTAAACGTCGAGAAGAATGGCGACTACGTACGAGGTACGAGGGATGCGATGCAGTCGAGGCGGCTTTTCAACTAGTCTCTTTCTACGTTCTACGGTCGAGCGACGTCCTGTAAGTAAGATCGCTTCGTGTAAATTCGCTTGGATGTTTTTCGGAGAGGAAATCTCTATGGATTTCTGTAATTGCGTTGTACATGCTATAGATATAATATCCCTGTACAACCGTTCCACCAGTTACGAAGAATATGTTCGTTAAATATGTATTTTTGTATAGGAATCATTTCAATAATTCATAATACACATAAAATATACAATAATCCTTGAGAAATATTTTTAGTCCTTTTATGAATTCGAGTTATTGTCAACGATTTGTCAATTCATAGTCCAATGGCGGCCATTTTTATCGACTTTAACTGGACTACGATTTTGAATTTCTAACCACTGTACCAATATCGAACTGAATCGTACAGACTCTTTTGATACTCTTCTCATCTTCCCAAGACGGATGAGGCTGGACCGCTTTCATCATTATTTCACGTCTTGCCAAACGCCCCACTTTGGCTCCACTACCATTCTTCATTTTTCACGGCTAAAACTCACCCGCGACAGTGACGCAATGGAGATCGCCCGAATGAATGAATGAATGTACCTTTATTTATCCTAGGACACAGAGTACCTTAAAGGGTAACTCATGGAACAACAAGCGTTGCAGAAGAATCAATGAAATTAAAGTCAACAATATTAGAGAAAAAAGTGAAAAATATATAACTTACATGACATACAAAATTACATTCTAATCAAAATATTCTAATTAACACTTATATATATATATAACCATCCAGCCACTTCTTACGTCACTTACCAAAGTCTTCATAGTTGCTCAACTGTTTCGTGTTACCTAAAGGGTGATGTGCTATACGTTCGCCAATTCGTCTTTAAGTCTTACGTTAACGAAGGCCTAGCAGGCTTCGTTCCCGTCGGGTCGATCTCGTCTGTAATAAAGCTAATTACGACTCAGGCATCTTCATCTTCGTGTTCCACCTTCTATACCGTTCGAATCGACGCCTCCGGCACCCCTACGTCAGTTACCAATTATTAGCCAACGCCCTTCTGTATTATAACACCAAGACGAACGTTAAACAGAGACAAGAAAGTCCCTATATAATAAATCCCTATGTAATCGTCAGTTTCCTCGCGTGACGTCAGATAAAAAAAAAAGTGGCTGGTTTAAATATTTTTTTAGTACTATCCACCCCCGATGAGGAGAATACGTACCGGGTGGTAATACATCGAGGGATCATTTATATTCTCCATATTAATATCACCTGACCCTATATACATATATATATGTATATTAATATATATGCTTATATATAATCTTCCAGTATATACTGCATACCTTGGAAGTTAATATTGCTGAAATTTGGCGACAGATGGTGCTAAACGGGCAACCACCCCCTCTCAGGCTATTGAGCCTGTCAAGTTGAACTCCGAGGGGGTGGGTATTAGTATCGGTATTGGACATCGAGAGCCTCCGCTTGAAATCTCAATTGTATGCCGATGCTCGAAAAAAAATTATTTCAACCCTCGATTGCACTGAGCGAAATGGTCGAAAAGGGGTGGATATAAATTTTCACGTAAAATTAAGGCAGATATTCGTTTGATTAAAAATGTCTGAAAATTTCATCCCCTCTAAACGTTATACCGCAGCGTGTATATAAAGTGACGTTATCTACAGAGAGGGTAGTTTTATCCAATCCAGATCAACTTGAATATCAACTACGTACGGTAACGTCATTAGAAACCCTCTGTTGCACATTGGATACGTCCAATCCAGTTGGATGATCATTGGAAACGATATTCACAATGGCCAAGTATTCTCATGGCCGAATAACAAGGATAAAAGCAAATCAAGATGAACTCAGTCATCGATGACGTAAGCATCGGTACTAATTGATAATCCAATTGGACTTGGACGTTAATTCACAATGTGCTTCAAGAGGTCGGAGAAACTAGCCAGGTGCGTCAATGCATAATACATTTAACCGATGACCATCGCGATTCGTTGCTAATGATTTTATCGCAACTGTGTGAACGCGGCTTAAGAATTGGCGCATCATCATATCTTGCATTATCACAGTGTACACGCGTATGTATACCTAGAGCCTGCTTATTCGGTGCGCCTCTTGCGTCACATCCTGGTTTTTGCATTGGCCAATGGGTCCAGGGATATTGCGCCAGAAAATAAAATGGCGGCGAGAAGGATGGTTGGGTCTAGTCCATGATGACGTTGTCGGGTGTTATAATGTATACGAGTTTTATGAAATTCTTACTTCCGGTCTTGTGCTACCTAAATTAGTAAGAGCTCGTTAACCATGCACTTTTGACCTCGTGTGGACTAGGCATTAGCTTCTGCGGTGTCTTACTTTCTCTCTGTCATATTGTTATATGTATATGATGATCCGAAGAATTTTTTTTGTATCCTTCATTTTTATTAATTCAATACTATTATTAGGATTATATTGTCGTCTGCTAGCTCGAACGTTACGAGCTTTGTTGAGACTCAGTCTTGCACTTGGCTGTCGGCTGATAATCTTACTTGTGAAATTGTATTATTTATGTATCTTCGTATCTGGATGTGCTTAATGCGAGGTATGGTTAGAGTGCGTAATAGATGTGAACCAACCATTACGTTACTAGACGTACTCTCACCTTTAAGCTAATTCACATCCCCATGTATGCGAACGGAAGATCCAGGTAGATCATTATCCTTTACATGGAAAGATCAAGGAGACGATGACTTAGGGAGATTAAAATAAGCCCGAGTACTTATATTTAGATACATTGGGAAGATGCTGGGAAGATTGAAAATCTCAGTAAATTACATATATGGAATGAGTGGGTAGTGACATTTTTTTACATGAATTTTATTGCTGTATACAAATTTGATATTTTTTAAAATATATCTTTTCTCACCTGATACATCGTATAATCGTACACCCTGTATACGAATATCCTTGACAGGGTATAGCACTGCTATTTCACGTAACGGAATGCAGTAGAAAGACAAGATAGGCGAAAATCCATTTTCTCCAAACGAGAAGTCGTCAACCTGTAATGGCTGCTAGCCTTGACACGGTGCATCAACATGCACTATAGTTACGAATAGGTTATAGGTATAGTAATCCACGTGCCATCCACTCTGCATACGAAAAGCGACGTCTACGAAGTCAGTGCACTCTTGAATTTACGAAATAATTTTTTGTTTAAAAAAAATCAATTCTCATGTAAAAGTACTTCGCGCGCGGAGTACTTGGAAATCAAAAATACGTATATGGTAAAAAAAAAATTTTTTTTAAACGTCTCGTCCAACGTTAAGGACGCCTGGGCAATTAGTGGCTTAGCATACAATAGCCTTGCGTGCAATCGACTCGAGCTCCAATCAGCAGCATTTGCGGTGGGAACCACCGTAATTAGGAATTAAAGCGGATGGACCACGAGATATGTATACGTCATACCTATTAGCGTGTATGTATGTATATATATACATATGATTTTCTATCCTTAAAAAATTCTACTTACTGAACAGCCGTAAAATATTTAGCAATTTTTATTAGTTTTATCGCCAATTGTCACCTTAGAACCCACATACAGTCTTACCTTAAGTGTAATTGAATATTTGAAAGTTTTGATCCTGACCGCCAGGCCAAGGACTGATTTTACACAGTGTTCTTCTCCGCTGCTCTTACTTCAGTTCAAGGTAGGCGCATCCACGCATCTTTCGAATGATTTCATTTGGTCAGGAATAAATTGAATAAAGAAAAGGCAACAAGGTCTGTGTAGAACAGGAGTAGTCGATACTACCGGGACTCTTTTTCATTGGTAATATTTCTTTTTTAGCTTCCTTGTCCTTTGTGATTCTTCTTTGGTAACTCGTATCCTTCATTCATTTCTTGTATGTGATTAGTCATGACAGGTGGAAGATGCTTCTACATGGTTTGGCCTTGCATTTTTGTTATGTTGCGAAAGGTTGCTATTCGGATTGGAATTATGAAAAAAAAATATTTTTAATAAAAATTTTTGTCTTCTTGCTGTATTATCACTTTATAGAAATTACCTCGATAGTCACTTTCGACACTTTGCGAGAGGGAAAATAACCGGTTTTGATCTTGTTACTTGTAACGTGTGATGGGATTTGCTCAATTATCTTTCATTCTACAGGAACGAGGACGGACCGTGTATACGACTCTTCTTTTCCTTTGGCGAGCTGGGTCGCTGGGTAACAAATATAACGTGTAGAGTTGGTATTCAGAACTGTTGCTGTGTGGAAATTATAATTGGCTAACAGCCATCGTATGTGGGCCAGCAACAATGACATCGAACGGAACGACGATTGGCTAGTAGTGACTTGAACACGGGATATAAGGGTAGTGTATTTTTTTTTTAATTTTAAGAAAATTCATAAAAAAATTACGTCACTGCTAAGATAATTCATCCCCTACTATGAATCCTGATAAGGGGTGATACAATTTTCAGGTAAGGTAAAAGGGACGTGGGTGTTGACTGTTATTTCAGGGTGGATGCTTTTCTACACCCCTAGTGTGATCGATCGATCGGTCAGATTTGCCATTTTTCAAGCTTTGATGGTTAAAGAGGTGTGGAAGGGTTGTTCGATTTTCACACCCCTATTTTTTCCTCGGCATTGTTATTTAAGGGTTGAAATTTTATTATTTTACGTATTACCAGCTTGTACGAAAAGTATTGTTATGTACAAGGTGGTCTCGCAAAAAGTATTTCTGTGTTTTGAAACCGTAAGAGGGGATGCTGGGTACGAAGACAATGGCGATGGGAATGGGAACTTCTTTTGTAGACAGGAAAGAAACAATCGGTAGCTCGTTAACCGTGTTAAAGATTTTTATTGTTGAATAATAGGATCGTCTCTTGGCAACAGACTTCAAAGGGACTCATGAAAACGAAGACTTACTTTTATTTCGAGTATCTCTGGTGCATTTTTTTTTTTTCCTCTTTACGCCAAATTATCATTGTCTCGATCGGTACATTCGTTATCGATCTGATTCTGTGTTTGAGGATGATGCCTTAGGCATGATAGTGAAATATATCCATATTTTTGAATTATTACGAGCTTCCTTTACGTTATGGTTCCCCGAGCGATATGTCGCTACGATGGAAATCATTCCGATCGATTCGTTACTAACTGAACGCACCCTCGAGGCATGCCGGTTTCAGGAAAATTTTAAGAATTGAATTTATGCCTGACTACGCGTTTTGGTGTATCGGACAATTTTTTTGTCATTTTATTTTATTTTTGAAAAAAAATTTTTTTTTTTTCAAAATTTATCTTTGTCACATACCGTGGTTATGCCTGGATGACCCATGGTGGTAGACGAAGATAAGCTCTTTTTTCTCTGACAAAGATAATATATGAGTTGAAATCCGGAAATTGATGGGATGACTAGGGACAAGGAATAATGCATGTCAATTTTAGTTCTCCCAATGGAGACACATATGGTTGAATGTATTCATAGCAATTTTTCGGGGATGAGGGACAAGGACGCAATGGTGAACGGAAGAGGGTAGATGATCTGGACCAGTTTTCATTTCCGTGAACGACGGTAGCTAACACATGTGATTTCAATGGATCCTTCAAAACTTTTTTCTTGTTTTTTTTTTTTTCTTCGGAAATAAATCAATGCTTTCTTTTATTTTTTTTTATCTTCGCGTCAAAGAGAAACCTTGTTACGTTTGATGTGAAAATTTTGGACCGTCTCGTCCCGCTGATAAAACAGCTCGAAATTCGTATGAAATTGGAAATTCTCTGTGCATTCGTACGCGGCGGATTTTTACGCTCGAAAAAATGTTTTTACAGCACGGACAAGATTTTACCACGTTCAATTTACGCTGTTGGCGGTCGAACGTAACTCGGACGAACAAATAATCGTACGCGTAATAGTCAGAAATAGAATTAAAAAAAAAAAAAAAATCTGACCTCACATGGGCTCGAACCAGAGTTATTCGAGTTTTGCAAACTTTGTTCTATTCGATCCTTATTAGTCGCTTCTTTGTACGCATTTCGTGTAGACACTGAAAATCACGTTTATGCATCTTTTAATCTACGGATTAACTTGACTTTGTAAAGAAATACAAGTTATTTTTATATAGCGTAATGTATCCATTTTTAATACGTCTTCTGAGTAATCCTCGAGGCATTGAACCGTGTAGCATCTGAGGTCAGGCTACCTTTCACGTATACTTATCTTTATTACGTACCAGCAATCAAAATATTACCACACTACGTATTGCTTATAACAATTATTATTTCACCTCCTTATATTGACCAACTTTTCCTCAAATAACGTGACCAGTTGAATGGACAAACCCTAGCGAGTGAGCGAGTCCATGAGTTATATCTATATATAGTAGTTTTAACACAGTTGTTCATTCACTGTACGCATTTCTTAAGGTTTTCATTTACAGGTCGATTCACCCTAGTTATCTTTTCATAATAGAAGTTCAAATTTCAACTCGTTATTCATTCTCTATACCCGAACGATTTGCAAATTATAGTCAAGTGCATAACGCGTCAGGTAGAATGAAACTTGAAAAAAAAAAAAGAAAAAGAAAAAAGCGATAAAATGATCGAAAACGAAAGTCTGCCAAACGCATAAAGCAAATATTACGAATTCTTCGATTTTTACTTTCTCCTTACGCAATCTCGTATAAGGACAAGAATTTGGATAATCAATGACATTTCTGTTAATTGACAATTTATCCTAAGAACTGCCACAGCGAGATATTAAAGGGATTAAATTATTTCATTTTTTTTCTCCAATTCTCTTACACGTGTCCAGTATGTAAATTGGTCCATGAATGAGGACGTATGACGTCACAATGAAATTTCACGAAAATCCTTTAAAATGGAACCCGACACGATTTGCATACGTGAACTGACATGCATACAAGGGCGCAGGGTGACAGTTCTGAAAACAATGAATGCAATTTTTTTGCTGCTCGATCATAAAAAAAGATATGAAAAATTATGAAAACGTGAAAAAAGAGTCACCAGGTGCGTCGGAAACCCCACCGTGTCTGACAGAGACTGGTTTACTGGCTGTTCAGCTGTAACGGCATTACGCAACACGAGACTCCCGAGAATGGCTGAAAAGCCATTGGACGTCGTACGAAGATGAAATCAAGAGCATTTCTGACTTCCGTAAAGTTTAGTCAGCGTCACGGACGAGGTAGAAACAAAAGACAAGAAAAAAAAAAAAAAAAAGAAAGGCAAGGACAGTCATACCGAAAAAGGCCGTCGGTGAAGTCCAGGATAACTTTTGAAACTCCCATGGCGTCTCTGCTCCTCGAACAACCTGAAAACAAGGTTTCTCTGCGTACTTTTCAGCCCGAGCGTCGTATACCCAGACGAAGGATTTTTCTACTCTGACAAAGTGTATACCTATAGGCATTAACGAAGATAGCCAGTAACGTATCAAAGGCAGTATGTTCAACTAGAAATAATTAATTAATAAAAACCATAAACCACCGAGCTCCATTATGACATATAATAATAAAATGATCCTGAGCAGGTCCAATTCATTATAAACTTCCAGCGACCTAAGAGCACGAGAGCTACGCTACTGGGAAAATTCCAATGGCGTCTTTAAGCAAACCCGTCATGCATTGCTTCCTTGTTAGACGATGACTTCGCTATGCGCTGCAGTGCAATAAACGGAGTGCAGTGTCAGTCAGCAATGTAGACTAGCATTGCAGACAAAAACGTACAACGTCGACAGTGAATTCGATCACGTAGGTATCGATTTGAGGATCGATTAATACATAATGTTTTAGCATAGGTCGATGGAGCGACGCAGCAAACGTTCCTGGTGAGCATTCCTTGGCGATTAGCCTCGTGGAAAGGTAAAGTAATGGAAGGTAAGGTATTGCGAGGATGGCGCGTCTGGCCTCTCCGGTGAAAGGCATCACTGTCTCGGTCGAAGCCAGCTGGCCCTCCCCAGCCGCGATGCGCGGCAATTGTTTTTATTTGAAGTAAAGGAGTTGATATCGTTACATGGGAACCCTGACTGCCCAGGATTTGCTCTCGGTTACTCCTGCCATGGAATTGGTAGGGGTTAAGAGTTCGCGTCCAGCAAGAAGGCGGGGATCGAAGAAGAAAGGCTGGAGGTATAAAAGAGGCACGGGGTCCATGTTGAGACATCACACCTCGACATGAAGGTACGTACACAGGAGCTTCGGTACCTGCGTAATAATTCTGGATTACTTGCTCTTTGGATAAGTGTTGTTTCTGTAGAAACTGTATGGAAATTAATAAGACTCTTCGTTTCTTAGGTGTTCGTCGTCGCGCTGATTTTGGCAGTTGCCACCACTGCTTATGGTGAGTGGAAAATGTCTTGATAAACAACCGACAATTTTGTAATTGATTGAAGAAAACGACGGGTTGATAATTGAAACAATGTTTCAGGAGGCTACATAAGTAGCGGTTGGTCTGGCGGAGGTGGAGGTGGGGGCTGGTCTGGAGGTGGCGGTGGAGGTGGCCTGGGCGGATGGAAATACGGCGGAGGTGGCGGCTGGTCGGGAGGTGGCGGTGGAGGTGGCTGGAATGGAGGTGGAGGCGGTGGAAAGATCATCAAAGTAATCACGATTAGTGGTGGAGGAGGTGGATGGCCAAGCGGCGGTGGCGGCTGGAAATCCGGAGGTGGCGGTGGAGGCTGGTCCGGAGGAGGCGGTGGCTGGTCCGGGGGTGGCGGAAGTGGATGGAAACTTGGAGGAGGTGGAGGTGGATGGTCTGGAGGTGGCGGTGGCGGTAAGACATAGAATATCATAGTTCAATCGTTTTTATCATCTAGTCTCATTTGATCTATTCTGATCGGACGATTAACGTCTAGCGGTCAACGAACCGTACTCATCCCTATTGTGATCCCCTTATTGGACCGACAGCAAATTCCCATCTGCATATTTATTAACAATTACGAATACATTACAGGGTGGTGGTAAACAGCCTGATGTTTCGATCCTGGCACAGGGATGGACTACAAGGAAATTCAATACCTCTTCTAGAAACGCGGCTGTTATTTCTCTCTAACTTTTTTCAATGCACAGTACTAGTTACCGATTCCTTTGTATATTTTTCCCAAATAAACTTTCATAGAAACGTACCAGTTCAGTCGTTATAATTTATCCGAAAATCTGCGAGAATTCAGTATTCGTAAGCTATGATTAATTCCGTACTGAAGTCCAGGAAGCTTTGACTTTCCTGAATGATTAGTAGATAGGCGTGTGCTTTTATAAAAAAATGGATCTATAAAATTTTTCTATCAAATAATTGGATTATTCAAAGCACGGGGGATCAGCGTCTGACTCGGAGCAGCAGTACGTACTTGACCAACAGGGCGATCCTGGTGCTCGTGTGGAATATTCGTTTGGTACCAGCTGAGGATTGGTTGGGTCGTTGGTTGGTCGATGGAAAAGTCCAGTGTTTTTATCCTGCCAATTTATACGGATGTTCCCAGGACACTCAAGGAAGCTTAAAAAGCACCCAACGCTAATTGAGCCCTTCAGATCTGTGCTTTGAATTATGGAACGTTCGTTCATCTTCGTTGTACAGACTCATCAACAAACTTTGTTTGCGATGAGGAAAGTATAGAGAAATTAGAAAATATGAGCAAATATTCATAGCTATCAATAAAATTTCTACTTTTACACAGAGAGACTAGAATATTAGTTTTTATCTGAATATTGACCCTAGCAAGAAATCACTATCAACTTAACACTCAATCAGCGAGGTAAATTCAAAAATTGATCATCCCCACAAAATAGGTTCAAAAAAGCCATATAGACTGGTAAATAAATTTCTGAAGATTGACAATTTTCAAAATATATATATATATATATACACTTAATGGAGACGTACAATACTGGAACAACATACTGGATTTGGAATATTTGCGTTGATATTCCTTGCCCATTTCACGAAGGGTAACGAGCGTCGATGGAACGAGCAATTAAATTAGTGCGGATTACAGAATACGGGCGATCGTGCGAACGCCGCGAGTATCGAAGGCAGCGTTAGTTCGCGTGGCCGCCACTGTGCGTATATAACAAGGATGAGGATTTCGGATATAAATTTTGAGGAGGAGCGGGGTTGGGGGCAAGGTCGGTTTGAGCCCGCGGTGTATCAAACACATCTGCCGCATGTGCACCCCATCTTCCGTAGCCACCCCCCACACATTTCCCCAACCAAACTGAATCGACCTAACGCTCTAAAGCCAATTACAAATCTGACCAATTAAGCGCACGCCGCGCTGCCCTGACAGTAGGCGTTTAAGTTTAGATACAACTGCGCATGCGCACCATTTTCAACTGCCGTTGGAGAATTTTTCAAATATACGACCAGTCACCAAGCTTCACGTCGTACGTGATATTAATTTTTTCTCTATATTCGGGTATCACTGTATATATACCTTTCTATATATATACACATACATATACACAGATACCGGCAGAATTTTTCTCTCTAGTACTAGGTCAACGTACAGCGCATTTCCATCAACCCTTGGAAATCTCGGACGCGTACAACGGCCTGCTCGACAATAATTTATTATTCAACGCTGCACGCTGTCCGATTCGTCGGCTCTTCTGCAGCGACTGCAGCTATACTGCAACGGGATAAAACGGTGGGTACTCGCGAGAGCGCGCAAACAAGTCGATATTTTATTGCCGGCGGATTTGTCATATTAAACAATAGTGGATGGCCGTTGGGCTTTGCGTGGACGCCACTGGAAAACTGACGTCACACGCTCCGGCAAGAATTCATATATCTATACTGATACGTTATGCATATACATGTATCCATGATAAAACTACCCCTCTGTACCGTCCCGTCAGAAAAACATTGAAAACCGTGGATGGGTCGTTAGCTACGAAATTGCAGGTTCGACGTAACGTCGGAGGAAGTAAAGGAAAAAAGGAAAAGGATAAAAAAGAAGAAAATTCGAGGAAACGTTGCATACGAGTGCAAAGAAAGGAGTAAATAAAAGAGGGTGGTTTGGGATTGGGATGCAGGGGTCTGGGTAAGAGTGAAAGAAGAATATATAAAAAATGATGAAAAATAAGGACCAAATGAAAGGAAAAATAAAGAACTAACGGACAAAGACAGTCTAGTCAGGGTTCCTGCGATTTACGGGATCTACAGAAAGGACCAAAACGAGGATCCGTACTATGGAGTGCATAAAGATTACATGCACTTCCATCTGCACGAGTGATAACATCAATCTGCAAGCTCAGAGGATAAAAGGAGGCGGAATGAGTCGCGTTGTGAATCGCACGTTGATTCAGAGCGAGTTTCTCCTATCTCGTACAGTCGGCCTACTATGCGTTGCTGGTTGGAGACTTGAAATCCCCCTCCCTCCACTACCCTCCACAATACTTTTATATCTACGACGCAGCCGACGACTCTCGTAACCACGACGCCGACGTCGCGACGCCCACTCGCGCATATCCGCTCGTCGTTTAGGCTTTTCTTTTAACACGGCATCACGCCGACGTGATTTCTCTGTACTTGCCGAGCGAAAGGGAGATTGAAATTTGTGGATTAAAGCTCGTCTAGGTTAGATGCCAAGAGAAGGAGAAAATGAATTGGTTGTCAAAAAAATACACTTGCTCCTAGTTTAAAAGACATTGATTCTGACGTAGACGTGGGATATTATTATGATTTATTATCAATGTATACTTTGGGGATGATTTAAAATTGAAGAAAAAATTACTTATTCTTTTGATTAATTAATCGAAATACTGCACTCGACTGTCAACACTGACCTCTTAACTTTGTCTGTGATAACAATCAGAGCGCTTCATTTCTATTATGTCGACAGGGTAGCGAGATTAAAACCTGTTTAAAGAGGCTCTGTTTAATGTGCGAATAAAATGAGAGTGCCGGGTGGTTCACGTGTGACGAACCTGTAGAAATTGTGAAACCAGCCGACACGTACACTTAAAGCTGATCTCGAGTTCTCTTGTTGCGGTTGATGAGTATTTTTGTGTAAAATATAGAATTTACTTGCTTGCAACTTGAGATAATTCTATTAAAAAAAAAATTATTATAGTACATGATAAAAATTCAATTATGGATAATTCTTTAAATCCCAATTAAAAATTGCTGCACGGGTATGAATTATTATTAAAAATTTTTAATCATAATCCACAAGCGATACGCGTCCATTAACGGACACTCAATTCAGTGCACGAATCAGTGTAATGATACTGATATCATAATGACTCAGGTATACCAATATGGCGTCCTAAGAAAACAATCAGATTGAAGAGCAACACAAAGACAGCAACGTGCAATATTTGTCGTGTAAACATGAAGCGAGTATTTGTTCTTGGTACAAGTATCGATTATCGTCCTAGTATGATTGCTACAATGAAAAGTATACTTGAGCCGAATATAAAGACAATCAAAAGCTTTGGTTTCTCATTGTACCTTTGGTATTTTCTTTAACAACCATTTTAAAGAGCTACCAGCGTTCGTTCGTGATTCACGTACACGTGCGCGATACATTATTGCTTTTTGTTCCTTAAAATACAAGAGTCCTCGACGGTAACAATTAAATTGGATAATTGTAAAAGTTCCATATAAATTGTACAATGAAATTCTAGGTTAAGTCTTACGTTCAAGTATTACAATGGCGAAGGATAAACTTTTGAGTCAAGTAAGACACCGTAGGAAGCTCATGAAAATTTGAGCGAAGCTTAAACATACTTAAGATACATTTACTACGGTAATATTAAATAAGATAATATATTTAGATACTTTTCAACTTTCAACTTTACGCTTCATTTCAAATCAACTGTTTCATCCTAAGCAGACACCGCAACTAGACTTGATTTACTCCGCTCGTTTTTGACTGATATTTAAAGTGCGCATAATTCGACGAAATAGACAGACTCGTGATAAATCGTACGATGTGTCGTGCATTACGAAGATTAACGTTCTTTATCTGCAGAGCCAGGCTGGAGGTTTCGTTCCATAGAATGACGGCGTCCAAGTGTATGAATAAAGGGCTCGGGTAGATATTGTTTTCCAGAATGTGTAACGATCCTTGAAAAATCATTTTGCCAATATTTCTCGCCAAAGAATGTAAGATCTGAAAAAAAGGGGGAAAAAAAAAGTAAAATAGCAATTAGTCATCCTCTAACAAAATGTATAAATTTAATATAATTATTATGACTACAAAATACATTACCGTCCAATTGATCGATAAATCATTGACGAATGGCGGAATTGATTCGCCGTCACATTTCAGCGATTTCCCAAATAATCACAACCCTCGGTTGGAAAATTAGCAAGCGTAAAAATCCTTTGTTCGTCGGGGCGACATCATCGGGTACGTTTGCACACGAACCAAGCTTCATATCATTGTATACCGCCAGATGGCGCTGAAGTAGGTGAGTTTGAAAAGGAAGGTTACTTTTTCAAAATCTATACCTACGTCCAGGCTGTGTCGGGTGAAAACGTGTCAAAGTGGCAGGAGAGTGGCATTCGCGTGGCGGACTCTTGAGAACTCTTAACTCGCTTCTAAGTTCGGCTTAAAAAGCTTGAGTTTCCACTCTTCAACGGCCATCGCTCTTTAGCGCCCTATACGACCTTTGGCCTGGGGAGGTCATTCATTCCCGACATTCAAATTCCCAATTGGAGAATTATCAGATTGAATAGGGGCAGATTCACCCTTTAGATGCTTAGTTACAGCACAAAGGAGTCTTCCGTGAAGATGGTTAGTCCCGGAGCCAAGTCTGTGTAAAGTCTGAATTTAATAATGATCATCCCTCAGAGAGAACTGCGCCTGAGTGATCGTGTCCAATCTCTCCAGGACATCTGAAACCAAAGAAAAATTTCTTTTCTCAGCTGAACGTCCGTCTGACAAAAAATGGCAAGAAATAAAATAAAATAGTCTTCACACTCGTTATTACGAGTCATATAACTATATATATATATAATTCTTGACAAGAGCAATGCTTACTATAAATTTATATATATATATATATATATATCTATAAATGTTAACATCCATTTCCGGTTCGCTAAACATAATCAAACCGAGTCCAATTACGAGTTGATGATCAACCACTGTGTTCCTCCTTCCTTCAGCAGAGACAGAAATTAGCAGATGTCTCGGTAAATAGAGAATTCTGAGAAGTCTGGAAAAAAGAAATGTCAAGTTTACGGATACGAAGAGAAGATGAATCCCGAGATGAAAGGGATGTTGTAGAGAACAAGAAAGAATATATATATATATATATACAGCAGGGTGAAAAAGAAGACAGGTATATACTACACGGGGGTAAGTCTTTCAGCTGGCATGTCACGTGCGCCATGACGCGAGTTCGAATTCAGGAAGTGATTTAACACGAACGATCGAACACCGGTTCGTGCGTAACCGGAATTCGCCGATTGGCCCCGCTGTTGGCCGAGAGGCGAATTCTAATTAAACGGCATGCGTCCGATCAGAGGACGGGAATCCAAAGATCGCCCCTGGCAACGGGGTCGGCATCGATTACCCGAGCAATTTGCCTACCCCAACAGGAGTACTGGTGCACCAGGGTGCAACGATCGAAATAAGCCCCCAACTTGGAGTAAGTAAAATACATATACAGCTGAATACTGTATAACATATACCGATGAATCCCCCAGAGCCAAAACCCTGAGGGAGGAGCCACGAGGACGTAGCCAGGCCATACGGAGGTCCATAGGGGTTTAAGGGATGGGTCGAAGATGTTGATGCCGTCACCGATGGCCTTAACGGGTTCCTCGACAATGAGTGAGATCTTCGAACCCTCCATGTCCCACTCGAGGAAACAATAGTCGAACGAGTAGCGACGATAGATAGGCCCCGGTCGAGTGGCTAAGCAAAAGGGGTGTAGAAAGACTAAGGGATGAAACAAAACCTCGCCAGGGTATACAGGGTGACCAACTCCTGGAATCCATAGCCCGGGGTCTCTTTTTAACGATGTGCTCGGACACGTCGCACCCCTACGAGCCTGTGCGCCTAACTTCCACGTGTGTCTAACACGAGCAAGGGTGAGTACAGGTGTATTACATTTTCAACCTATACAACATCCACAACCCCCTACGCCCATTCGACCCACCCTTGCGTCTCTCCTCGTATCGTTCCACCTTAATATTTTCGTACCTCCTCACACACTATATACATATAGACACCTAAAGTGTATACACACACAATACTCACCTACCCTTAGATACACCCTTGTGTACCTGAAACGTAAGTGAACCCAACATCTGACACGTCGTTTCCGGTTTTACCTTGCATAACCCACGTCAGTATCTCCGTCGACTTCGCACACCCTCTACGACCATCCCGCCTTCTTGGCTTCTCCTGGGATGACTTCACTCCCTTTAGCCTGCTTCTCTTCCTCTTCTTAACGTACCGCCGCTCCGCTACCAGCCAATTCGACGAGCACCACCCGTTACAATCTGCAAGCTACCGTTTCAGTGTCGCGTTACCACCGAAGGCTATGTACAGTTACGTATGCGCGCGTCGTGTTACGCCAGAGAGCTAGGAGGTCCCTTTGACAAGAACAAGAGCGATGGTGGGTGGTAGAATGAGGGGTGGCCCGACAGGGCTAGTTGAAGGAAGAGTAGTGTGAGAAGAGAAGGATAAACGTATAGGGTGGTTAGAAGCATAAAAAAAGGATAGACAAGGGGCCCGAAGAGTCGGACGAGCTACATTAAAAGGGAGCCACTGTAAAACACTTTGTTCTTTCCTTAATGGAAGATTGCCATTCCTCGCTGAGATTCCACGCTAGTGGACCGTTTCGAAAATTTTTTTTTTATTCACAATTGACAAGAATGTGAAAGAGAAAGATACGGGGGGGGGGGGGGGGATGATTTTATTTAACGCTTATCGGATAGCCTAGAAATATTTTTTCTAGTTAAAAAGAGAGAGAGAGAGTAACGCTCGTACGTTTATGAGTATGCAAGGGAGCGAGAGGTAGTATCTAAGTAAGGAAGGATGAAGGCACTGAAGGAATCACAAGGGAAACTTGAGTGCTGGTAGACTAGAGAGATCCTGGCGTTATACACTCTTTCCAATAACTGCCGTAAGCTTTCTCGACTTTTGCATGGAAAACGTAGAAGGTCTATGTGTTTCTTTCTTTTGCTTATGGTAAATATGGCTCCTTGTATTTTGTAGTAGACGCCAGTGATGTACATACGTATCATGTTCGAAAGCATTCAGGCGAATTCCGAGTATTTCGGAAGACCCACCTCCACTCCACCGCCACCCTAGTGAAAGATATATATATATATGCAAAGTCTTACAAGCAGACCTCCAATATTTTCCTCTGATCTCGTACTGGTAAACGTTTCTCTTACCACTGACCATTTTCCAGCATTTTAGTATATATATATATGTGTGTATATAAAACTCCAAGAGAGATATGCAGACAAGGTAAGTATCTGGGTAAATTGTTAGGTAGGTAAATACTAACGATCCAAAAGCATTGTTTCGTGCCAGTATCGAGCATCCGGTTTGAACATCCCCAAAGCATCGTGGTTAGACTGAGAGTTCGAGAAAAGTCCCGTGGCCGACCCGGAGGTATTTTGCGAGATGTAAAAGAGAGATTCGTGCAGAGGAATCGCCGAGGAAGAAGTCACCCCTAGAGAGGGTAGTCTGTGAAGAATAAAAAAAAAGAAGTCTGAAGAGAGTTAAAAAAAGTTGGTACGTCAATGAAGAAGAGAGCGTAGGTGAGACTAGGGTAACTTTTTTAAGCTACCCTGGACCTTTGTACCAGCTTCACCCTGACAGTCGAGAGTCTCATAGTTCTCGTAGCTGCTCTACCCAGGACGGGGTGGTAGCGTAATACCTAGCAGCCGCTGGCCTATAACGGTTGTCCAGCATCCACCTTCACTACGGCATCTCGCTCCTCTACCTACTACCTAGACGGGTGGCTGGCCGGGATGAGGTGGACCGGGTGTAGGGTATCCACGACCGGGGGAAGGGTGGCGAGAACGACTTTGGGGGTGCGCTTGCGCTGGTGCCGTGGGGGTTCATAGCCGTGATCAGTCGTAGTCGGTGGTGCCAGGGGGCAAAGACTTGCGAGGACGCGCGCGAGATGTTGAATCTCACTGCATGACTGTTTTATACAATTTTTTTTTATTTTCACGTAAAAACATTACATCCGAGATCGCGCGTACAGTGCGTTCAGAAATTCGTAACGAGGAACCGGGTACTAGTCGGGTATATTGATAGATAGGCGACTGGAAGACTGAACGTGTTGTGAAGGTGCACGAGGTGAAGGAAGAGGAAGTAATAGAGGAGCCAAGGAAGGAGGTGGTCATCCCCGAGAACGTGGAGGTGGAGAAGGAAGAAGAGCTGGAGGAGGAAGTGGAGGTGGAGAGCGTCGAGATACGAGAATGCTCGCCCGCTGTCTGATCATAGCGGGTAAGTATCCACTTTCAATACTTGTTCAATCTCATTAAATCCCCGAATTAGTCTCTTACCGGATAATTATACATTTTTCGTTTTGCTCGAAATTCACGTGTCGCATTTGCTGCACATTTTTCTATAGAAATTTCGAAAATATTTTTTTACATTTTTTTTTCTCCTAAATATCCATAAATTTACAAATTAATATTCATAACATCACTGCACGCCGTGCGATCGTTCGTAAGAGCCGCGTTGGTCCATTTACAAGGTTCTTTACTTTTTCATTTGGATCCACAAGCGTCTCACGTCTCGCGGTCCTATAAGATAAAAGTGTCCGGGACGACTTTGGGGAATAGCACGTAAAAATGTATACCGTCCCAGACACACTTTTACCCCAAACACGAAATACTCGAATGACACCGAGTTCTCGCGCGGACTTGTCCAACCCCGTAAATACTCCAAGTAAACTGCTGTCTTGCTCCCGCGTTTAGTTCCTCTCCACTACCGCTACTTTTTAGACCCGAACTTCGTGCAACGGTAGATCCAAAACTTGGATAAAAAAGCAACGACTCGGACACCTGTAACAATAGCGACAATAAACTGCGACCGTAAGAAAATCACAACGCTTCCGTTACGTTTGTTCTTTAAAGTGTCTACCTTGACTTTACTATGTCGCACATATATGATGTATAGAAGCTTTGAGGTACGAAAATTGTTAGCAGACGACATATAACGTTTTATTGACAAGAAATTAACTAACCAAAATTATTGCTGTTCAACCTTTAGAGGGCCGGCATTTAGGATATCAAAAGTGAGCTTGAAATTTAGTAATAGTATATACATATATATATATATATATATGTGTGTATAAGGTATACCACGTTCACAATTCTTGTCATGGGTAAAGCCACTAAATTAGTTTTCCAGCCCTCTTAGGTTAGTAAAACGAACGAGTCTTACAAACCGCCTATACATCAAAGTAGGTTTTGAGTATAGAGTTTAAAAGTATCGAATTCAATCCTGAGACAATCCTATTTACAATTGACCCACGCAGATCGTATATTTACGTCATAAAGCGGATTAAACGATTTCGCGATACACGAGTAGGGGATATTTGTTTCGATCCAATTAGTAGCTCTGAAAGTGTCGACATAACGTACGATCGATGAAAAATAGATTGCTAAACGGAAGTGAATTACCAAATTTTCATTACTCTAATCAGGTGAGATATTTCAGATACGAGGACGTCCCGACGCCTTATTGCCAATAAGGGTAGGTAACCGTGACTAAGGATCATCCGGGGCGAAAACGGTCTGCGAATCGCAAATCTTGTAATATTGCGCGCCCAGGGTTAACGAAGACGTTTGCAGAAATAATATTCCGAAATTTAAATGCAGAAAACGGGGGCTAAGCAGAAACAGGAGAGAGAGAGAGAAAAGTTGAGGCTAAGATAAAGAAGGGCAAACTACCTAATAAGAAGCTCGTACCAGCAGCCACTGCGGCGCCCAATCTTCAACGGCGCCCGGGGCTACGTTAATGGAATATTTTAATGGCTAAGTAAACCTTTAATTACGGCTTTGTTGCCCGCCAGGACATTGTGCGAAACTAGGGATAAGAAGATAAGACGCCTCACCCGGGACGACTCTGCCGATAATGCATGAATACGACCCAATATGCATGTTACCTGCATATTGCCTATGGCTGTATACATAGATGCTATATATATATATTGTTGTATAACCTAACCTAAAATTCCGAAACAATGTTCCACCCTGGCAAGAAGCGTCAGGATCGTTCGTTGGCACGTTTCGCGATTACGTGGATAACGCGTCCCGACGTGACGAGCCTACGGATTTGGTCTTGCGCACTCTGAATAATTTATTCCTTATGAAACGTAAGCGCCTGGAAACTGATTCCCACGGGAAGCGTCTCTCCGGACGCCTTAAGCGTCATCCTCGTCGTAATACCGGCTTAACAATTAGTACGTAATTTCTTCGCGACGTATATACGCATCGGACAAAAAGTACACGCCGAATTATAAGCTTAGTCGTTTGCGAGTGAGTCGGCCATCTTGAAAAGTAATAAAAGAAATTCTCGTCTGCTAATCCGAAACCGAAAAAGCATATCAACGGCGAATTAGAATCGACGTGACGACAGCGTTACGACGCTCGTAAAGGTAAAAGTATCGTTGTAGAGTCCGGTTATGAAATTTAATAATGGTTTTACGTCGTAAACAATTCCCAGTGCGAATACGAGTCCTCGATGTATTGCTAAGCCCAGCTATTATTCCGTCAACTCGTATACTGATTTCTTACTGCGTGAATCCACGTGCTAAGTAGGTGAGACCCGATCTCGATCAGACCTTAAATCCCACGTATGTCTTAACCCACGAAAAGTGACATCAGATCGATAACCGTTACCGCCTTAGGTGGCTACAATAAGTATCGTTGCTAATAATTTACATGATCGATCGGGTTTTTCACGTCTATTGATAACCTATCGATACAGTCGATACTATCTTAGAATTGCGTATTACGATTTTGTGTTACATCCTATGTACCTCTACTCGTATATACTAATACAGGTACTCGTATATCTATACAAGTACTCGTGAACTCGTGCACACGTAAATTTTACAGTCTCCATATACGCAGATGCAAACGTAGGACACGTCTCGGCTGCTACAATGTGGGGTATGAGCGAAGGTGCTGTCGTGACGATGGGATGAGAGAATGGTGAAGAGGTGTGGGAGGGGGATGAATTGGTGGCGGGTAGTTACGGGGTTGGAGTGAACGGGGGATAACGAGCTCAAACTCGACTCCTCTCGGGTCGATGGCTCTACGGTTTCGTCTTGCCCGGCTGAGCGATGCAGTTTCTCTCGCTCGTTCTGTCCTTCCCTGTCTCGCTTACTTTCCCTATTCCCTGTCTCCCTCGAGCTCCTGTATTTTTGACTACCTTCACGCACTTTATCCTTCTCGTATCACTATGATCGACAATCTCGCTTCTCTCTCCCTCCTTTACACGGTCTGTCACACGTCTTATCTCCTTCTCTATCCGACACTCTCGCTACCGTATCTACTACGAGCCTGTCGGCAAATAGAAGATTTTCCACGGTCGATCTCGCCGAGGGGTGGCTTTAAGAGGGGTCGCTTTATGTGTTTAGCGTGTGTCAAAAATTTTTTCGACGTTTTTTTTTTTCTTTTTTCCGTAGCTCGAGATTTTTATTTTGAAAGTCGTAACGTGGTGGGTTCCTGGGGGCGGGAGGGGCTTTGATCCGTTGGGATGACGTTGTCGTAAATTTCTACGTGATTTTCACTCGTTGTTCGGGGTTAGTGAGTAGAGAAAGTTGATGGAATATATTGATAGGGTAGACAAGGTTAGGGTGGAGGGGATGGGGGTGGGTTATTGATACTATTTTGAATGTTACTCTTTTACGCTTTCATACCAGCCATCGTGTAACACGATGAATGTTTTTTCTTCGCTTCAACCAAAATCCACCCCCCACCCCCTTTTCACCAGGTTCACAAATATTTGTTCATTTTCTTTCTTTACTCATCGTTCTTTTTCAACCTTCTTCCAACTTCTCTCACTTTCTACCATCCGCGTCCGCCGTCCTCGCTGTACTTTGAATCGGATTGACGGTGATTATCGTCACTTCGTGAAATACTGTTGATTTCGTGTAAGAAATACATGGTGCTCTTAGCCTGAATAGGGATAAAACTGAAAGAGTGAATTACAGAAATTGAGAGACCGTAAGATATGAATCTAAAAAAATGTCTCCGCCACCTACGACATTGAATCGAGACTAAGTGAAAGATGGCTAAAGAAAATGTGAATTATTAAAAAAAATTTTTTTTTTTTTACTCACCTTAAATCGATATTAGATATTTTTGGGGGATGAAAAAAAAAAAAAAAAATTAAATAAGAAAATTCGCGTTATTTATCGTACACGTATCGTCTCCAGTCGACATAGGCATTTTCCATTGGATGAGTCGTGGAAGAAAAAAGGATAAAAAAAAAGCCACTGCAATTTTAAACACCCCTTGGAATTTCCTTGTGTTACGCACGACAAGAAAGACAAGGGTAATGTCGAAAGTTTCGTGGCAGTGATAGCCATGAATAAATATGTACTTTCGGTACAAAGACAGCCGACATCTATTGGGTCGAGTGAGTGGGAAGGTCCTAGCGATAGAACGTGGACTACGTAGGAAATACGTGTAGGGATTTCTTATATACTATATACTAGATGAATACATAAATGCACCAATTCTCATACGAATCCATACGCGTGCAAATGCTACAGACATTCCAGGAGGTTTTATCGCGGGAATCTTCTGCGATATCGAATGGGGATAAAATACCGTTGTAAAAAAAAAAAATAAAAAAAATATATCCGAGTTTCAATTCCTGATAGTAGCTCGTGAACGAACTCTTAGATGGCGAAGATGCAAGGTAAAAATGAAGACGCAGAGATTCCCTGTCGGGATATATGCGATAAAGCCAAGTCGAAGAAAGTATAAAGAGAAGAGAGAGCGGCGAAGGAGAGAGAAATAAGAGAAAGATAATAAAAAAAAGGCAGTTTTAGAAATTTGAAAAATTTCACTGACACACAAAATATTGTTAACCCGTACGAGATGGTAGAGAAAGGAGCCTCGATTGGTTTAAAGATTTTGTCATTTTCTATACCGACCGTGAGTGCGAGAAAGAGAGTCCTATAGGCGCGCGCGTGAGTAAGAGAAGGACAGAGATACGGAAAATCGAAATCCCGAACAGTACCCTTCTCTAGAAACAAACGCGTATTTGAATGTCCGTAACTTTTGAATGGTTCGCGATATCGCGATGATCCACTAGTACTTTTTATTCGATATTTTAACCAGAGAATATCGCTGTATTTTTATATACTCGTGTCGTGAATATTGACAAGGATATTCGTGCGGGGAGAACGTGGTGTCTTGTGATTTTTCAAAAAATCCTCCAAGCGACGTTCGTCGAGCAATATGGGTTATCGTTGAATATCTATGAAAAGTTATGTATCTATAAATTATCCGATATTTCGAAAAATTCGAAATCCCACGAGGATCGTATGAGTTTTGGAATTTATGACAAAAATTCGAATTGAACGATCAGTGACAAGTTGAAGAATTCATTGCACCGTGAGGGCGACTAATCTTTGTCGTCTTATTACGGCACCGTGCTTGATACTTTAATAAGGATAAGGAGTCCTGAAGCTGGATCCTTTAATCCCAGAAGGTATATCGCGTTACGTAACGCTAAATTTACAACGATCCGTTAACATTCTCGGCCCTTCGTCCTTCGTCCCAAGGGACTCGTCATCCTTCCACGATCCAGTCGCTTAATCCCGTCCCTTGACGCCACGTCAGATCACCGTAGATTTGTAGGGCTGTCGTATACCAACCTAACCTATTCACGTACATTGCTCGTCTGTCTCATGTCTGTCCAAACAGGTAAATGGGTACCTTTGGCGACCAGGATGATTATGTACGGAAGCAATAAAAGACCTCTGGTAACTTTTACGTCACGAAACTTGCTAGTAATATTTTTCACCCCTGTTGGAAAATAGTGTTACTAATATTACACGGCAGGACGAAGCCACGCAGGCATTCGTTAAGTAAATGATAGAATGTACGTAAAAATTCAAGTATAAGGGATGTCATTGGAGGGATGATAAAAAAAAATCCCTTATCCTTTAATACGTCGTGTAATTTCGATATATGAATTCAGATACGTCGTCTGGCTATCTTGAATGGGAGAAATGTGGATATGGGGTTTTTCTTTGAAGGGGATGAAAAAAAAATTTTTTTTTTTAAGAATTACAAATTTCACCCTCTATTTTATAGGGTATAAGGAAAGATCCCGTCGGGTGAAAACTCTGTCGGAGGAATTCGTAGTTGTTCGAGAGGAACGTGGCAGGTGTAAAAAGGAAAAGAGGGGAAACATAAAAGGGAGAAAAAAAAAAGAATCCGAGCTCCAGCTTGCGTCCATCCGCATTTCAACCCCTGCGTATATCTCAGCCTTGTTCCAGGCTACTCTCATCCTGAGCAAGACTCTTCCCTTTTTACTTCCAGCAACCCCAGTAGTCGCCCTCTCATATTTCCCCGGCATCACCCCCCCCCCCCCTCAACCCTCCTCCCATCCACCTCCCCCATCGCTAATGCCACGTTAGAGAAAAGAGAGACGATTCTCGATAAGTCAATTTTCAGGCCGCCGTACTCGTAGACAGTGGCGAATTAAATTTTTACAGAAGGGATAAAAAGGGGCGCAACAAAAAAATGTCGAAAAACAAAGACAAAAGGGAATAAGAGAGTAAATATACTTGTCTGAGCGTTACGAATCCGGTCCAGACTAACCTAACCCAACCTCCGTATCAAGCGTCGCAATTCGGCATACAAGAAATAAACTTAATAGGGATGAAAGACAGCAATCTAAGGGATGATAAACGAATAAAACCACAATTACTAAATAATCCCAGAATATCGTATAAATTCCAAAAACTCTTACGAATGACAAGGGGAAGACCAAAAAGGTCCAGGCGTAGCGTGACGACCCAAGGGATGCTGGACGGACAAGCAAGAGATGTTTTTCCCGAACGAACAAGTAATACTGCTTCACCCTCAGGATTTGAGAAAACGGGTAAAAAGATTACCCCAGTAAATAGCCGACAAGTTGAATCCGTCTACATCGACAGCTCCAGTGGATAGATGAGAATCTTTTACCTGCTTGTAAATCCTATAAGAAACGGGTGGGTGAAGGGTGGGAGGGGTGGAGATAACGTCGCCATCTTCATCTCATCTTAAATCGCTTCCTCAAACGTTCTAAACTCGTTCGCTCTCCAGTTACCAATCGACAGTACGTATCCATAGGTAAGTATGAAATCTCAAACCTAAGAAAGCCAGATAACCTAAAAAAATACAATTTCGTAAACTAACCTTTTTTTTTCAAATTACAAAAAATATATATATGTATATATATTTTTCACTTTACCTCTTCCTTCTGCCCCATATCAAAATGATAACAGACTCTAGCAGATTACGCAATGTTGACTGGCGAATGTCGTTCCTGGCGTCATTTCCGGCTGACACTGGTATTGTGCAGTTCACATTGTTCTCGCGTGTATTCAATGAGACGGCCCGCGGCAACGAAGCGTAGAATTCGTAAGCGAACGAGGTTTTACCTCGAGGAACAATGAATTGTTCTGGAAGATGTCATTGTCCGATCGCTCCAGGGCCCCGTCGCATTTCGTATAATGGATTTCACTCCTTTCATCTGGCAGCACTGCGTTACCTCTTACTCGTCCTAAGGTACGTGGACCCAGGAACGTAGCAGATACATCCCTGACTTTCCTGCGCACGAGTAAAGAGAGGATACAATACTTTTGTACAGCTATAAAAAAGCTATATGTATAACAGTTAATATATATATATCGCAGACATATCATTTCACATCCATAATAGATTTGCCGATAATATATCATTTCTTCTTAATGAGGATTGCATTCAGGGACGTAGACGGGTATTCGAGTGCCCTGTGGTTTTTATTGAAAAATACTTAAAAAAATGTCCGACTCCATTCAGAAACGTCATTAGACGTTGATAGTTTTGAAAGTGAAAAAAAAAAAAAAAGTTAGTGTCTCGTTAATGAAAATATACATCGTCGTATACCCCTACGTTATAAAGCACGATTAGTACTGTCTGGGTAGGATACGCGAATTTATTGCTTTCGCCATCCGGCATTGGTCCGCACGATAATCGACTCTTTTCACTGGCTGATGGAGACTACCGAGATTTCTCAAGAAGCACAAGCAATCGGTTTCATTATAGCCTCGCGTTGTTGTGCCGTAATTAGATTAGATAAAAAAAATAAGAGCGACCAGGGGGGTGAGAGAGAAAGAAAATATACTAAACTCCATAGCGATAAGGGTTGATTGTTTCCTTTGACATTGGCACTCAGGCACGTGCACTAGGCTGTTATCCGGAAACAGTGTAGGGGTGGGTGGGAAAGGGGAGGTGGCGTCATCCCTTCTCTCAACAGTGCCATTGAAAATCTTCCCTTACGTTAGCCTCTAACAGGGTCTCCCCGTCATGCCACCGGCAATAACTCAAGGGGGTTGAAAGCTCAGAAAAAAAAAAAACTGACGCAATACAAATTGTACCTGGACAGTATAAATCATCCCCCGGGATACATCCAAGCATCAAACGCCTCGCGACTTCTTACCCCCTTAGGCTTTGCTGCTTCTCGGTCTTGGGATTTGACAATAACCTATATCTACGTTATCTATATAGGTGCATGCTTATATACCTAAGGCTGACAATACAAATCGATTCCCTCCTATATCTATATCTATGATATATATGTATATATATCATATATGCAACCTATAGGATCTTTATCAATTCCCATGGCGAATTTACGTGATGGTGGACTACGCAGGACGTAACTCATACCTTTGGAAGTTTTGTTGACGGGCTTAGGTTAGGTTAAAACCTTGAGGTTTTTGAATTTTCAGTGCGTCACGATGCCGCGTCACGTAGAACGGAAACGCGAGACTGGGTAGTGTATATCTATATGTATATATGTATATATATAGGTACGTAGGTTGCGCGGGTGTCTATATATGTATATAGAGGTTGAGTAGAATTTCGACGATTATTCTAGCGAGATATAATTCTGTCGAAACCGCGTCACGTCGTTGGATGCGGAAAGTAAATAAAATAGAGAGAAAGAGACAAAGAGATGAATATGTATATGTATATGTATACATGTACGGGTGTAGAAATATTTGAAATTAATTCGTCGTCACGAATGTCTACGTGTTCGTAGAAAAATTCTTTCTTATAGACAATTTACATGTGTCAGGTAATATTTTTCCAACGTGTTTACATCACTTGGTAGGATGTTGCGCAGGCGCGCTGGGTTATTCGTTTCGAATGTATTCACGAGGTGGTTTCGAGAAATATATCGAAATTGTAGAGTTTTCTTGAAAAAGAAATGTTGCGTGTATAAAAGACGCAAGTGACGTTCAGAAAGATGCTTGACTTTTTATATTCCTGGAACATCCCTTTGACAGGCGTCAAATACTTTGTGTATACGTGTATATAAGGGATGCTGTGTGTAGATCGTAGGGGTAGTGGATGCATATATAGATATGGATTGCGTGTCGGGGTGGGACGATCGGAATTTGTAAACGGCTTGGAAAAAGGGGAAATGGTGGAAAACGTGAGGAGAGACAGGAATGACGGGAACGGCAGGAATCACAGGAACGTCCGAAGGATGCTGTGGTACTTTTGGTTTTCATTTCTTTTTACGTGTCAACCAATGCAATCTGGCTCCATTTTCTTTTCATTCGAATCATTCAACTTGTCTCGAATTATATGTATATATATATATATATATCTGGGGTTTAGGACGAAGACACGAATTTCAAGGAAATTTCCTCCTGCTGGGAAATCTGAATGTTTCGAGCAATTGGATTCGTGAGTTTTAAACAGGATGGAAGATGGAGGATTTTCATAAAAAGAAAAATCCATTATCCGTCTTTCTCTGTAAAACGAGAAATTTAATGCTTCTTTACCTCTTAGTCGCATACAAATTTTGAAAATAAAAATAAAGAATATTACGATTGCCGCTGGTATTGCTTGTAGCTTTCAGTATTTGTTTAACGATATATTCCTTTCGTCGGATTATATTGCTTTTGTACTGATCACGGGGTTGTTAGGTATTTAAGTATATTGTAGCGAGAGGGTTGTATTCGTATGTAAATATATTTCTCTCGTTTGCTAAAACCTTTTTCGATATCAGAAATTCTCAACGGCAGATCGGACTATCGGACTGTCATGACGCCTGCCTTCAAAGCGTATGCAGGTAATTCCATACCACTCTAGTCGAACCGCTTCAGCCGTGCTCGACAGAGAGCGAAATGTAAAATCTCTCGATTTCCGATACGGCTTACGGTATAGCGTTGACTTTAGCATGCGAATACATCGTGTATGAATTTCGAAAGATTCAGAAATGCTGACGATAATTGGGATTATTAAAATTGTGTAAAAAAAGTAAAAATTAAATAAACATAATATTAAACATCAACATATAGCATTTGAAATATATATTAACAAAAAAAAATAAATAAAATAAATAAAGTATAGAATTTTCGAAAATTCTAATTATACCTAGACTCGTTAGTGTGACGAGAAGAAAGAATTTTCCTTGCAGGATTCGATATCGAGATCAAACGTAAAATGATACAGAATAAATAGGTTTGGTACCAACAGAGACAAAATAATTGCTAAAAGCTTCCTTAGCAAAGATTTCTTACGTGTAAGAAATAATAGTAATATACAAATAAATTTCAAGTAAATATGACTGCTTCAGGTCGGAATGTACTTGTGGTATAATTATTGTGTTATTAACCAAGTAATTTCAAAGGGACTTTTCATTATATTTGGTTACGGCAGTTTTTTATAGTTGCTTTGCTTTATGCTTCTATGCAAGCTTTCAAGGAACTGCTATATTTTCAGCGACCGGAATCGATCGCCGATTGAGGGTAAAAGCACTCACGGTGTATTATTTTGAAAATCGTTTTCGGTCGTCTTTGTCGACGACGAAGTGCGTGAAGCCCGTAGGTGGTACAAGAGCGACAGTAGCTACGTTGAGAATGCTGTGATGTGAACGGATATGAAAAGGGAAGATTCTTTGATGTTGGTTGTCGGTGCTTACTACGGGCGTCAGAGAAATTCCAACATGGCGGCTACCACGCTAGTCATGGCCTCCGGGTAAATCCGTAAAAAAATTGTCTCAGTCACGACCCACGCTTTTTCGTTTAACAATAACGTCTGCCACGATCAATTTGTATCGAACAGTTTACCAGACTGCGACTAATCGTGAAATATTGTTTGATTGGTATTTGAGTGATTGGTTGGTTATATTTTATACCATTTTTAAATGTATTTAACACCCGTCGCGCACATAGGAAAACTTGTATGCGTGTTTCGAACGAGGGTTCACATTTTTTTTTTTTTTTTTTTTTTTTTCGAAAATTATTTCGAAGGAAAAATGAAAATTGTTTTACTAAAACTGACAAATATTTCTGAACGCAGCATCGGCTGTTATTACTGTCATTGCGTCTATGGCTATTGTGAGCCTGGTATTTTTTTGGAACTGCCGAAAGCATGCGAAAATTTTGCGTGTATATTAAAAATGAAAATTAATCTCGAATTGGCTGCCGCAGGGAATATTTCGAAATTTCGATAACACTGTGGGCAAGTGATTTGACCATTATTATTTATCTTGATTGCACGTATGATAAAGTTTCGTATATTTCGATTAGTGATTTGTTATCAAAAACCAGCAGGAATCACACGAGTGCCCAGAATACCAGGAATTCATCAATAGAACTATCGTATATAAGGTTTGTATATTGACTAACGTAAAAGCATTTAATACATGTGGAAATTCGATAGTTGATACTCATAAATTTTTCACAAATTTTCATTAAGAATTCTCAAAATTTCATTACTCGATACGAACTCAAAATTTAAGTAAGAAAATATACTCTAACGCGAGCAAAGTACTTTTTAAACTCATGAGATGTAGATTAAATATCACCGATGCGAAGTTGGTCCTTTTGATAAGAAAATCTGACGTGCCTTTTTTTTTTACTTTTGCCTTCTGCAAGGGGTTGACAAGTCTGAACGATACGTTAAGGATACACCTGTTGAAAGTGACTTTTTCAGAAAATTGCAGTTACACGTGAACGCTCCTTTCTGAGTTTAATATGATTTTATTAAGATTTCCAATAAATTATATATACTTCTTTTTGCACTGCTAGATACTTAGCATTTAAGTTTTGTATACTGTGTAATATTTTAGTAATTTAATTATTAAAAAATTTCATTTTTATCACATCACTGTTATAGCGCGTTGCCTATCCGCAGGTGTTCCAGGGTGAATGATAGATTTTAATTGTATCTGACCAAACAGCTGCGGTTTTCATGATGGTAACGGATAACGATTTTCAGTTAAAACGTTACTTCTCGCAGATAGTACGATAAGGATTGACACTGCTTTTTACCTCCCTTCTAACGGGATCGTAGCAGATTTCATTGAAGGGAGTAAGATATCTCAGCCATTAAGTGGCAGTTTCACGTACCTAAAGAGAAACATCCCCTCTAAATCTGTAAGAGAGACTCATGGGAATTCCAATCCACTTTCCTCTGGATTGGGGCGAGTCTTGAGAAGGGATGGTGAGTTGAACGGATTTCATGGTTTCGCACTTCAAACCCATTTCCAGCCGCATCTGCACAATCAGATATATGATACTAAATGCATTGAATATTTAAAGAAAAAATTATAAAACTATAAATGTCAAAAATACTCACGATCAATCTTTAACCTCAAAGTTTCCTGAGGGCTACTGCCAAAAGAGTTTTTTACCAGAATAATCTAGTCAACTCCTAGGGACGGTTCGAAGCCAGTTCCCGAAGCAGCCATAAATCGAAAGTGACGTAGTAGACGGCGAGGAGGCGTAGCCTGGGAACATTTTTAAGCGTACGATTCGAATTCATTTCGCCAGGGCAGCCGCGTTATCTACGTGCACGGGGTTTGCGGTTCTCAGCCAGCGTGGTAATAACTCTGACGTCGAGTGTGGGGATGGGGCAGACGCCCCCGGGCTGAGGGTTGGGATGCTACAAAGGTACAAAGCCTTGGTAATATATTTTGGATTACCTACTATCCTGTTCGTTCTCTGGCTCCCATGCCCTCCTCGCCAGGAGCGGCCAGAACGCCAACATCGCAGACCCCCAACGTTCCTCGTTAAAAGTATGCGCCGGCGACGACCTCCCTTTAACGAGGAACCGCTACCCGTTGGAGACGTATTTACGATACATACTTGAATACACAGCCACGTTCCAAGCACTGAAGATAATAATCTTTACTCCTGGTGAAACACAATCTTTGAAATCCAGTGTAGATACAGTGTTCGTTTACGACGTAACCTCGAAATATTGAGAATATCTGTCACATCACTTTTATCACTTTTGTACACACGTCTAATTGTATTTCGATAGCCCCACAGTGCAGGAGATCTAAGGAAATACGTATTGTGAGTTTTTATCGAACAAATGAAGAAACACTATGTCGAATCGACAGTAAATATTAGTTTAAAGTAACCTATACCAGTATTTCATATCACAAATAAAGCCAGTATGCTTTACTGCTATACACACTGTACACTGAAGAATATTCCTTTCCCTATCGAACATTCTCAGTGAAATTCTCGCGCGTCATTTGATCTAGTAAACTCATCCTCTAGCACGTGCACACGTATCACCTAATTTAATTCAATCGTATCAAGATTCCGAGCAGGATTTCGCGTTTTCCTCGCGGACGAGCGAGACGTGTCACCCTCTGACTTACGGACTAGCCAACAGGTAGAGGGGAGCGATGTGAACGCGCCTTTAAAACTAGCGTCTCCAACCGTCGAACTTCTTTACCACATAAGACAGTAAAAACTTTTATCCGTACAAGATATCAAATAGAATTGACAAATGACTCGAAAGTTGTGCTGATAACAGGAGAGGATAAATGACTGTGAACAAGAAGAAAATGGTGAAATTGAAGCAGACTGAAGAACGATAAAAACGAGTGAGGATTTCGTGGAGTGAAAGAAAATGGCGAATGGGATGTCGTCAATGTCGTCAATGTCCTTTCGTGGAAAAAAGAAACTCGCGTGGGTATTATCACAAAGGAGTGACGTAACCAGAGAACACACTACAGTAACCTGAAGCTACGACAGTGATCCTCAGAAGGAGATCCTCCGTCCTTCTCGCTCCTTCGCAGAATCTGTATGTATTATTGTTTTCTCCTTCTTCCATCTTTCTCGCTCTTTTCCTGTCTCTACATTTTCTTTCTCCCTTCGGTAAGCTTCACGAAACTCCCCAGGAAAACGTGGTGAGTTTCGTTCGGTCGACTAGCTTTTACGACTCGTGTTTTTCCTGAGCGTTTTATCCGGATCCACCGTCTACGTCGTTGCTTTCTCGTTTCGTCGAATCGCTCACTAATGGGATCCGATCGAAGGGACGATCCTTTACGTAACTCGCTTGCGACACGTTAGGGTTTCTCTATTCGACCTCGATATTAGCCATTTGCCAATTTATTTGATCATCAGGATAAAGGAATGGAATGATGCTATATCGTTTCTCTGAACTTTATTATTACTATTTATTTCTTACAAATGTAATAACTAGTACGTACCGAACGCTAAAGATTGGATATCATCTACAATATAATAATACTGGCAATAGCAGGAACGATAATGGCGGCAATTATATTCTACTATATTATATAGACGGTCGCACCAGCAACGTTCTCTCAGCAATAAAGATACGATATACTTCGTTTCATATATATATATATATATATATATATATATATATATATCCACTGTTGTACTCTAATGGTCGTGTACGCGCATATCCCTCCTATATCTATACTAGGTATACACGTACCTATATATACATCTCAATGGATGCTGTGCAGTGCAATAACCTGGACCACGCAAAAATATACGTATGTACCTACCTATCGCAGCCTTGCATTTCTCGACCGGGACGTCCAAACAAGCGGACGATTGCTCGTGTACATTTTCTCTCCGTTTCTATATATTTCCTCTATATCCACCATTTTTTTCCTCTCAAACTCTATCTTCAGACTTATTTTTTCACTGTTCTTTGTTTCCCATCAATATATATTATATGGTCCTCTACATAGGTGACTGAGTAACTGGACTCCTATGTATGGCATATATGTATGCTATTACACCCTCTGGCGATTCTCGCATTTCTCTCTAGGGAATCCACCATTGGTAACCTTGTTCGGATAACCTTCTTTAAATTCAAGAGGTCCTTTGAATCGATAAGGTTTTCACTTTCCGATGGATTTGGTCTCCTTTGAATGAAATGTTGAGGATTTATGGATGGTAAGATATCTTTTATACTTATATCTAAATGAATGGTGTGTATCATACGTGAAGTTTTTTTTAGAATAAAATCCACCGTTACATATTGTAATTTTCGGTTGGAATTGGATTCGTCCACTTACATATATATATATATGTTATACCTTCAACGAAATACTTTAGTAATTGTTGGATATGAAATTCTTATGAATTTCTTGAATCATTACCAGGTAAATTGATATCATCATATTTTTTATACATATAAGTAGAGTGATTCTGGTTCGTTATGATTTGGAGTATAATTTTATTGTTTATCTAAATTATTAATGATTTCATGTTAAGCAAAATGTTATTTACGTTTATTACAGTAACGAAGTCCTCCAGGGAAAATGACGTTGATATTAGCCTAAAAATATTTAATTTCTACTAAATAATTTTAATGGCAACCAGTCCTTCGAATAATACTCGTGAGCATTTGGTCGTCTGGAAAGGAATGAGCTGGGGTAAAAAAAAATTACCAAAGCCAGTTTAGTTTTTCGGTTGGGCAATTGGAGGTGCTCGCCAATGGATGCCATGGACGGGGGACGAGGAGGGACGAGACGCAGTTAGCGAAGCCAGGAAAAGCGGGAAGCAGAATTTGGTGAAAAGCGGTAAAATGGCCACGACCATCCACCAACACACTGACTGATGCTCGTGGACGTTGCCTACTACTAGACTGGGCTGTCCTATGTGCCAGTAGTGCTGCGCTCAATACTGCAAAACATTTCCCTCGTGAGTTCAGACTACGTTGGACCCTTTTTGCATCCGAGCGAAACGTTCCGCCATCGTCCTACGAGCTGCTTTCCAGGTATCCACACTAGTTTTCTAGCTTTTCTTCTATTCTACGAGAATAGAATAGAAAGAATTCTTCTGTATTCTACGTCATATACGTATATATTTATATATATGTGTATATGTACGCTTTGCAATTTTTACATTTTGCATTCTCGAACCCTCGTACACTTTGACATCGACTTTCAGACTCTCGCAGAATAAGGAAAGATCTGACATTTTGAACCCTATTGAATATTTCTTATTATGGTGAAAAATCGATCGGATTATTTTTTATAACTTTTTCTTTTTAGTCACGCTTTACCTCGGACGACTTTTCATCAGCTACTCTTCTATTCTTCATTTTTTCCGCAACGTGTCAACCTTCGACCCTTAGGATGATTTCACGTAAGTATAGTAGAACGCTTGGAAATTTCCTTCGTCACCTCTGACACATTTTGACCCCTAGGGGATGAAGATATCCATCGGAATTCCACGAGGAAACTTTTGGGACTGATTGTACCAGTCTATTCGTACGTCGCCTTGATGCAATGGCGAAGAAAGGCGCACGGATGGTGATAAGGGGCAGGATGAAAGAAGCTGAAGAATGAGAGGAGTTTTTGCTGGGAAAGAAGAGAGTCAAAGAGATTTTACTGGAAAGCAGTAGCTAGCGTCTACAACGCACTGATTGTTAAACTGAAATTACCTTGGTGCGTCAGACCTTTTCAAAATTCACAGCAGCCACGTTGTGTAACTTTCATTTTCATTCGTCATTTTCATACTCTTTTCTTGCATAATGGTTGTCACTGAACTAGTGGATTTGAAAAATTGACTCTGCGAACAGCACTGTACGCAGTGATGTCAGTTCCTGTAAGAAATTGGCTGATTGATTTGTGAAAAGGTATAACCCACTGAGTCAGTATATTTAAATAATAGCACTGTCAACTGCAGTTAACCTCTGTGTTATATCCAGTCACATGAAATATGCATATAAAATGCACTTAAAGTTCCAGTTAACAATACTCAGTTATAAAACGAGTTTAATGAGATATTTGACACACAAAAAGGAGCAACAAAGAAATACATAAGAATCAACTAGACACTATATACATATCTCTCGACCATGCATACATAACCAAACACTACGCATATCCAGTGATGCTCGAAATAACTTCTCCAGCATTAACCACACGACTTTCAAGTATCATCAAGCAAGTATCGAAATTCTTATTCAGAAGGACGTCAAGAACAAAGGGATATCCTTGCGCTTTTCACGCTCTATGGAAATCCTCATTTCAATCAAAGCGCAGAACGGCCACGATGAATAACAAAAAAATTTAACGAGCCCCTAGACAAGTTTCTCGTTCCCGTGCAATTGTCGGGGTTCACTGAAAGTGCTTCGTCGTTAAGGGAATAAGAAGAAATAGATGGATTACACAAACGAGATACTAACCTTTACCAGACAATACTAATACCACTTATTATATTCATAAAATATGAATATCACAAATGATTCTTAATGATAATATTCAAGTTTCTCATCTCTTTCACTCGAATCTTTACTTACAACCACTTTTCTGAGTTTCTTGACTCTTTGATTTTATCTCAATTCCCTAACCTCATCTTTGCTCACGTTCCCTTGCAAGAGTATCAGTACCAGTAGGTAATGCTCGTATAACCTGCAAGCTCAGGGCTTTCATTAACATCGTTGAAAGTCCACAGATCCTTCCGTCCGTACAAGGACGTAGGACAAAGTGTTGATGAAACTAGTAATAGCAACGAGTGAGTGAGCTTATGGAGGTAGGAGTTTCAGGCTTGGTGTTTTAGAGGTTAGACTGGGTTATAACGTGGCTGTGTAAGCTTTCTGTTGTTTTGGAATTTAGATTGCGTCGGTAAACGAATACCGTACGAGATATTCACAAAGTTTTCTACTTTGATTGAAGAGATTGATTTGCATATTATTTTCTCTTAAGCCCCTCTCCGCCCCTGTGTCAATCTTCGTGATATTACAGTATCAAACGAACAATTACAATAATTCGTTATATTTCCTGGACAATACTAATCTTAAGTAGTTATTGGCTCAATGAGATGCATGAGCTAACTTAATGCGACCGACAATTGTCATGGTTACCGATTCTACTCGATGAATTTCTATTTCGATTCAGGAGTACCAATTTGCATGGGATTTCGTGGGCTACCAGAACTTGTATTCTACGATTACAAATGGGTCTGGGTAGTGGGGCATTGCCAATAGGAAAATGTACAGGATATCCTGAAACAATCTTAGCTATTTTATTATGTGGACAAAAAGTATAAATTAAGATTGGAGATGTGGAGAATTCGGGAAAATTGAACGGATAAAGGAAACGTTTATTTTTATTGATAAGCATCTATATTTATTTAATGTATTTTAAGAGAGGGAGAATTCTTACCGACTACTTTTTCCTAATTGAACTCTGTCAATTGAGGTTATGTTATGTCTAATAGGGCGAAAGACGTAATCTGGTATAGATGGCAGTGTAGTCGATCGACCTCGTTACCAGTTTGGTTATAGGGTGATTCAACCTTATCTGTGAGATGCAGGTGGTTCCATCTTATTACAAGTCAATGTAGTTACCACCTATATCGCATGTAACCACACACTCCCTTGCGCATGTATCGTTCTATGTATATTGCTATCAATATGGAGTATAGGGAATTCGAATCGCATTTCGATTTAGCCTGAAGTAAATCTGACCGGATATTCTGCTTGGGTCCTCTTATCGGTACAAAGCGATTGGCCAACCGGAAGTCAAATGCGTATGCGTTTAAAATAGTAAACCGGATGTATGGTATACATAAATCAGACTGCTAGCATAATTTTGAATTTTAATAAATAGAATATGATTCTATAAAAAAATAATTTTTTAATATTATTTAGGGGATGAAAAATATCCTATACCTCGATTTACAACCCACGATGAAAATTTCAAGGTATTAGTCTAGAGACACGATGAATTTCCGGTACGGCAATTAAATCTAATTGCATTAAGCTGTTAGGTTATGGTTGTAATTTGCGACGGGGAAAGTGACGATCCCTCGCGATAAATGGGACGCACTGTGGAACTTTATAGGAAGCCTTATTTGGGTTCGTAAACTTCTACCTTCAACCCTATACCTTGAATTCGAGCAAGTTCTTCGATTACCTTTTCCCTTGGATGGTGTAAGGGTAAGGTAAGGTCGGTTGGTAAAGGTTAGGTGTGTATGGTGGTTCGAGATAAGGATAAGGGATGACGGGCAGGTATATGGGGTGAGTCGCAACGATCGTAGGGAACAACCTTACCCCGTCTTCAAAATGAAGGACTCTAACCTAGTGACGAATTTATCTTAAGTGACTCCGCCATTTTCTAGTCAACTGAAGAGAATACATTGCTACTTCCTTACAGTCGTTCCCCTTTACGGGCTAACTTGCCAGATTTCTGAAAATCTTTTATCCGACATAAAGAAACGGACATTGATTTGATCGTTGTCAGTCATGAGATAAGGAGGCGAACGAGTCTGTGATAAAATTCCAAAAAGAATTTCAAAATTTTTTCCTACTCTTTACCCTCTCGAATGTATCTGATCATCTCTTCAGTCGAACAGCTGAAAATTCGGTGCGTCAAAGAAAAATTCGTATACGAATTACTTTAATTTTACAGCACCTCGTTAACGCAATGCATTGACAGTTGGCAGTTTCGTATCTTGGTTTACCATATCCAGGAAGGATCAAGTGACGTTTATCCAGACGGGAAGTTTCTAGAAGCGAAAGGAAGATCATGTTGGGATAAACTAACGACGGTATTACCAGAGACGATATACTGGTCGTGGAACTAGAGAGAACGGGATGATGTAGGTTGAGTCATGAGAGATGCGAAGGTAAAGTATACGCGAGGTAGAGAGAGAGAGAGGAAGAGAATGTGTAGACGAAGGACGAAGATCCAAGAGCCTAAGCAGGAGTATAGTACATATATAGGAGTATGGGAGGTGAAGACGAAGAGGAAGCCACTGCAAGATACGGAGGAAGAGACGACCTGGTCTCCTGGGAAATCATCGGTGTCCTCTCTACCTCCACCAGGCCTTCCTTCTACCTAGATCTCATTCTCCTCATCCTCGTAGGTGCTTCCTCTGCGTATTACTCGCAGAACGCGACACGGCCTGCCAACCGTAAACTTTACCGTAGCGTGTTTCTCATTAACGAGAAACAAGATGGTATCAGTGAGGTAATGGGATATTAAATGTCCTTGGATTTCTTTTTTTTTTCAGGTATTCACTAGGCGGTAAGGAAAAATCTTTCTGTTGATGATGATCTTAATTTATTATTAAAACTCGCTTAAGCAGCCAACGATATTTCGAGCATTGGCGTAGGTTATCGATATCTACGTTACTCTTGACTTCTGCTATTTTGCATAGGCGTATTCCTTGGATTACTAGAAAACCAGGTATCCGTCAACTGACTGACCAACTGGGCTTGATGTGTTTTCCGGATGCAGTAGGCACTACGGGTACCAGATTGGAATTGGGTCGTTCTGTCTGGTAATCTGGCTCGTTGTAGGAGGACCGAAGCTTTTCATGAGAATCTGTCAGAGCTTTTTCAAGTACCGTTTTCTCTCGGGCTACTAGGGATTTTAGCAATTGTTCCTACGCCCTTGGCTAGTTTTACCTTCGTACGGTCTGCTTAGATTTTTACCACTGAAAATATACATTATGAATCATACACGTGTCTCACATGGGCATGATCTTAGCTTTATTTTATTTAAAAATAAACCTCCCGCCCTTTGTGATTATCTATAATGATCATATAAATAATTTTGAAAAATCTTTTCACGGTATACCCATATTATACACCTACCCTTAATATGTATATTCAAACTATTCATTGGGCTAGGTTGTAGTATCGGCTACAACGTAGAATTCCTCTTTAGGCTGTAGCACGCGCCACGTTCGGCCAGGGGCGACAAAAGGCAATCGAGGCCAATGGGGTAGTGGCGCACACACCGGTCATTTGATTGACATCGAAGGGTGCCGAGAGTATCGCACCGCACTGATTGCACCCGTTGTTCTCCGATACAGACACGCACACACGTGACCCCGTTGCAGTTGCATTCACGTGCCAATAGACTAGTACGAGTACAGTCCCGTCAATGAGGGGTTGCAAAATATATACGTATAAAGGGAAAAAAAAAAAATCTCGTAGACGCAGACATAGATTTTTTAATATCGTAAAAAAAGTTGAGTACCAAACCAATTTCAGGAAGTCCTCACTACCCCCTCGTTCTCCAAGGGGCTGTTGAGAAAGAGTCCGCGTGTCATGCTGCATGCAAAGTGCTCCGAGGCGTGACCCCCCCCCCCCTCCCCCCTATGACGCGACCTGACCCCGACGTCAGTCGACATTTTAAAACGCTCTAAAAGCCAGCCAACTTTCGAGACAAAAAGGCGCTTTCCGTCTTCTTGCTGGTTAGGTTAGGTTAGGTTGGTAGACTGACTGCCTGCTTCCTTCCTTCCTTCCTTCCTGGCTAACTAGGTAGGTTTGGTTGGTACCCACTGTTTGTTGTAGCTATACTATAGTCATCCCCCCTCACCTGGCTTCCTACTGGCTTTTTCTACTATGGTCCCGACTAAACAACTTTTTTAATTTAATGGATACGCTCCTGGAAGGATGCGTCTCGTCTTATGGAAAACTGTTTAGGGGGATGATTTCGTGTTCTTTGAGTCTTGAGCGTACAATTGTTTCACGACGATCAACGTTGGCTTATCGGAGATATTTTTGTTAGCGTCGTATTTCTTTTTTTTTTACATCTTGACGAATTTTTTAGATGAGTATTTTTGCTTTCAATTAGGAAGCTGGGTAGGAATTGCTTTTATTTTTGGATTTACTTTTTTTTTACTTCAATGCATTTTTTTCTCATTGATGTATAAGCTTAGGGTGGAATTTAACGAGGAATCGGATATTGGTATTAATTATTATTTTTTTTTATTAATGACATAAAAAATAACGATATCGAGTCATATTTTTGAAATTTATTTTACACAGGATTTTATTGGGAATTAAAAATGCTTTTGATGATGTTTGCCATATTTCATATAAAACAAATTGCGGGACTTTCACCTATTATTTTTGTTCTCCGTGTACCTTTCATCCCCGATGCCACCCTCTCCACTTGACTGATGCTCGTTTCAACATCATATAATTTTAACGCAATGCAACGCGAGCGCGAAGCACCGTGACGTGCAATTTTTGACTGACTGCATTTGGCAGAGGGTGACATTTATAAATACAACCCCCTTGAAATTTTTGCGTTTTCGTCCTACGTCAATTTTCAAGATGTCAATAACAATGCATAACCTCCGAAAAAAATGATCGCGAGGCGTTAATTGAATTTTGAAAAAATTTCAAAATTATTAACATACCAACCCCTGATAACGTTTTCGCTAATGGCAAGGAAGATGGAGTCAGAAATCCCAGAACTAAACGAGAGCCAATTACCAGAGTCGGTCACGCAAAATACCGCAATCACTAAAGCCAAATGATGCTCGATTTGCCAACAAGCATCCCCCTAGATTAATTGAATAGCCGTCTATAGTGAGTGTTAGTAAAATCACCGTGTATAAGGGGTCGCTTAATGTATACTGCAGCTAGTCGAAAGATAACAGGGGTAGAATTCCAATGTGCGATGGTACAGTGGTAGTAGGGGTTGTAACCAGGTCTAAAGGATTCCAAGGATAGACTAGGAGGGGGTTGAAGATTTTAGACTAGTCTATATATATATATATATATGGACTCTATGGATATTACGAAAACTGGGTAGTAAAAGGGATGAAAGCGGGTGGCATTGTTTCACGACCGGGTACAGAATAAGATGGCGACAAAAGGGGTATCGACCAAGCAAGTCTTATATCCCCTTAAGCTCGCACCCCCCTAACGTGCCTTTGTCGGCTCCTACCAGGGTTCTTCTTAAATTTTAAATTCCACTAACAATGAGAGGTTATACTTTTATTTTGAGTCATCCATGTTTGTTTGGACGATTAAAATACCACTGGCGACATTCATACATAATTTTGTATTTTTCGTAGTAATAGATTTGTTATTCAAAAAAAAAACCTTTATACAAGTTTTAGGGATGATGCCTGGACGAATAAAGCATTATCAAGATTAACTTTATATATATATATATATATTCACACATACAGTACAGATGAATACTTGGGATTACGATTCAGTCGTCGAGAAGCGCCCGTGTGCCGTAGAATATTATTTTTAGAATTTTTTTTTTCATGTTTCCCGTATACAGACGGGACTGGTAATGTAACGAGATGGATTTTCTCATTCGGGCAAAGGGAAGCGCGGGAAAAGGTAATTCGTTAAAATTGAATTTTCATCGTTTATGAGATATAACAAATTTTCCATTGGATGTAACAACTCTCCGTGAGTCGTTATAAATTAGCATTAAAAAGCTTTAATAAGTATTTCATATTTTTATAATAAAAAAAAAATTACTTTCCTTTACCACAACGTTCGTCACGAATAATTAAAAATGATGAAAATTTATTATCCAATCAATAATCAAATTAATAGCCATTCGTTCTGTGGTTAACTCAACGAATCGTTACGTCACGGTCTCGTATATCCAATTATAATAATTATCCAGCCTACAGTATTAACGCAAATCATCATCATAAAATATATTAACCGTCATCAGTTTTCCATGTCTCCTTATGGACTAAATAATTAGAATATTGTACATCCACTTCTTCGACTTCCTATCATTCAATTGTTCACTTAAAAAGTATCGCGGTTCGATTTATCAATTGTATTAGGTTTCTTGTGCAAACTAATGTCTGGATATGTCTGATATAATAAATACGTATAATCATTGGCTTCATTCATGCGTCGTTCTTCACGCTGATTAACCATACAATAGCGTGCATAATAGTCAGGTCTCTAATATACCCGGAACATCGATCTGTCGATTCAAATCGTCTATCCGTTATACAAGTAGTCGCTATAGGTATACAGACTGTAATTAATAACGATGCGCTAAGCAGCACAAGCGGATGTTATACGGGAGTTAATCCGATCTGAATAGTAACATGAAAGCATTGTTTGATTCCCTGTGACAATTGGAAGGCAGCCACGCATTCCAACGCGTCTTTCCAGTGATGATCAAAGAGAATGAAATTGGATCCGCCATTAGCTGACGAAATATTCTGAAAGTCGGTAAAAGAATATTTTTCCTATATTGAGGTTAGCTCGAATATATATCCATATACAAAGGACATATATCCATACGTAAAAAGCATCCTGTACATCGCATATAATTCAGCTTGCCATTTGTATAAAGTAATAGCAAACAAAAGAGAAAGCAAAGTACTAAAGTTGTTGCGCCATTGAAATTGCAAAAGCGAATCGGATGAACCGCCTCATCTACATCGAAATGTATTTCGCATTTGTATAGATAGAGCATCTTTCGTATCGCACACTGTAACGCTATAAGACTTTTTTTCTCTCTCTCTCTCTTTCCAAGGATATAGAAGGCAGTCTGAGATTTCCACCAGGGGTTGGTTTGACTCAGAGGGTGGATTGGGGTGGCTGTAGCTCGGGCATTGATAGAGTTCTCTGAGAGTTTGGATGGTGAACAAGGCTGAGGAATATACAGAATTCAGTAGCAAATAGGGATGGGCGAACTGGTTGCTTCTATGTGCGAATAAGTGCTCTGCAAACGATACCGACGGAATCTACGTTACCGACGTCTACGTCGGTTTAACATTTCTTTCCTCGTCCGTTCAAGCTACTTGGGTCGTGTTCGCCCACGTGATCAGTATCATAAGCGTACTGTTATTTAACCTACAAATATTTTGGTCTATTCAAATCTATCGTGTTGATTGTTGTGTCTAGTGGAGAGGCTAAGCGTTGCTATTGATATCTTTATACGTTATATCCAGCGTCGCGACACTGCGAGCATTACCGTCGCACGATACTCGTGAAGGAAACTGGCATTAATGAAATAACGTTAAGGAAGAGACGCTGTAGTAATAAAGTGTCCAGGGATGTCTAAGGAATAAATATTATATATCCTATATAAATTTGATATGAATCTGTCAAGGGATGTATCTTTAATGGATATAGGTTAAGTAAGTACAATAAAAATTATTCATATATCAAAGCTATGGTACGGTACCAGTGTTTCGGGTATCTCGAATCTCATGCGTTATGTCGTGTTCATCCTCCATTTTGTACTCGTCAGTGCTGAACAAGCGGCAATCACTCAAACGACTTGTATCTTCTATCTATAGATATATACGTAATGCAATCTGCCAGGTTTCTGAAGTACGGGAAGCTTAATAAAGTTTTCCGTGAAGGATATATTCTTATATAGTATAGTTCAAGGTACATGTTGGATAGCGTGTAAGCTGGGTAAACGTTTGGTTCCATGTATTATGTGGTGGTTGGTAGTATACATCCGTGCTTCGTGTAAGAGATAAGGGTGAACGAAGCTGATGTACTAGTTGAGTTGGAAAAGATTAATGAAGCTGGGTAAAATACTTTGAACGTATATTTATTGAAACAATATGAGAAATTAAAACTCAATTTTTTATTACAGGTGCAGCAGCGGTTGTGAGATCAGCTGGTAATCACGGATTCGACGCGCACTTGCGGGGTCCAAGTTTTCTCATAGAACCATCTGCAAAAATCGAATTTTCAAATTCGAGCGGCGCTTGGTTAGACTGTGCCGCAACCGGAAGTCCACCACCCAACATCGACTGGTCCACTGCAGATGGAGTTCCAGTGGGCGATGTTCCCGGCGTACGGAGGGTCCTCAGGAATGGTACCCTGGTTCTACTTCCGTTTCCGGCGGCGGCCTTTAGACAGGATGTTCACAGTGCCGCGTACAGATGTGTAGCCAGTAATTCTGTGGGCAGAGTACTAAGTCGAGATGTACAAGTCAGGGCTGGTGAGTATAACCCTAGACAAAAAAAGTCAGTACATAAAGTGAAAGTCCTTAAAGAAACTTAATTGTCTCGTTAAATATTCAATCTAAATGAACAATTCTGCTATTATTTTTTTAATTTACCGCTATTGTAAAAACCAATTGGATGAACCATTAATTAAAACTTTGCCACTCATCTGATGCGTGTGTAGGTAATTTCACTATGCGAGGTGGTACTAGAAAGTTGTGCAAAGCATAAAAGTATAAAGTATAAGCGCGCTAATCAGCGACGCGACATTTTACAGGAACTCGCAAAATTATAAGTTCGCTAAAATATAGCTGGAAAACGAGCTGCGACAATTTTTTGTGTTCTTCGTCGCGAGCATCGATCGCCGGTTCTCCGTTTCCTCCAACGAACTCCTAATGGAACTCCTTTCTCATTAATCGAAGAGCTCCAGAGGAATGAGAAGAAAAAGAGGGTTCTGAGAGTGGGGTGCGATTGAGAGAGCACGAGAGTGAAAGAGAAAGAAGGGCTGCGCCTTTAAGGCATTACGCTCTGGCAGACGTCCAAATATAATAATAATAATCGTCCGTGTTGAACGAGAGCGGACGCCGGGTTCCGGCCAAAACTGCATTTCCTAGGGATCTTCCTACCTGGGAACAGAGGAACAGGGATGAGTGTAAAAACGAAAATCTGTACCGGCTGCATTACCGACAGAACATGGAATTTTTTATTTTGTCCAAAATAAGCCAACAACAATCAACACAAAAGCTAAAGAATATTTTTGTAAGCCAAGTACAAAATACCAAGTTCCTGTCACTGTGGATCAAAATGATTTTACATATAGATATGCTGAAAGTAACTGGTTTGAAAATCATCGTTTGCAAACATCTAGGTTTGAAAAAATATACACTCGGTACTGCACATATGAAAGAACAATGAAAGCTTTGTACCATGTTATACTTCTTTGGAATTCTTGATAGAGAGATTCGTTCTCTTTGAAAATCATCCTCATCCAGTTTCCAAACTTGTACAATAATAGTTCACTGTGTTAAGCACAGAACAATGTCTCGAAATACAATACTCTAATAGAGGATGATTGTCAATCCTATTTTGAAACTGATTTAAAGCCTCTACCCATACAAAGCACAAAGCTCTACGAGCAAATGGAGTTGTCGCTTTTAATCCAATACTAAACTGATACTGCATTCACCTGACATCGCTAGAGAATTGCTCGTAGTCAGATACCAATATTAGCAGGTATATTCATAGACTGATAATAGAAGCATTGCCAATTAAAAAAAAAAATCATATTCTATCACCCATCTGGCTAGGTACTGTGATCGTGTTCAAAGAGATACTAGAGATACCGTGCGAAAAGTTCCTTAATCAAGTTACCATTTAGCATCGCAAGTGTAGTTACAGATTCAATTTCGAAGTTTAGTTCAGAAAAGAAACTATATGGAAAAACAGATGGCGCGTCGACTATCACTGAAACATAATCTTAAAGAAGCAGTTGGCTTCTATTGATATAGTATTTGAAGAAATTAATAATTACCATCGCAGTTGTATCTCATGAGAATTTTCTCTAATTACAATTAATTATTTCTAGTGGTGGCTCAAGCTTACAAGGTCGAAGTGGAGGTCGTTGGTGGCGCTGCAAGAGGATGCACAGCGGTATTGCGATGTATCGTTCCTCGTTTTGTGAAAGATTTGGTACGCGTGGTATCCTGGCTTCAGGAACCATCTTTCTACATATATCCATCGTTGCAAGGCGGTAAGGCACTTAGATATATTTGTTGTTACATGACTACATGAATATTGCTTCTCCCTACCAAGCAGGAAATGAAATTTACGGCCCAGCCTCCGGCCAGAAAGAAACATAACCTGCACAGGCTGCGACATGAACAAGCACAAAGAGTTACGCGTTCAACGCAATATAACCGTATTACAATATGGCCGCTGGCCGACGCTAAAATTTAATATCCAGGCCAACGCAATATACCTAGCTATGCATATACATATAGACCTATCTACCTATCTAGATACCTAGGTACACCTATCTACCAAGCCACAGCATAACCGAGAACCTAGTATCTACACCCTGGATAGGTTGGAAGTTTGACAGGGAAATTCTGGAGAGCATGGCGTAACGTTGTAATGAGAATTACACTTTATGTGCTGCATTTATATGCTATCTTATTCTGCTTGATCTTACTGAGTTTCTTATACAATTGTCGAGTATTTGGCCAACTGGATGCGCGCTGTGCGATAAACTAAACGAGGGATTAACGTGTCTTGGAATTTCTCCAAAAAGCTATTGTCAGCGGTTATCCGAATGGATGGATGCGCCAATAAATTTTTTGTAACTACTGGAAGAAAAAGCTTGGTTAAAGTCTATTTTGTAATTTATCACCTTGAGGTATAATCATTTGAATAATTCTTTGTGGATACTAGAGAGTTCAGATAAATTTGGTAGCTATAAGGTTTGTGGCGATCTCCAATAAATTTGTATATTTTTTATTGAATTTTTGGAGTTATTTTTAATAATATTTTTTGTGCACTTTATGTTTATGGAGTTTATATGCTATATTGATTGTATTTAGTGTGCTGATCTCTAATGGATTATTGATTTTATCTTCCTAGATGGAAAGTATCATTTACTGCCAACGGGAGAACTCCTGGTGCACAGATTGGAATTTGGTGATCAATACTTGGGGTACAGGTGTAGGACGATGCATCGTCTTACACGACAAGTTGTCGTTAGTTCAGCTGCCAACGTCAGGATAGCAGGTAGGTCATAGATAATAGAACTACACGTTCGTACCAAGTTTCAATATTATCATATAAATGAAGAATTTCACAAAATATGTAACAGAATATAACAGAAAGTTATAGTACTCTTTACAAAGTGATACAAATACCATGAACAGAAATTTGGACATTTGCAGATCATAGAGGGATTATGGCTCCAGTGATATTAGAACATTCTGGCGCCATCCACGTTGCTCAGGACGAATCAGCGTCCTTGGTCTGCGTAGCTCAATCCTGTCCACCGCCTGAATATCGGTAATTGAATTTTTAATCGATCCGCTAAAATTTAATCTAACATGCAGATGCTGCCACCTTGTGACAAATCTGTCAACTTTGAATACTTCCATATGTTTTTCCATATCTCTTAACATCTGTCATTAGTCTAATGTATTGGGGGACGCATTCCTTATCATTTATGTGTATTTTTACCCTTATAGTTTTCATAACACGTCGACAAGCTGTACTTTGATAAAGCGTTTACCACCCTTAATCTTCATCAACGAAAATTTAACATTGATTGAATGGCATTCGCAACTCTATGCTTTATACATATGGACTGGCAACACCGACACCCACTTGGTATCACGAAAAAGCGATAATTATTGGAAACTTCGACAATTCGGGATATTTCTAGTAAAAGAACAAGAATACGGAAATGAAAGTGTCGCTTGCACAAAGTTTCCTCTGCGCTCAATAATTCTTGTCAATACCACTCGACGCCTTCCGACGTGGCATCCCTCACACCATAAATCACACCGAAGAAAATATCACCAAGAACCAGGAGCGCAAGGCGTAACAAAAAATGGTGGCTTTTATTCCTGAAATGAAAGAACGCAAAGTACACAGTGGCTACATAGAACCAGTTCGTGGAAGTTTGATGATAGAAAAAGTAAGGCGGACACTCGATCCCCGAAGAAAGTTCACCAGATTCTCACTGGATTCTATTCTAATACAAAAACATTCTCAGGATCTGGTTTCCATGACGCGAGTAACCATTTCTTGCGAGTCACATAATCTCAGGGAAAGCTGCTATAAAGTCGTCATAGAAAGTTACCCTTGTACACATAGGTACTATATCTGTATATATCATCAGCACTATCAAACTTATTGATCTAAATTAGTGCGGGCGGTTCTGCCACGATGACGGAGTTCAGGATGGCTTAAAGTTGCCTAAGTAAGTCGACGCCGAAAGGAAGGAAGGGTGCACACCCGGAACGGGACGTGCCTCGATTGCTACCCCAAGTGGTCTACAGATCCACAAGGGATGTGGGCATGAGGGTGAAACGGTTGAGGGTCGATCGCTTACCCCGTGGTTGAGATCCCCATACACCCTTCGCATCCCCCTGACTCTACCATCACCTCTTACCCCTTTAATCAACCCCTGCCCAAACTTTACAGTCCAGTCAGACAGTTTTGAGTCCCGGATAAAAAAAAACTTAAACGGACTTTTTCAACTTTACACATATGGCTTCGATCAAATTTTTTCATTTACTGTAATATAGTGGTTTTGATTTACTCTTCTCAGGTGGTACGCACAAACCGGGGCGGAACCGATGCTGGTGCTACCTGGACCTAGGACAAGACTTCTTGGACCTGTTTTAGCTATTGAGGCTGTCACCCTTGAAGACAGTGGAGTGTATCGTTGTGCTGCTGCAAATCAGGGTGGTGAAGCTAGTGCTGAACTAAGGTGAGATTGAATATTTTTTAACAAAAAGGGAAACAAAACATTTCTGCAATATTTCACACAGGTATATCCATCTGATACCTGGTATGGCATGGAGTATTACTATAGTTTGTTCTTGCCAAATGGAATTATCGACGTTACACCCATGTAATTAGGAAAGTTTGGAATTCATCGAGTTTAAGGTAAAGGGTCAATTTCCATCTAGCAACTGCGACATTAACGAAAATTTACCTGACTCGAGATCGGCAATCAGAAAGTTATAGATTAAATACTAAAACTCGATTATCCACGTATACCGGAGTCTGCAGATTGAATATTCAATTATTAAGAATACTGGACATCAGAAAGCAAGGATCTTAATGGAATATCAATCAAAGGCTGATCTCGATTCTCTTTAATTAATCCCACAGACTGATCGTAACTGCTCCACTTCACGTTGAAGTGAGTCCGACCTTACTGAGCGTCCATCTTGGTGGCAATGCAGAATTTCGTTGTGTCGTCGGGACGCATCCACAAGTAGGGCCGCATTTCGTCACCTGGTACAAAGATGGCCGACAACTTCCTGGTAGCGGACGACAATCCGAGCTTTTACGACTGAATAGCATTGTCAGAGAAGATAGAGGAATGTATCAATGCATCGTGAGAAGATCCGAAGGCGAGACAGCGCAGGCTTCAGCAGAGCTTCAATTGGGCGGTATGTAAATTGATAAGAAGGAAAATCTTGTCATAGTACAACAAAATCCAACAAATATTTTCTTTTTTACAATCCTCTTATATTTTGTTTCAATTCTACAGTACTTTTCTACCACCCAATTTCTCTTGTTTAATCCATCAAATATTATTTTCCTAGAGTTTCAAGGAATCAATGATTTTCATAAGGGACGCTGAACTCGAATTCCATGACAATACCTGAAGTTGAGTAATTCAAGTGGGCTACTCATGCGAGTACAGGATACATAATAGAGAGCTGTGTCTCGAGCCTTGACACGTACGTTCGCACGTTAGTAGACTCTTCTCTACGCGTACTCATCTTCTCTTTGACTTGAACTCGTGTCATCTTGTATCTATTGCACCCATCAGCGAACAAGCTAGTGGGTGATGTCGGGGTGGGGTGAGAGGGTGGCTCTTTCAAACAACAATGAAGTTAGCGGGACGCTCGTCAGTCTCGGTAATGCATGGAATTTGCATCAAAGAGAATTCTCGAAATCGGCGGCCTGCCTCGGGACGCTACTACTGGTATGGCAAGAGCGAGAATTTGAGAGAAAGACAGAGAGAGAGAGAGAGAGAGAGAGAGAAAAGACAGGTATAAAAAGAAGAATTGAAAGAACGAGAACGCCGACGTAAGCTGGAAAGAAAAAAATTTAATATTCCACCAGGGTGAAGAAGCGTCTACTGTCCTTGTAAATTACGCAGCTGTATTCAGTCCTGAAAATAATTAACGTGTCTCACGGTGTCTTTGTTCTTTCTATAATAATTATTTGATCATTGATGGAATTCCACGATACAGTCTGTCGAGCTGGAACAATGACAACTGATATCGCTAGGACGAATCGAGCTGGTATTTAGGAGTTTTTCAACAATGCCGAAGAGTTATCGTGGAGAATTTCTGTTATTTAGAGATTTATACGAGTCGGAAAGAGAAAGTGAGGTAAATTATTTGGTTCAATTCGAAATTACAATTGGACTCGTTTTCACCTTTTTAATGATAACGAGTGTAGAGTCGCATTCGAATCTCTTTTAATTGCAGCGGTGCTGCCGTCCTACGGAATTATCCATGAACTTCTTCTGCAACCAGTGAACTTTCTTTACGGCACTCATTACTTTTTTCTTATTCACTCTTTCTCTGCATCTTTCCTATTCATTTTTTTTTTACTACCATTAACTATCCATCGCGCTGCCTTTCATTCTCCGTTCTTCGTATTGTCGTAGTACGAATTCACAGCTAGTAGTTTCTGTTTAAAAGTCGAATTTTTTTTTTATTTTTGTCTCTTTCACTTCCTGTTTCAGACGCACCGCCGGTTCTTCTTTACTCTTTCATAGAGCAGACACTTCAACCGGGACCAGCTGTGTCGCTGAAATGTTCAGCAGCCGGAAATCCGACTCCTCAAGTAGCATGGACTCTTGATGGTTTCCCTCTACCTACGAATGGACGGCAAGTATTAATTATGTTGAAAAATTTCGCAATAATTTCATACAAAAGTCAATTCATTTAAGCGAATAAATATTTTGTACTGCCTATCCATATGTATATAGCTATACGTGCGTAATTTGTCGAAATGACCGAAACGTGATTTGTGTCCTGCAACGAGGATTTGGAATACGTAATTTATCGAAAGCAGATCGATTGAAGAAAATTAGAGTGCATACACCGACACAAATACGCAATTCGTGTAATTGAAATGCAATATTTACAGGAATATTTGACATGTGTACCGCGTTAAGCGTGTGTCACACTGCATATTGCTGTTGGGTTTAAACGCGGCGTGAATTTCCATCATGGCGAAATAAGAAGGCGCAAGGATATTGTTGTTGAAATAAAGAATACAAAATTTCGAGAGAAACATTTAATCCTTCTGTTACAGATTCGTTATCGGACAATATGTGACAGTTCATGGTGACGTAATATCTCACGTAAACATCAGTCACGTGATGGTGGAAGATGGCGGCGAGTATTCGTGCACTGCGGAAAATCGCGCCGGAAAAGTAACGCACGCAGCACGACTGAATGTCTATGGTAAGAGAATGGGTATTATTTTAAGAAGTTAAATAGATATGAAAAAAGACAATAATTAATATTTATAATTATTTTTCCATTAAAACATCAGGTCTTCCCTACATACGTTTCATTCCAAAAGTAACAGCCGTGGCTGGTGAAACTTTACGACTGAAATGCCCAGTAGCTGGTTATCCTATAGAAGAAATCAAATGGGAACGTGCCGGACGTGAGCTACCGGATGATCTACGTCAGAAGGTACTACCGGATGGCACCCTGGTGGTTTCGAGCGTGCAGAAGGAAGGCGACACTGGTGTATACACTTGCTGGGCGAGCAATAAGCAAGGACACAGTGCCAGAAGATCCGGGGACGTAGCCGTAATCGGTAAGGCCATCGATAACACTGTTATCAAAATATACTCTAGGAAGCTGATGACTCTGCCCACACGAAGATGAACCAGTGGTACCACTTTACAAGAACAAACTAGAACTCCATACGACGAGCAATGTCGCCATCTTCTTGGACGAGAAGCTGGGATAGACAGAAAAAAAAAAGAATACACGGAAATCACATGAAAATCGAAGGGGTTTTCAGGAATGAAGAAGAATGTCGAATTCTCGTGTATTGGTTTTATTGTTATTTCAGTACCTCCCAAAATTAGCCCATTCACGGCAGATCGTGACCTTCACCTTGGGGAAAGAACTACCCTGACCTGCTCCGTAACACGGGGCGACTTGCCGCTGTCAATTTCTTGGCTGAAAGATGGCCGCTCGATGGGTCCTTCGGAACGTGTCACTGTCACCAATGTGGACCAGTTCAATAGCATACTGATGATTGAAAGTTTATCTCCAGATCACAACGGAAACTACTCGTGCGTGGCGCGGAATCTCGCCGCAGAGGTATCGCACACGCAACGGCTTGTGGTTCATGGTAATCCTCTTCTAGGCCCCGACGATCGCCCGACGCCCTGACCGCCCACCCCTATGCGTCTGTGCGAATGCGTTAAAGCGTCTGTATCAGTGGTGTGACGTACGGCCGGCCGGCGCATCCCTCTGTACTATAAAACACAAACCCTTCACTCCACTCTACTAGAGCATACAGTCTATCATCTGCACCCTCAATCCTTTCTATTTTTATTCCCATCACCCTTACCGCTGCTACCCTCTCATAATACTATCCGCCTTCTGTCATATACTAACATACACACCGAAGCGCATTGCTCGACGGCGTTGATGTTTGTTCATGCCGATTTCGCCTGTCGACCTTTTTGCACGAATCAACCCCCTCACTAACTCCTTCAACCCCTCCTGTCTACCAGGAGCGACACATCCAGAGAAACCAACCCCTCGGCGACGAAACGAATTTCCTGTGCCGGCAGGTCGTCCGCTCTCTCAAGCATCCGCTTCGTTCTCGTGGTTACCGCAAGGGGGATGATAAAAAGACATCCCCTGGTTGAAATCACGCAGAAATCACTGCTCAGGGCTGTCACGGTATTCGCTATTGCTGTATATATAATCCAATAGATATCAACCGTCTCGCGATTCAAGAGGGATGCTCGGGGGAGTCTTGGGGATGCTGTGAAATAACGTCGAATGCCATCGAATGCCGTTGAATGCTGCTCTTTTGCGTTGAACGATGGTGTGACACGGGGGTTGTGCGATATTCTATGTACAAGGGCGGCAGGTAGCAGTCTGTGGCGGGGCCACCCTCTCTCTCTCTCTCGTATATACATATTACATAATACGTTACTATACTATACCTATACTGTATATATACATATACATACATGAACGTACTACCATTATTATTACCTGTACGAAAGTTTTTCCGTTTTTGGTGCAATCTTTTTCTCGCTCTCACGTATGGTTCTCTCTTCTCTCTTGACCTTTTCCAGTACCCCCTATAATTGAGCCATTTACCTTCCAAGAGGGACTTTCCGAGGGGATGCGGACGCGGACGGTGTGCGGGGTCGCGGCGGGTGATCCACCACTTACCATTTCCTGGCTGAAAGACGGCCAAACTCCTTTTCCTCTGCCACCAAAGTTGGCGTCCGTCGCCAATGTCTCCCAACTGGATCCTTATTCCAGTCTACTCAGTATATCGAGCCTCGCGGCCGAACACTCTGGCGACTATACCTGCGTCGCCGCGAACCCCGCCGCCGAGGTCAGGTACACGGCCAAGCTACAGGTAAAAGGTAACTAGATGATCAACCCCTTGTCCAACTTCCTATACTATACGCCAACAAATCTTTCCTTAAGGTCCTCGTGAAATTGTAGCTGTCATTTCAATCTACTATTTTGTTCGATTCATATACTTTGAATATTCGTGACTCACGTCGAAGATTGGCAATTTATTTGAATAAGATTGTCCTTGCATATCGTTACGACGAGCAATTATTAATATTGATATGTTCATATTACTTGAATCTATAAAGATGCTCTGACGGTTCTTGATATACAAAAATATTTCATATTCGACAAATTTCAATGTTTATATTTTATTTTAAAAAATAGTATTGATTCAAATCAATAACTGTTATACATGACGTATGAAAGAATTTCAATTTATACTGTAATCTTACAAAAAAATATTCAATTTTAAATTCGACTACTCCTGGTCCATCAGTCCTGGCGAATCCTGTCACACAAAGTCTTCATCATCATCGTCACGACGTCACGCTTTCGACTCGAATCCCGCGCCATCAGCTGCCATCGTGTGTCGTCACCAATACTTCCGCCGTTAATGCGATGTCAAAAAAAATTGTACACATCAAAATTATAATCTTGTCAATTTCAACATATCAAATATGTCACAGCGAACGCAAACGTATATTATATCTAGTCAACATTATTTTATAACAGATTCCAGTGTTAATTCTGAATGCAGTGTACAAGCATTTTTACGTTGTATCGAACAAAGGTTGTGTCGAAAAGTACAAAAAATCAGTTTTCGAGAAAAACAATTTTTTCAAAAATTTCTACCGTGCACGCCGACTCGGTCAAGTTCTGGTGATGATACAGTCGCACCCTGTAACCTAGAATTCCCCAGACACAGTGTGTATTACATTTGCGTTGCTTTGGCTCTCTGGGAATGCGTCGGTATCTCGTGGACCCCCTGAGGTTTGCTTGACTTGACAGAATAATAAGGTAACAGTTGCACCTTCCTTTATTTAAAACGTTTTTCTCTACTGTACCTCTTGTGTGCGTGTGTGAAAGAATATTCTGCACGTTTACGATCTACATAACTTCTGTATCCCAACGGATCCCTTTATACCGTTATTTGGTGTGATCTGTCGGTATATTTTCAGTATTCTACGAATGCAATTGCAATTCAGTAGGATCTTGATATTTTGCTTATATCGTACGATACCAATAATAAACGGTGCATATGTGAATTTTTTACACCCAAAATATATCAATGGCACACTCGTCTGTATTACACCAGACTTATATCGAAATTTAATCTACTGAAATTATTTCCAATTTATACCGCTTAAGTCGGTGTAACGTCGGTAAAACAGGATCCGCTATGGTAAAGAAGAACAAAAAAGAAAAAGATCACTTTATTCCGTTACTGTTCTATCTATTTATCTAATTGTTCACCCTTAAACGTTGGTATTTATTGTATATTAACTCTTTTGATCATCTTTATCTCTTTGGCATGACTTTCTACGTTCTTTATTATCGTCCAGAGCAAACTGGAAAGGTAGGTTAGTTTTACTCCTAAACGTAAGTCATCGTAATACCTCACGTATTTCATACAATCAAATTGATACTTCAGAAGTGACTACCGCTCCAGTATGAACTTCCGACCTTTCCCATTTGCAATGTATTACTATACCACTTAATATGTAGGGTAGTATGTATATATATATACGTATATCGAACCTAGTCGTTAGATACGGGATTTTGTCGCAACGACACAAAGCGTTTACCACATATGTTCCCGTACGTCTTATTAATTCCTCTTTTTAACGTACGCATTAATCATTATTACACTCATGGCAATTCTACGTGTGTAACACGAGTAAGGATATATACGTTTACGATCATATAAAGATTGCCGTTTTGTATAACGTTGAATTACCCTCACAGTACTTAATATCGCTTGTGCAGCGTTTTCTTTTGACAATCACCGTAAAGTAGAACCCGGAACCCCTCCCCCCCCCCCACCCACCTCCAAAAGCTACCTATCAAATTTATCACGAATTATCATGGATCGTATTACGTGGGCCGTTCGTCAAACTATTCATATATCACATAACAGTCGGACAGTGGTTTGAATATTTTCAAAAATTTGGAAACTGACAAATTCACGAAACGTCCCACGTTAAACTGTCATTCCTTTGACTCCGGATTCTCGTGTTCCTTGTATCCTGAATCCCGTGGAACCAAACAACGTCCTTTCGTAATAATCATTGTCTATTTTGCTCTTTGCCTTTATATTGCCACTCCGTACATTGCCACGTACACCTTATATACATTTGGTATATGCATATGCATATGTATCCTATGCATACACATGTTAATAAATTGCATTTAGTTTGTACAGCATAAACAATTATGTTTGCTCAAGTAATATAAGTGCGGTTTAACCAGTGGTTAATTTCGTGTTAAAAATTTTTTCTTACAAATTATTAGGTTTATTCAAAATAAATTTCACGGATAATCCATATACTGTTCATTATTGTTATACAATTTTTGAGTATTAAATAACGTCCTTTTTCTGGATGTACCTAAGTATTATATTTGATTTATTAATGAAATGCACTATTATCATATGATAAGTGCGTTCACATGTGTCATGTCCATAGGCATATATATGTTGATGTGTTTATATCTCTAATCACAGTTGATACCACCGTAAATAAGCGATGTTAGAGAATCACGATAGAAGTACACGCTTGTCGACAGCACCGTCCGTGCTTTGATGGCGTCGTGCCGCGCTTTGTTGACGAACTCCCAAAAATCACGCGCTTTACCTACATACCTATTTATATTAATTAAGATAATTCAACGATTTATACATCTTTAAGTACCCGCGAATTATTATTTAAATTAGACAATCTGCCTTTCAGTGCCGCCACGATGGATAGTCGAACCGACTGACGTGAACGTGGAAAGAAACAGACACGTGGCGCTGCACTGTCAAGCGCAGGGCGTGCCGCATCCGACGATAGTTTGGAAAAAGGCTACTGGTAATTTTGAAATATATATATATAAAATTCATCCAAAGATAATAGCAGTCGAATTTATATATATTTTTCTTTATTTTCGTACAGGCAGTAAATCGGGGGAGTACGAAGAATTGCGTGACAGAGCTTACACAAAGCTTTTGAGCAACGGTACTCTTTTGTTGCAACATGTCAAGGAGGATCGAGAAGGTTTTTATTTGTGTCAAGCCAGTAACGGTATTGGTACTGGTATCGGAAAGGTTGTTCAGCTCAAAGTCAATTGTAAGTAGGGGATGACGAGAAATTTGTAAGGGTAGAAAAATTTAGTCACAAGATTTGTATTAAATATGAAGCATTTCTATTTTCGTAGCTTCACCTTACTTTGCTGCTCCCTCACGACTAATCACCGTGAAAAAGGGAGACACTGCCACCCTTCATTGCGAAGTCCATGGCGACAAGCCTGTTATCGTGACGTGGCTTAAGGGTGGAAAGATCGAACTAAATCCTTCGACGAATTATCGGTGGGACATTGTGATCAGAGCTTTTCTATATTGCCGCGAGATATCGACCGAATAATCTAAGTCGATTGACTTTTCCTTCTTTTTCTACCCATACAGAGTCACGGTTAAACAGGAAGTGATACCAGATGGGGTTGTTGCACAGTTACAAATTGCGTCCGCGGAAGCTTCTGACAGTGGAGCTTACTTTTGTCAAGCTAGCAACCTCTATGGACGAGATCAGCAACTGGTTCAGCTTCTTGTTCAAGGTCGTATAATTACTTTTATTGTGAACATAGCTTTACGAGTACTCAAAATTATACTGAATATTACCGAGGTTTAATGCTAATTTGATCTTGCAGAACCGCCACATCCTCCAAACTCTCTTGAAACAGCAATGGTGGCTAGTCGTAGTATCAATGTTAAGTGGCAGCATAAAGCTCAGGATACTAGTGAAGTATCCAAGTACATACTTCAGTACAAAGAGGGTGAAGGTATACAAGATTGGTTGATAGTTTGTACAGAAAATTCTTGTTGAAGGATTAGCATGTTGAATTGATATTTTATGATTTGATCAGGTGGCATCTGGCAGCAACAAGAATTGACTGGAACACCCTTACCCTACGCAGCATTGATAGATGAATTGAAACCGGCAACCAGGTATACGATCCGTGTCATTGCGGAAGGACCAGCTGGACGATCGGTACCGTCATCTGAACTGATGGTTAGAACTGAACCTCAAAGACCAGCTGGACCACCCATCAACCTAGCAGCCAGAGCACTCTCTTCAATGGAAGTCCTCGTGACCTGGGCGCCACCTATACCTGAACTCAGACACGGCGACGTTCAAGGATTCAACGTCGGTTACAGGGAGACGAGGTGCGAGACTGAATCCTTCCACAATGTCCTACCCTTTCACGTTCCTACAACGCCTGTCCTAAAGTATTAATGGTGGCGCGGTTGGACCAAACGTGAACCTGTCGCAGCTCTGGAAATCCAGCTTACAACTTCACTTCCGTTGCCGGGGATGGCGAGGAAGGAGGCGGTGAACTACGTCTGACTGGACTGCGACCTTATACACGTTACACCCTTGTTGTTCAGGCCTACAATCAGGTTGGTTCGGGACCATTGTCAGAGCCTTTGACCACACAGACCCTTGAGGATGGTGAGGAAAGCTTGTTTTTCTTCTCAATTCTTTTTTTTAGTTTGATATTAATTAATTAAAATTATATTAGTGCCCAGCATGCCACCTGAGGATGTTCGATGTGCCTCATTGACTGCACAGTCTCTGCAGGTTTCATGGCAACCGCCACCCAATTCACACAGCAATGGTATTATTCAGGGATACAAGTTACATTATGAACCAGTTTTAGCTGAAATATGGCGGGGTGCTGATGAAATTGAGGTATTTCCTATCTTTGATATATTCATTGTAAATTTTTCGAAAGTGTGTTTGATCAGTTTGATTTGTGGTCAAGGTTCGAAAGACTAGTGCTCTGACTGCCGTTCTTACTGGGTTAAGAAGATATACAAACTACAGTATACAAGTATTGGCTTTTACAAGAGTTGGCGATGGGGTACCAACTAGGACAGCTTATTGTCATACAGAAGAAGACGGTGATTAATGTTACTTATTTCTGAAATTAATTATATAGCGGTTCTATCTAAATTAGATCATTAATCAATACTTGCGCTAATGAGCTTTTAATTATCTTGAGAAATTTTCAGTTCCTGGAAGTCCAGCGGATATAAAGGTCGTTGTAAGTTCACCCCAGGCACTTTTAATTTCCTGGTTACCACCCTTAGAACCTAATGGAATAATTACAATGTACAATTTGTATACAAGGCAAGCCATTGTTCGTTTTCTATTAATGATTTTAATTTACGACTCATTGTGTAATCCTGTATTCCATGTTTTCTTTTTAATTATAATAGAATCGTAAATGGCCGCGAGGAACTTAATCATGGAAAAAGAGTACTTCCGGCTACGAACACCTTCTTCGAGGCATCAGGATTGCAGTCGCACGTTGAATATCAATTTTGGGTAACGGCAAGCACAAGAGTAGGCGAAGGTCAAAGTTCACGAGTAGCTGCCCAAGTACCAACGAATCGTGTGGCTGCACGAATCACGTCATTCGGAGGTCACATTGTACGACCTTGGAGAGGATCGGCTACGCTTGCATGCAATGCAGTTGGTGAACCAACGCGCGAATGGTTCAAGGGTGTCGAACAAATTCGAACGGACTCTAATCGTAATATACAAATTTTACAAACCGGTGAACTTGTTTTGTCGAGTCTTCAGACTCATGACGGTGGAAATTATACTTGTCAAGTAGAGAATTCTCAAGGAAGCGATCGACTGCAGTATACTCTTACCGTCCAAGGTGAATATGACAATTAATTAAAATATAATTTGATAACTGATTAGGAAAACTGTTTTACAGTTCCACCAAGCGCACCAGTGCTTTACGTGACCAGTTCAACCTCCAGCAGTATCTTGCTTCATTGGAAACCTGGGCATAATGGAGGAGCTCCACTGACTGGTTACACTCTTCATCATCGTAGGACTCATGGAAATTTGGAAGAACTTCAGTTACCACGTCGTGCAACGAGTCATGAATTAAAGGTACATTAATCTGATACATTAAATTTAATTAGGTTGAATGGAAAGATTGGACATAAAAATTTTTTTTCAGGGTTTACTCTGCGGCAATACCTACCACCTTCATTTGACTTCTCACAATAAAATAGGTAGCAGTCCTTCCTCTCCTGTCTTATCAGTTCGCACTCAAGGTCAAGCACCTGGTATACCACCTGCTGCTGCATTTCTGGGTCCAAATTCAACCACCCTGACACTGCGTCTTCATGTTTGGCCAGATAATGGCTGTCCTATTCTCTATTTTGTGATCCAATATAGACCGATCAATGGTTTTCACTGGATACTGGTATCGAATAATGTAAAGATGCAGCGAAGATACATTGTAACTAATCTCTCACCAAGTTCAGTCTATCAACTTAAGGTTGAGGCATACAACGTAGCTGGTAGCAATCAGGCAGAATTCACTTTTGTTACACTGACAAAAGATGGCGGTAAGATCCTTGCTAAAGTGTAAATATCCATTTAAAATTGTGTTGCTTACTACAATTTTGTTTTACAGATCCACCACCACCGGAATTATCAAAACGTGGTATCACTTCAGTGATACCTTTTTATGCTGACGTGAAGGTCATGCTTCCATTATTAGTTGCCACACTGGCATTATTGGCAGCTGCAGCGACAGTTGTCTTCCGTTGGAGAAACAGTAAATATGAAATTTCCCAGGTATCTCATGAACGAGTAACGATGTTGATGCAATTCTTTCCCAGGGTACCTAGGAGACAGAGTACAACGACCTATGAAGGAATCCCAGGAGAATCAACAGAATGCTGAAACTCAAAGAGAAAGATATTACGCAACCATTCACAAGGTTGCTCTTCAACAAGCAACGAGCGCCGGTGGACCAGACAAGATTCCAGGTGAACGTTTATTACGATACGGCGGACAGGTTCGATATGTCCAACAGACAAGTAAGTAGAGTGCAAAAAGAAATAGAAGAATCCGATTGGCATAGCAAGGCAGTATAAATAATATTTAGAAAATTGTGTTAATCGTAGAAAAAGAGAGAGCGCGAAGATTATATGAAAGAAGGAAATGAATATAGTGAACCTGGCCCGTTGGCTGGCGTAACTCTGTTATCACTCTAAATGGAAACCTGACGCCATTTAAAAGGTAGGCAATGCCTCTGATGGGTTACAGAGACGGCGGAGGACATCTCGCCGTACGCTACGTTCCAGCTTTCGGAGGGTGGCGCGGGAAGCCTGGGAGGGCTGGGAGGATTGGGAGGACTGGGAGGGGCGGCGGAAGCGTCAACGGCCGGACTTCACCCCAACAATACACTTCTTCACAGTTTCATGTATCACGAACACGCCATGACAGAAGGATGCGCCAGTCCGCCGCCCGCAGCGGTAAAATATCTTTAAATAAATAAAATATTAATATCTCAACAGTAAAAAAATGTCTATATCTCTTTAACTTGAATTATATTAAATATTTCTAATAATGCTTGCTTTTTCTTCTTTTGATTTTAGAGTATGAAGAGTGTATCGTCCCGTCGACGTCATCAGAGGAAGCAGCAAGCACCAGGAGATGTGGAGAGCGACGAGAGCGAGTCTGACCCAGATCAATTGACGAGTTCAAGAACGGAGTCATCGAATCAGTTGGACGCCGGGAAATTGAAGCATAGTACGTTTCAATCAATTTTTAATTATTTCATATGCTTTTGAATGAAATCAAGTATTTATACTGATATTCTTCCACTTGTAGTCCGAGCAGTTTCAGACTTCATCTATCATGGCACATCCAGCACTTCGTCAGATATTTCACCCATGTCCGAACAGAAATCCCTTCCCAGAAGAGGACGCTCCAGGTAAGCAGGTTGACTCCATATCTATAGTCGCATACAAAACCTCCATCATTTCATTCCGCAAAACTCACAATGACAACCCACATAAGATCATCGATACGGCTGTCTCTTAAGATGGCATGTTCCCAGCAGGAGCTCACTGCGCACTCTTCTGCCACCGATATCGGTAGCGGAAACGGCCTTTGTCGGGAATCAAACGAGTGTGAGACCCTCGACTGGAAGTGGTGAACGTGGTGATCGACCTGAGCTCAGTGAAGCAGAGTGCGACATTGACTCCCTGAAGAAGCTAAAATTAGGCCTGCGCAGTTCTCTTTGGTCCAGACCTAACACGCAGAACAATACTTCCTCGGATTACTCCATCGCCGTCTAGATTGCGCATAGCCAATATTCGGAACCTCATCTCGCAATCAACTACGGGGATGATGTTACCCCTCATAACTGGGTCGCCACGTGACATGGTCAAACAATCGTACACGGGCTTGTCACTTCCCATTTGTACTTAGTACGGGAAAAATATCAGCAAGCTGTACCTTTCCTCGCCTTCCTGATCACATTCTCCAATCAATCGATCACACCCACCACCGATCGATCACCCTCGAAAATATCATTTTTGGCGTTACATAACAAAACAAAATATTCGTCCCTAACAATTTCCAATTGTCGTTAAGATGACTCTGATCGTCCATTTCCGGTCGTATTTAGGTCATCTTTAGTCCTTCCCACGATGTTGATGTCTGAGAAAATAAGAGTGGTAAACGTGAATTATAATAAAAAGAACGTTGGTGAGAGCGAGGGAGTTAATATAAATGTAAGAAAAACGAGAGAGAGAGAGAGAGAGAGAGAGAGAGAGAGAGAGAGAGAGAGAGCGTGAATAAGAAGTATGTAGGTCCGTATGTACGCCAGGCAATTACGTAAGTGTGAATAATTTCCGTGCAAAATTGTTAGTGTATGTGCCAAACGACAATTTGCTCACACCGCTGCGTGACAAGTTCCCAGCGTGTAAATCCCCATCCGAGACCAAAGACTTATACGTACCAAACAAGAAAAAATCATTTAGGTATCCAGTTTGCATCAGATGGATGATCAAACCGATCTGAGATTGCGTATCGTCCGAACGGGAGATGCGAAATTACGGCGTATGGAATATTATTTGTCAACAAAGAAATAAATGCGTCAAATCAATTATCAGGAGACTTATACATGCGGTGATTAGGAAGCAAGTGAAGATGAAGAAATATATGAGACAGAATGAATGAGGGAGAGAGAGAGAGAGACAGACATTTTAAAAATGATTGAAGCAAGAATTAAATGCTTATAAAACATTAAAGAGAGAGAGAAAGAAAGAGAGAGAGAGAATGATTAAAAAAAAGTTGGACTCCGTTATACTGTAAAGTTTATACATACGCGTATGATTACGTTGATTATTCTAAGTCCTAGGATAACGACGTGGATGAGTGATCCAACGATCAATAATTCGTTGTACATTTCTGGCGCAATGACGCATACGCACGCGTGTACAATTCCAACGCATTTCTTATATAGATTAAAAGATTATACATATATATGCGACAAAGCACATCAATCAAACTCGGAGAGTTCGATTATTCTGGGTTTTCTCGTAAAACATATATCGTTTACGAGCAATTAACGACGTGACCTTTGGTCCGAGTGATTTTGTACATTTTCTTATTCTCTGACTGCCGATAACTTTTTTACACTCGGTTTCCAAAGGGCTCTGGAAGGGGGAAGACGGTCGGCGTTATTGTTTATTACTGCTGGTCGGCATGTTTGACTGACACTCAAAATCGCGAAACAGATGACATCTGATTAATGAAAAGAGTGCAAATGATTTTAGAATTCTATATGAGAACGGCGCGAATGAATGTTTGCGTGAACGATCTCCTTTATTATTGTGATGATTATGATGATGTTTATAAAGTGTGGCTTCACACGCTCCACTTCGATACGATACGAGTCTCGATATGTAGGTGTCAAACTCATAAAATTATCCCACATTGCATGAGAAAGTAATGGCGTATTGTGGGGTATCAAAACATGTAACTCTTAATTCTATTATGGAACTTTGTTCCGAAGATATTGCGTCGCTCATAGGATCGACTAAATAAATTGATGTGATCAACGGACAAATTTTCTTGTTATTTTTACCAATCACACTTGCCCTTCAATCCATTCTTTGGCTTTGTTGTACTAGCAAGAAGATCTTTGCTCTTTATTTTGTTAGACATACATATATTAGTATGTAGATTCATGGACCACGAAGTTGAGCTAATAGAGCTTCGTTTTTGCGACACTCAATTGTTAATTGTCGAACTGCAACAACGTAACGGCGTTGTTGTTCTATTAGTGTAACAAGCTGTTGACTCAGTGCATCCCTTCTGATCTTCTCGTCTGCACATCTTCTTTCCACCTTGATATTGAAGTCCGAGATTATTATTTTGTTAACGGTTGATTAAATGATGGTACGTACCTTGGCTTTGTTCTTATCCACACCTGCTACAATTGCTTCGAACTGCTTTAGAAATTGTTCCTTTCCACTTGCCGATGACATTGCTCTGTTGAAAAGTGACGTAAGGTGCGGTGGGTTAGTAAGGCTATGTTGCAAATGATGGAGATAATTGTATTACTGATGATGATAATCGTCTTACTCGTTGTAATTATCCTGTATGGAGTTTAACAAAGTCAATTCCTTGCTCAAATACAATTTTGTATCGTCCAGTGTGTTGTACAAAGTATAATATTGTTTAGTTTCTTTATGCTTCGCTGAAACTAAAGGTTTTTTTAATATAAAAATGAAGTTGCTGCTTGTAGAACATATATGGTGTACCTTGATTATAAAGTTCCAAAAAACGTCGCTGATATTGGTTCAATTCAGAACGACCTGGCACATCATCAAGTTGTCTTGTTAATGATGCTATTGCACGATTTTTTTTAGCTAACTGTAATCGCAATTTATTGACAATTTCTTTTTGCTCCTCGTATTCCACTGTATGTATTTCTTCTTCGCGTAATTCGCTACTCTCGACCTGTGATATCATATCTTGAAATACATTCAAGTCTGCCTTGCACTGTTCGCGAAATTTATGCTCCTGATCTTTCATGTTATCGTGCACCAGGAGAAGCTGCTCCAAATTATGTAGAATACTAAAAAGTGTATTACAATTAATTTAGATGAACATTATTGATTAAATTGCACTGTGTACTTATTTGTTTACCTTCTATTCTCATCAGTTTCCATATCTTTCATTGCTCGAAATGCATCTTGTATGCTATGTTCCTCTGCACGCACTTTATTCAATCTATCAACTGTTTCGGATACCTTCTCTAATAAAGAATCCCTTTCTTTTTTTAATTTCTGTTCTCTGCTTTTTAGATTTGTTTTTTGCTTGTCCAGTGCAGCAATTGCACCAATCAACGTCGACATAGTATTTTCCTGAGTAGTTTATTTTCATAAGTTGATTTTAACATATGGCAATTAAAAATGCTAAGTGGATACATACTTCAGCTCCTACATTTAGAGAAGCATATTTCTCAGTAACTTCAGCAATTTCTTGCGCCTGCATACCTACGATGCTTCCAACTGTACTTGCACTTAGGCGGCCCTATTTGATAAGTTTGTGAAATATAGAAATATTTTAACATTTCACTTCTTGATATAAGGATTAGAGAACAGGAGATATAAACCTACCATATTTTCATCAGCAATGGACATACTCTTCATCAAGTCATCTCTATTTTCCTCTTGTTCTTTTGCCTCAGAATTGGAAACATCCTGTGATGTACTTGTTGCTGTTAGTATTGGTGAAATTGCCAATGATCCATATTCCAAAAGAGTACTCCGAGCTTGAGCAATTTCATCACTCAAAGGAGGATCTTTTCGTTTAAAACAGCGTCGTGGTTCAAATGCTTTCTGCATTTACAAAGATCATAGAATACATGCAATTTGAGCAAAGCATGGAATTTCAAAATTATAAAATATTTGTCTCTACCTTAGCTGATTTAATGTAGGGAATGATAGTTTTCTTCTCAATGATTTTATCATCATCTTCCAAAAAGGAATAATTCTTGTCAAACTGACTAATCGCAAATGATCTAACTAAGTCACCTGTTTCTTCCCTCATTTCCATTGAGCGTTTGACTAGCCACTAAAAATTATTATTAATTTATTGATTTTTTTTCTAAATAATATTTCATTTATATCGAACTATCTTTGTATCATAAGAAACTTACTTGAATAATTGGAAATATATGAATGCAATCTAACCCCTGTATTTGGTGAGGTTCAATTCTATGTGGACAATTCATTTTTGGTAACATGACAACAATTTTTTCAGTCAGGGAACTAAAACAATATAGATAATATAAGTATTCTAATTGAAATAATCATTTGATGGATGACTACCTGCACTTACATTTTCTGACCAATTGTCAGATTCTCATGAAATAATAAATCTACATCGACATCAAAGTTACATGACTCGATACACCATGTCATCCCTCCGATAACCTAATAAATTATATAATTTTCTTATTCATATGAAAATGAAACTTCTATATTAAATTCGTACCTTGTCGAAATTTGACAGGCCTTTTATTCTAGCTCTAAAATATCCAGCGGCAACCAAAAGGTCAATAATCTCTTGAAACTTAATTGCCTGTTCTTCATCTTCACGAACATCAACCTGATAAAGTATGAGAATATCGTTTCGATAATTAAATTATTAATATTTACAGAAACTGAAGAAAAAACATACTTCAGTGGATTCCGAGTTTTTCAACGATTTTCTTGGCACGTTACTGAACATTATTTTGACAGTTTCTCCACATATGATTGATTTTTTAATTCACAAGAGCTGCTACGCCTTCTATTCCAGTAACACACAAAAGCTAAAATCAATCAATTTTTTGTTGCGAACTTATTGGCAGAAAAACAATACTGTTGACTAGAGATAGATTACGTATTTCGGTATGTCAGTGCCGCACAAAAAAGAAAGATATATAAACTAGCCTCTACCGTGTATCTGGTATTGCGCGAATCTGGTGTACCGACTCTACATCATGAAGTAATATTTGAATCTCTTACCTTACTAGCCTCACCACCGTAGCGCAACTCGTTCAAACCTTTGCGATTGATGATTGGCTGGATAACCCGCGGGAAGAAAAATAAATTGCTTTATATCTTTTTCACAAACTAATTGGTTTTGTTCGGGAATATGTGACGTCGGAAAGCAATAAAAAGAGTGGAAGGTGTTGTGAAATGGGCCCCTCCCCGCCCATTTCCGTGAAGTCCTACCTCTCCTCAATGGAGCTACGACCCCTCCGAGGCCCAACAGAGGACCATGTTTTGGGGATGGAGGAAAAAACCCCCGAGTCTTGAGACTACCGCGCTCAGAACTCGGGGGAAAAAACCTCAGGAACTAAAGGAAGTCTGGTCGAGTGACAAGAAAGACGCAAAAGGTAAAGTTAAACGCGAAAGTTCAGTCTCCAACAGAGACTGACTAATTTAAAAGATGCTCAAAAGCACCTATACTGTTTCAAGTGAAGTTGACCCAGGATCCCAAGCACAGATGGGACTTTACCCAGAGCCAACGGACTTCCCCGCACGACCTCCCCACCGACACATAGGATCATCTCCACCCACACGAGTGCTCAAGGATCAAACAACGTCTTGGAACATTTTTAGGAAAACGAACAAGTGATGCTACAGACGCGAAAAGTAAACACCCCTTAGATTCACTGCACGCAAGATCATGGTCGTAGCGTACCCTAAGGGTGCTCAAGGCCCCCGTCGGGAGGTCCGGAGAGACCATGTTGCAGCCACAACTTGGGCCCGACCCACTGAGCAAGCTCAGCAGATGAGGCGGAAGGGCTACCCCCGTCACCATGTTCTACATGTAGCTACTCTAACAGAATGAATACCCTCATATGACTAGAAGAATGAATATGCTCAACCGGGCCAAAGAAATAGGAACAATAAGAGAAGCACAATGGATAATGAAAGGAAATAGAGCGACAGAAGAGGGCAGACAAAAATTAAGATATAAAGAAAATGAAGTAGTAAAGAAGTCAAAGAATGAAATGAAAAATAACAAAAGAAATATAGAAAAAGAGAAGGATAAAAATGGATAATAGGAGAGCGTCCAAAAGACCAGTATAGGCGACCGGCTCTTGGAAGAATGAGCGCTCGGAGACCGGGTACTCCTTTAAGTATTCCCCCCCTCCACTCGTTGGATCCTGCGCGGCAAGTGCGAGCAACGGTAAATTTTGTAACTTCCATTGCTTCTAAGGGAAGCCCCTAGTTCTTGATTTTTAAGTGTTAATATATAAATTTATTAAATATTTATTTTTTCTTTGTAATATTACTTCCTGGTAATTTCACCGTTTAGTGGTATTTTGTAGTCGGCACCATCTTTCGGTGCATATAACAGATGTCACCAGCAGCAAAAGTCTAATCTGATAGTCAACAATTCATTGAACATGAATTTTACTTAAGAATAATTACTAATTGTAAAAACTAATAAAATCGTGTCCTCTGTACCATTTCTAACTAAGTCAAAGTCACGGGACTACTGCATTCTTAAGAGTGATGTACGTCACAATCAGTGCATTATAAATTAATACATTTCTTAAAATTTTGCAGACATGGGAATGTTTCTTGGTATTGCCTTGACAAGTTTCGTTGTTCTAATTATCATTTTAATTGTTAAGCAATTTTTTTGGCGCGGCCGACTTAAGAGCATTGCAAACAAACATGTCGTTGTAAGTTTCTCAAAATATGGTCTTTATAGTACAATTCGTATATCATGTGCTTTATAAACAATTGTATGTATATTGATACCATTTATTCTACAGGTAACTGGTGGATCTAGTGGAATTGGAAAATGTGTAGCATTATTAGCTGCTAAGCAAGGTGCTCATGTGACAATTATAGCACGAAATGTACAAAAATTGGAATCAGCCAAATGTGAAATTTTACAAGCATGTCGAAACAGAGATATTCAAAAGGTTGAATACCTTTCGTTGGACATTGGAGAGAGTTATGAGAATGTAGAAAAATCATTAAATGATCTAGAAAAGACTATGGGGCCGATTTATATGCTTGTTAATTGCGCGGGTACCGCAATTTGTGGAAAAATAGAAGACACCACTACAGAGAATTTAAAGCATATGATTAACATCAATTTCCTTGGTACTTACTACTGCATTAAAGCTGTAGTACCCAGAATGAAAAGTACTAAGGAAGGAATTATTGTATTGACCTCGTCTCAAGCTGCTCTTTTAGGTCAACAATATAATTGACATATAATAATGAACATATTGCACCTATTTACATTTGTGCTAGTTTGCATTATTTACTTAAAGAAGAAAATAGAATTGACTTAGTTATTGTATATTTTTGCTTGTGTTTAGGTATTTTTGGTTATTCTGCTTATTCAAGTACCAAGTTTGCCCTACGTGGTCTGGCTGAGAGCATAGCTATGGAGTTAAATCCTCACAACGTTAGTGTGACTCTTTGTTTACCACCGGATACAGACACACCAGGATTTGCCACAGAAGAGCTTTCAAAGCCATTGGAAACTAAGTTGATTTCAGCTACTGCTGGCCTTGTAAATCCAGAAGAGGTTGCTGATCAACTGTTTAAAGATGCCTTAGTAAGTAACAGAGAAGCCATTGATTTTAAAGGATCTATACAACTGGTTCTAAAATAAATATTTTCCAGAGTGGCAAATTCTTCTCCACTGTTGGAATGGAAGGCTTCATTCTTACTACTTTATGTGCTGGGATGTCACCATTTACTTCACTTACTGAGTTGATCTTGCAATCCTTACTTATGGGTTTGCTTAGACTTGTGAGTGCCTGCTATCTCATTTCTTTCCAAAGAATCATTCTTAATTGTATGAAAACGCGTGATAAAAATAAGAAATCTGAGTGAAACAAAGCATTCCACAAAAAAATTTGTCACTTGCAAGATATTGTACATATGTACTTTGAGACATATTGTATAAATGTGATGCACAATAAATAAATATACTAATAACTATGTCTGATCTAAGTGTACAAGTACAAATCTTTCTTGGCATTCAGCACAACCTGTTTTGCTGCTTAAGATATTATTTAGTTTCTGCCAAATAGTGAACTTTGTATTTTTTTTTCATGAGATCCATTTTATTCAATATGTCTTTTACTATCATTGAACAGACTCGCACAAGAACTCAAACCATCATGTAACAATACAATGCAAAATACAGTGTGTTTTTCATAATGCATATGTCAAAACGATTTAATATAATTAAATCGCACAGCTTGTTGAATAAAACTTTGACAGAACATAAAGTAACTCTTGAGATCTTATAAACAGATCAGTGACTTGTTTTTTGTTTTTATGATATTCTGTTGCCTATATAAAAACATTATTTTTTACCTATACTTTTTGTACCTTTTAAGTGTCCTGATGAACTTAAATAAAAGTTATGGACATTTTATTGGATAATATTTAACATCAGAGCGCGAATGTGGGTTTTAATGCTCAGGATTTCTTCAGAGGCTGCTTGATCTGCATTACGCCTTGGCGACGCCGACGAGAGCTGGTCGGACTATTCGTTCGTGTAATTTGTACCCAACTTTCGATACAACCACAACAGTTCCTGCTTCCTTACCTTCTACTTCCTGTTTAATAGAATTGACATTATTTTATAGAATGCTTTTAGAATTAAATATATAAATACACACTAAAAAAGTGCATTAAAATTACCTGTTGAAATAAGGCTTCATGTTGATTTGGATCAAATTTCTCATTGATTGGATTAACTGATGTTAACCCATGCTTTTTGAAAACCTGTAACCAAAAACAAGGTATATAAAACTAATTTATTTTAGCTTTGCTTTTAACATGAATCATCATAGATTTATTCGTTACATACCTTTTGTAATTGAGTCTCAGTCATTATTAAACCTTCATATAAACTTTTTAAGTGAGGATTTCTGTCTGTGAGCTCATCTTTAGGTACACTCTCTGTAGCCTTACCAAGGATGTCAGCTACTTCTAAAAGATCCTTGCAAAATCCTTGAATACCAAAAAGTTTGGCATCCTCAATCTGTTTGGTCAATCGGACTCTCAGGTTTTCACTGTCAGCCAGTGCACGCTTGTATTTGTCATCTAACTTGGAGTTACGTTCTTTGAGTTCAGAAATCTCCTTATTTAATAGTTCTAGTTCAATCTTGAACTTTTTCTCTATTTCATTAATGTCTTGGACTGGAGGCTGCGTATCACCACCTTCTGTCTTCCTTTGTTCAGTTGCTGTGCTGAATGTTTTCTGTGGAAATAATGAAGCATATTTTGGTCCTAATGTCCTGCAAAAAAAAACAGAAAATTGTTATTTTATTCAAGAATAAAAGTATACAGTTTCATCTTTCAGATATCGCAAAAAGTACAAAGTACAACCGGTTGAATAGAACGTGACTCCTGCAACGTTCAAAAAATGTAACCCAATGAATTGCACTTGCAGATTATTTATAAAAGTGCATAATTATCAAATTCATTAATTTAATTACATAACAATCTCAAAAAACGTATCAATTGGTAAAAAAATTTGATATTACCTAACACCTAACCTTAATAACGTTTTGGTAACAAATTTTCCGCCTAAAGAAAACGATCGAACACAAACATGTTACAAAATTCTTCAAAAGCTCACCTCAGACTAATATTTTTATTAATTTGGTAGAAATTTTCGACTGCAAGACGTGCAAATCTCATAGAAGCCGGCAAGGTAATCGATGCCATGATATCCTCTCGTTTGTTTGACAAAAAATTCGTTGCAACGAGGGAACTTTCTGACGAAATACTAGAGTATTCTCATGCCTCATGTGATCGCAGAACATTATCTGAGATTGGTAGGCTCATAGAGGTTCTCAACCAATAATTAAAATCGCAGATAATAGCGGTACATTTGAACACGTTATAATATATGTAAAATATAAAGAAACAATTCATAACTGTTTCGAGACATAAAGGAAAGGTAACAAGATTTCGTTATTATTTTATTGGAATGAAGTGTGATACATTATAATGAAACACCGTCCACATTAATAAACTTAATGAATCTTTACGAATTTTTACCCTCCGTACGTTCTTTTCTTGCATTATTTACAAAAACAAAGTATTGCTTTCATTAACATGTTTAGAAATGCGAAACATAGAACACTGTGAAGCACAATTTCCTTTTGAAAAATAAAACGGGTAGTACGGTGATATCGGGGTGCAATTTTAGTTAAAAAAAAAAAAGATTGTCTAACCTTAGTTACGTTTCGTACACACGACGCGTAAGCCAAGTGTTTAGAGTAAGATGGATGTTGTACGTGTTGGATTTTTTTTATTTTGACGAAACGCCATTGATGTGGGAGCTACAAGATATTTAGTAGTATTGCGCTGCTAACTGTGATAATTTGGATTTATTCAACTCATACTCTGATGCAAAGTACTTTTGATATCGTTATGCTTTGTTTTACGTCACTTTCTTAGATGCTGGAAGAATATTCAAAACGTAAAATTTTTTACTCGCTCCGCCATTATCACATTTTTTCCCTTTCTTGTCGGACAATAATTTTAAGATAGTTCCAACGATTCGCTTTCTAAAGTTTTATACTCGTGGTTGGACACACTTGACCATAAGAAATCACAATCTTCAGTGGTCTCGTTGAAGTCATTCAAACACAAATAAATAGAATTTTATTAGTCAGCGAGGAGTAAACTTTCGAAAGCGAAGACATCTTTATATTTTCACGGATTTGTTTGGTACAGAAAAATCGATGGGATTTTTTTCTCAAAGAAAGAGCACGCTAGTTCACTTGCCCTTTGGTCGATAATTCTGTTTTTCTTTTTATATAACCTGTTTCGACATATTTTTTAATATTTAATACAAAAATTTGTTTATTCCGCCTAGCGTGACATTCCAAATGCGTTAATGTCTGTCAACAAATTCTACCAGTAAAATCACTTAGTTGCTAAAGTTTTGAAATTGTACATAAATAACTTCGTCGGCCGTTTTCACGCGGCTGCGTGCTTTGTGCCTGTGAATTCTCAATTTAAACTTCGCTTTTTGTCTTCCTGGCATCAGTGTGTAACCACAAAGTATTTATTCTAATCCTCCACCATACATAATTTTGTCTCCAGGTTCTTAAAAAAGAAATGCAAATTTACCACCACTTGTCACTTCTTCATGTTCTAAGACAAAACTCTAATTCTCTTGAATATTACTGCATAAAGTTAAAACAGCGGCGGTGGAAGGATTTGTAATTTGCCAGGTGCAATTGCAAGTTTACTCGTTCATTCAGAATGATTAATTTGTAGCTTTTGAAACAGAAATGGTACGATAGACAAACGTTATCGTCAACCACTTTTTGTGATTCTTAAAGAGGGCTAGTATACATTGAGGTTAGAAACCTTCTTGGTATTGTTTGGAATCTAATCGCGCTTGAATCACTTCCAACTGTCTTTTAGCTTCACACTGTGGGAAGTTCTGCAAGTCATAATATTGTGGTGCTATCTTCAATAGCCAATCGGCTGTAACAAAAACAAAATAATTGAATGACGAATGAACGATAAAAACATTTTAATAAGAATTATACACTTGGTAGTTATTACGAACTCACGTTTTATATCAGTGACAGTTCTAATGTAGTTCTTGGTTGTCAGGACAAATTCATTATAAATGACCCATTCCGGTTTGTGATCCAAACAACTACTTGGATGAAGTTGCACAATTTGGTTGTCTTTAATTGTAAGATAATGTCCTGTCCTCTCGAGATGAGCAACCTATTAATGATCATCACATAAATGGGTGAAATTGAAATTTTGTATAGAGCTGTCAATGCTCTGATTGACCAACAAAATATGTACCTGCATAAAGAAACCATTGACAAGTGCTTTTCTAATATTGATGTAATAATCCTTGGACGTAAATTCTGTCGAAGTACGTTTTAAACTAAATCTGTCCATGATTCTGCTCAATTGTTGTCTGACATTATCACCACTCTTCAATGAACGGTAGTTGACAAAATTGTCATAACACCATTGTGGATCTTCAACATCTGTCAAGCATTGATGGTAATTATTAGCTAAGTGTTGTTTTTATTAACATATCAAAATGACAGAAATACTCACTCTGTTTAAAGGCGTGGTAAACGTTCAATAATGTCAGATGATCACCGTCGATATGTGCGAATTTCATTTTGGCATCGTCCGCAGCCTTTTTGGCTTCGTTAGGTCTCACAAAACACTGTGGGACTAATACCATGTCAATCGTCAATACACCACCATATTACCTCACCACCCTTCTGAATCTAATATCTTAATCTGAGGTATCAAAACTATTTTTATGCATTTTTTATACTGATATCAATTTCCGGAGCGCAAATAGATTTTGTGAATGAGACCTAGTGTAACCTGTGCTATCGAGGAAACCAGCGATTTTCATAAGAAAACTATAAAATGACAAACCCCCATAGGCTACCTGAGAGCATTGCAGTAATGCTGAGTATTTCGTTGCTGCAATTGTGATTACACGAAGCGATAAGCATCTTTGCCAGTTGTGGATCCAGTGGGAACTCTGCCATTACGGCACCTAAGTCGGTCAAGTTTCCATCGTCGTCAAGTGCTGCCAAGTAGTTGAGTAGTTCTAGCGCTCGCATTAGAGTTTCTGGTGCTGGAGGGTCCATGAAGTCAAAGTGAACCTATTAAAGATTCAAATATTTGTTATCAAAATCTTAATTTTTGTATCAAGTCTCGCGTACCAAGTCATCAATTCCAAGTTTCTTCAACTGCAACACTACACTTCCAAGGTTGGATCGTAGAATTTCTGGATAGGTATTCTCCTGCATCTCGTTCTTGTACGCTTTTTCTGTGTATAATCGAAAACATTTTCCGGGTCGTGTACGTCCTGCACGACCTGCTCTCTGCTGTGCGGATGCTTTACTGATTGGCGAAACAAGAAGAGATTCTACGCGTATTCTAGGATTGTAAACCTGTAGATAATAAAGATCATTAACAATATTGTATATATTTACTGGCTGTCTTTCAGTATTGTACCTTTTGCTTGGCGAAACCAGGGTCTATAACGAACACTACTCCATCAATGGTTAAAGAAGTTTCAGCAATGTTAGTAGAAACTACGACTTTCCTACCAATAGCGCCATCTGGTTTGTTTGGCGGAGCGGGTTCAAAAATTCTTTGCTGTAGATTCGGTGGAAGTGTTGAATATAATGGTATACACTTTAATTCACCAACGTCTGGACCAAGATTGTCCATTTCTCTTTTAATTCTCTTGCAAGCTTCTTCAATTTCTTCCTGACCAGTGAGAAACAAGAGCAAATCCCCAGCAACTTCTTCACACATGTGGATTTGAATGACAGTCCTAATAGCAGCTTCAAGATAATCGCGTTCTGGCTCCGGTGTATAGAATATTTCGACAGGATGAGTTCTTCCCGGTACATTCATGAGGGGAGCGTTGTCGAAGTACTGCTGGAACTTGCCAGCATCAAGGGTGGCACTCATAATAACGAGTTTTAAGTCTGGTCTTTGTTTTATAACTTCTTTAAGAACACCCATCAATAGATCGGTAGCTAATGTCCTTTCGTGAGCTTCGTCAAGTAAAATTACTTGGTACGTATCTAGCATGGGATCTGACATTCCTTCTCGAAGAAGCATACCGTCGGTCATATATTTCAATACCGTCTTCGATGAGCTACAATCTTCGAATCGAATACTATATCCTACTTCTTGACCTACAAAGTAGTTACAGATTTAACACTACTATGAGTTGTTATCGTATATAAAGAAGTAGAGAGTATTTACCAAGAGCAACATCCATCTCTTCTGAAACTCGCTGAGCCACAGACATAGCTGCTACTCTTCTTGGTTGTGTACAAGCAACACCTTTTGTTCCCATAGATAATGAATGTTCCACACACCATTGTGGAATTTGGGTCGTTTTACCAGAACCAGTCTCTCCCACAAGCACTATACATTGATGCTGGGCAAGGAGCCGCATAAAGTCTGCACGATACTCAAACACAGGTAATGTAATTCTTTTCTTATAGAATTCATGATACCTAGGTGTGTATGGTAGACCCGTATAAGGATTAAATTGAGCTTGATTTTTTGGTGTTGTAGGTGCGACGGCCATAGTATTAGATGTTGACCCAACTCTAAAATTGTAAACAGACAAAACCAATTACATTCATCAGAAAAAATCTTTCAACATTAAATCAAGACCCATGAATAGCTATACAAAATCTACTAAAATGTAGCTCCACATGTAACTATTCTCTTATAACTCTTCCTTTGTTACTGGTTTTAAGCAAAACGTAAGTGTGAAGATTAGCTTATTCGCTATAGTTTCCGATCAGATGTGCTTATTTTTGGAATCAAGTGTGTAGGTTTCAACGTGAATTTGAGAACCACTATTCATGTTACAGACAGTAGTAGAAACTCACGATAACATGGAAAATTCAATGTTCGAAGACGACCATGATTTAAGATCCTTTGCTAAAGGGTTGTTACAACAAACACATTGACGAATAAAATAATCAAAATGATCCCTTGAAGATGACAAAATTGGAGCGGTGAATCGCGCGGCAATATCGAAAAAAAATGTTTAACAATGCACATGGCAAAACCAGCCATTACGTTAGGAGTCGAGTAAATACTTTTTACAATACACTCACGCTCTTCTCTTGACGTATGGATCCACGACTTCAATTCTACGCTTGGACATAGCGCGTTCTTGCCCGCGAACAACTAAAAAATAAGAATTTGTTTACTGGACTTCACGCGAGGCGTCACAAAATGGCAAGCCAGCAGGCCACAGCTCACAGCCTTCATGATCAGCCAAACTGGTAATGGTGCACATACGGATCTAGATGGCATTGGCGTTACACAGTTGCCGTGGCAAAAACAAGAGAAGGCGCTATTCAAATCTTCATTTCTATTTAAGAAAATTGTTACATTGTTTCATGCTTTAGACGATTGTTGCACATTCAGATAATAATAGAATTTTTTGATATTAAAAATAACGTTTATTTCACGCATTACATAATTGCAAAAATGATTTAAATACTGTTTGTGTATTCTGTGCATTTAAACAATTATATCCTTAACAACGTATATTGCTTCGTTATCGCATCCGAATAATAATGTTGACCTGTCAATGTCGATGCTGTTTATTGGCTTGTGCATTGCAGTGCAAAGTGAAATGACATTAACCTTTCCATTTGCACCGATAGTATTCAACCAATGTGAATCTTTGGAATCTGAAATAGATATATAGTATAAATTTATGATTAGTGTAGTTTCAATGTATTATTTTTTATTGCTTAGTTTTACCTAATTTGAGCTTTAAGTTCTGTGCATTGTTCCAGTGCCACAACTCACCACTAACCGAACAAGTAAATAGATTTTCAGGACGGTCTGGATGAAATAATATTTCACTAACGGACCTTGCATGAGCATTTAACTGCGAGATTGGATAAGTATTGTGTCGTAAATCCCAAACAGTTAAGCTACCATCACCACCACCAGCAACGACAATGTGTCTTTGAGTTGGATGATGTGCTATACTTACTGCTTCTGTCTGTAAAATGGTTGGTAAGTATTTGTGAATGCTTGATAGATAATAATAATATTGTGAAAGTCATACTTTTAATTGTTCTGAAAGCATGAAAGTCGTGGCTGGTGTATCTTGGTCATTTCTTAGATCCCAAACTTTCATATGTCCACGTAAATTTCCTGTCAGGATTTCACTGTGCCGCAAAAAGTCAACACAGTATAGTGAACAACTGTCTGCATTCTCTGAAAATAAATTTTATTAAGTTTTCTATGATGATTCTTTCATCTTTAGATATAAAATATGTTACCTATAGTTCTGACTGGTTTTTTTTGACGGGCAGTTAGTAAATTAATTCTGCCATCTTCGCCTACTGAAACTATATCCTGCTCAAAGTTGGAAAGGGCAGTGCATGATGCATAATCTGCTGTCCTGTAAATAAACATGCCACTTAATACTTTTTCACTTAGAAATTTTTGTGATATATAATTATTTTTATACACACTTAAAGTTATGAATAAAATCCCATGACATGTGCTCCTTAAATTGTGCATATGGATTCTCTTGGATTTGCAATAATCTTACTGAACCTAAGGATGATGATGCGACAAAGAAGTCTTTGCTTATGAACTGAAATAGTAGAATAACACATAAGCATCAATTTTGCTATTGTTAATCAATGAAAAAAAAGGAAGATACCTTGAGTTCTGTTACGTCTCCAAGAAAAGCATGTGAAGATATGACAGCTGGGTATGTCTCATTATCTTCATTTGTTTCAAATGTCCAGTATGTAATTTTATTGACCTAAAATTACATATAGAAAATTATTCATCAATTAACAAACTAATGATTTCTTATAAATATAGCGAGTCTCGATTAACCTATATATTACCGGATTATCCCAACTGCCGGTTAAGAATGTTTTTGCTTCAGTGAAGTCTTCATGCTTCCACCTTATTTTAGAAATTTTCTCAGACACGAAAGATCCCTGAATATTCTCTCCCATTTTCGTCGTCTTACAATTGTTATATCCCGTCACAAAATATTATTTATTCACAAAGATATCATTGTTATAGCACCTTCAAATTCTATGTCGTGATAAATCCTATGTCCCAACTGGACCCAACAAGAAGCCATCATTTGAGAGTAACCACGTGATGTTCTATTTCACAACAATTCCGCCAGGTTGCACCAATATCGCCTGACCATTAAATAGTCTATCACCTTTAACTCTTCATTCATCTTTTCCATCTTCTTTAATGCATTCCCATTATTCACAAAGAAAACTAACATTGTAAGTCATTTCAAAACATTTCTATACAATAACTTAAAACATCATCCATAACATACATCAAACATGACAAGCATATCAGATACAACCATATATTACATCGTACGCACATGAAGGCCATACAAACTACATATAAGATTTTAATAAATAATATCTATTAAATAATAATATCATGTATATCTAAATATATTAGCAAACGTTGTAATGATATCATCAACAGTGGTTACAAAGTTATCATACAATAACCTCTTATAATCATACGACAATCTAGAATGAACCTTCGTTATACAGCAGAAAAGGGTTCAACAACTTTCTGACGAACGGTAAACACGTCACAATTTCTATATGCACTTATAGTTGTCATTCCGACAAGATGGTGTAGAGAGAGTGGCAAGAAATGAAATGTTAAGTCGATCAGCTGTATTGGTGTTTACATTCGGCGGCGATCATGAAACGCATGGTGGGGTCGTGCGACCGAGGGCCAGTTCTTTGCGGCACGTCGACCGGTTCCGAGTGCGACGAGAACACCAGAGTCTTTATAGAGTGCAGAACGTGTGTAAGCGTATTTAATAGTTTTCCAGTGTCAAGTGTATCGGTTTAAATGAGCCATTGTGCTCCGTAAACAAATTCCTGATTTGCAGGTAAGTAATCAGTTAAACAAATGATCAGTGATCGCGAGACCATTCGTTGAATAAGTATACCAAACTTGTTGGTTATCTTTTTTGTTTTCATCACCCGAGAAGCAGGTCGGTGAAGAAACTGTATATCGATTTATAATTCAATATTACTTCCTGACGGTTCTTAAACTTTGAGAAATTTTTCGCATATTTGTTGGTCAGGCAACGAGTGTTTAATTTTTTCTTTGAAGTTTTTTCCACGCGAGGAAAACGTGAGAAGTTTGTGGATGTTAGTTTAATGTCAGTTGAAAGCGTGTTCGATCTTTGTGTATACTTTGTGAATACTGGAATTCCTATACCTGCTTTAAGGGACGTTATTGTTGAACTTTTGAGTTGAAACGTTGGGCACACTTTCGCGTTGAGTCTCGTACCTGTTACCAGTTTGTTGGAGTGCATGGGTTTTTTTTTGGTGAACGAATAGAAAGTCGATGCTTTATTATCATGGAGGTTCTCGAGTATTATGACGAAGTAGAAATTCCTGATGTACGGGTCAATGGTGTAACGAAGTAAACTTCAATCGCTTATGAAATTAATTACGATAAAATTATGATAATTGAAAAGAGAAAATTATTTTAAAAAGACAACAGTCCCCATTGAGCTTTGTATAATAAACTTTAATACTTATTCCATATACATTGATTTCATTGGAGCTTTTTACACTTTCCGTTACTAAAAGACAAGTGTGCTAGATTTATTCATAAAGTTTGACAGTCTCTCTGTCCATTCATTAAACGAGAAATAACTTCCTTCTTAGCAAGACAAATGAACTTATGCAATATGCATGAATCATTATTAGGATTACAGCGAACAAGACTGACGCATATACACGTACGTTAAATAAAGCTTCGGATGTAAAATGTTCATGTGCGACGGTTAACGTTTCATCTTTTTGACTTTGACATTGTTTACGTGTTGCCAGGAAACGGATAAAACCGGTTTTAAATATAGCCAATCAGCGATCTACATACCTGGCTGCCTCCAGTCATTGGTATTTCACGATAAGTACAGCCGATAACAAAATTGTTAGACCTAAACGATGGCTACTATTCCGAACGGTACTCTATATCAGCTTTCTTTCCCTCGTATGGCTCAAGGGACAGTAACTCGGTTGAACAATAGGATGCATTTTCCGAGAATTCAGCACCGGCTAACACGCTGGTAAGAATAGACTTATTGGCGCAATTCTCCATTGCTGCAATTGCGTATTACTTTGCCATTCCGCAGCTGGCATCTGCTCGGAGAGTATCGGCGATGGCGTAAGAAGGTCGCAACGGGGCTTTTAAGATTTTATAGAATTACGTTGAACCGAGGGAGAGCGTATGAAATTGTATAAACGTTACAAGATAAGAGGGTAATACCATGAACTTAATTCACAAAGTATCCGCAAGCACGAGCGCCACGGCTTTTCTTTATCTCTCAAATCGGCCAGCAGAACAAAATTTTATATTCCGTTCGATGTCCTTTAAACTATTCTAACTCGTGTAATCTCTTAGATAATATATTATTTATAACTCGTGTAAGATACGAATAAAATTCCAAACCGCTCGCAACGGCGCCACTTGTTACGTCGTATTGTTTTTCGTCCACCTATGTATTATTGTACGAATAAAAGCGACGAGGTGTGGCGGAAACAAAAAAAAAATTGAAATTCCACGTAATTTTTACACTCGACCAGTTTTTCCTCATAAGAGTCAGTAGCCGAGGCATGATGATTATTTAATACTTATAAATTGTACGAGATCCATACAATTCTGAGACAGAGTACTGATTCATTAATATAATTCGTCATTATCGAATAGTCTCGTAAAAGCATTGAATCTTGCACTAAGAATAAATTCTGCACGATCTTTGAACTAGGTTGCTGATCGTCAGGCATGACGGAGCTGAGCGAGGTGCAAAAAAATTGATCGATTCGCAAAAACGTGACCAGTTCGACTGGATGCAGCATCCAATACAGAATTGGAATACTTGCTAAACAAGTTGTAACTTTAGGAATATTGTTGCGATCCAACATACATACGTACAATATATAATTTTGTACAGTCAAATGATACCTAGTATTCACGATGTGAACGTTGAAATTTTTTCTGTCTAAAATATGCTGCTCGTAGTTATAATTATAGACAGCATAGACAACTGCCAGCAGTATATATTTAAATAAGAACCGGTCACGTGACACTGCGTCTCCTCTCTATGAGCAGACAATAATGCCCGTGACGCCTAAACCCACGAAATTGCATATTATTCTTATTTTCGTTAGGTCGCAGAAAAGCTTTCGAAAAGCCTTCGAGGTCTGTGGACTAAATCGACACACAAAGGGGCTGTTCGCTTATTGACTTAGGCCTCACGCCCCGCCATGTTTGTCTACCATTGGTTGTGACGTCATACCACGATAGAGAGAACAATTTGAGGTTAGAGAAATTCAGTGCTTCGAAGTTACCGTTTCTTCCCGGAACAAATTTTGAGGGGTTAACGTGCAAGTAATTTTTGATTGAAAAAAAAAGAATTTTATCCACCTTTCATTCCTATCGTTATTTATCACTGCGAGATGCTCGTTGTTTATCGACGTCATTTCAAAATTTGCCCACAATGTTGCCGTCGACGTTTCACTATGCTTTGAGAATTCATTTGAATTTTTCATTCAACGTCATTCCGCGCGCACTCGTACGTACGTAAAATTACACAGGCACGCACCTTCCGTTCTACTTTGTTAAAACGGATAATTTACGGCTGCACGATGTATGGGATTGGCTTCCGTCGATCTCTTGTATATATATATTTTACATTTTTTTTTCCATTCGCATTCTCTGCTTTACACTGTAGCGTATCGTGGCTTTTGCTTACGTCGATGTAACGAACACCTTTTATTGGCTGACCGTTAGGGCTACCGCACACGAAATTTACGTAAGCTTGACGTAAGGTGTAGACCAATCAGCATACGTTCGTACCTCCATGAAATATTACGGACTTCTGCTCATTGGCGTAGGCCTTACGCTATGCTTAAGGGACATTTATGCGCGACAGCCTTAACCAAAAAATGGAATAACGCGTACATACGGAAGTCTGCGGCAAGGCTGTTGTCGTTTTGTTCGCTTTGAAAATTACCGCGCTAATCTGGTCGCTCCAGCGATAGTTTATCGAGAGCTTTAAAGTGGAAGTACAGGAGGCACTGCGATAGTCCTGGGATTGGAATTTCAAACAGATGCCTCTGCGATAACAAGAGTTGGTTCAGTGGGATGTACTTTGGTCGTCACAATTGTTTCGTCGGTTCGCAACGAATGTTTCATCGTCGGCAATCGCTGTGGTTTCTCGAGGACAAGTTGGACTTTTATGCAGTTGACAATTTCTTGTTGCTCGTAAGGGCTCGCGAGGTAATTTATGACTGTTGGTTAAGGAACAGCTGCCAGTTGGTAGTCACGGTGCGTTGAACCTTGGACGAGAGAGAAAGACGAAGAAAAGAGTTCATTAAGCATCGGGATCGAATCTCTCGGTAGGATAGACGATAAATTGACTTTGTTTTGTAAACAGTTCCGTATTATTTATTGAAATCGATCCTGCAGCGCCATCATCCTTTGTTCGTTTCAATCTCAAGTGCCGTCGGTATGCGCATGCGCGATACCAGCTTCGGCTTATGGACGTCCTGTATATTTTACTGGTTGAATTGTTTGTTCAATCTTCGTCTTCGATTACCATAACTTCATTTTCTCGATGGCAGTTTATTTGAGCTATTAACACGCTTCGCGGTTCCTTTCGAAATCACTGGAAGTTATGTCTTAGAGTACAAGACTATTAGGATGACTTTGTATTTTGGATTCTTTACCTGTCGCGACGATTAATTCGCTACAAATTCAGGATAAGTACGTTAATACATTCAAGGGGATACCCTTGTACCCCACGATAGGTGTCAAGTGTCTGTTAACCCGTTAATTGCAATATTTTTTAATTGTATAGCTGGTTAAAACAGCTGCTTTCTTACAGCAAACCATGGGGTCTGAACATAGCAGTTGGATCAGCGACATCTTTGTTGAAGTTCAGGATCATACATTGTGCGCTAGGCTTAGCGTGTCTCGGCTGTCGATTCTATTTATAATTTCGTATGATTAAGTTCAAAAATCAATTGACTGTTTAGTAAATTTATCGTGTGGATGTTGCTTAATACAATTCTGTGTACTTCGGGTTTCTTTGTACCATGGAACATAAACGGGTTTTTGTACTGTACTGATATGAAGCATAGAGCGATTCCTTACTGTGTCTCTTTGTGGTACGACACGTGACAGCTGGTCGCATGGTTATTAGGGCCACTCTAACGCTGATTACTGTCCAAGGTTGTCGCTGCTGTTTAGGCATTTCATTTGAGTAGCCAGTTGTGGGCTGAGCTCCAATCTACTTGCTCAATTCAGTATGCGCGAGGATCGACATACGAGAAGTATGGCTCTTACCAAGTATCTTCCTTTCGAAAGCGAAGGAACAATTTATGCGAGAATTTTCATGACAGCCATTATATGTCTGACGAGAGAGTGAAAAGAATTTTTTTCTACAATATTGTACGAGATAATACGAGAGGTAGAATAGTGATTACGTCAATTAGGGCTAGGCTAGGCGAAGAACAATGGTTATAGGTCTAGACAATTTTTGGGACAAATTTCGGGGATACAGTTTTGTTCTTTATTAGAATTCAAGTATCCATGAGTATTGAGCTGGTTAATGGTGTTTCAAACGGTTCATGGGTTTCAGGTTCACATTTGAATGAAGGACAGTGGACACCCTGCTTGTCATCTGACACCTATTGAATTTCGTTAATTCAATTTTTCGTGTTTAACGTCTATAAGAGCTCTGTGCTCTTGGCGACCGGTGGACGTGTATCAGAGATACGTATAAGTGAAAAATGTTGGAAAACTTGCAAATTTTTAAACGTCCCCGTTAAGTCCAGCTGTTGTATCATGATATTTCACATGGTTCCTTGCGAGCAATTATGGTCGCAACGAGCTCTCCACTTTTTCCAAGAAAATTCCTGGACTCGTTATCAGTTCGTTTAAATGTGATAAGCAAGCAGTAAACATTTAATTATGAATTCCGTTGAAGGCTTTTTCAAAATAATTGCACTCCTATGCCGTTGCTTCTCGACCTTTCAGCGACAACGATATGCTTTCGCGAGCTACGAACATTTGTATTATGCGAAATAGCCTTTACTTGGAGAATCACATGTTTTGTTGTTGCGGCATACCTTTAACGTGCTTCGTCACTTCACGGCTGCATTGGCGTAAAACGGGTCTTTCTTCACGGTTGCATTGCTGCACACTCACTTTGCGTAGATGCGTGTCAATATATATGAAATGTACAATTGAATTTACCGACCTCTTTTGAAAGTTGATTGCTTTTGTCATACATGGTTTTTCTAATGTTGATCAATAGGTAGTATAGAATTTTGTATGTTTTCGGCAATAACGTTAAGAGTACGTAGAATGTGGTATGATAATATCTGTGAAAAGTTTCTAACACTGTTGCAAACATACTAGAGATTGTGTGGTTAAATTTTATTATTTCTGGGCACCTTATGTGGTTAACATGTGAATGGTGGACATGCAATGTGCATAATATGATGCTTTAGCAAAAACCACAAACCAGAAAACAAGTCCGGTGACCCATTTTGTCAAACAGAAAATCGAGTTTGTCCATACATTATCAGTTACCCCTTTCTTATGCAATAATGAATTGTATAACGAAATGTTTTTTATGCCTTTGCTGCACAACACTCTTGTACTCTCGTGAAAAAGTTTGGAAACGATTTATCAATCTTGCGGTGTGGACTCGTTAAAAATTTTTGTTCAAAATTCGAAGATGTAGTATCTTTTCTTTGCGTGCCATTTGAGAAATTAAAGCCTCTTGTGAAGTAAAGAGGCTCCCAAAAATTGCACCGCGTAACAAATCAATGTACGGATGCGATAAATTGTTTATTAATGGGTTTCAGCAACAGTATCCTCACTAAACGATCATTGAACACTTTGCTCCCCGAAGACAAGGACGATTCTTACGAGTCACGCTGCATATATCTATGGAGCATCCGACCGAAATATCCTTGCGGGTTTCTCTAGCCATCTCGCGGCAGTTCCGCGAACCTTTACTGTGCCAGTTGGTACATGCTATATAATAATATAAGATTTGAAACTTTTTCTATGAATATCATTTTTATCTCACTTACACTTTCTTTTAAATCATAATGGATCAGCATCCAGATCAGCTGACCAGGACAAACACGACAGTGAAGTAATAATATATCCTTGACTTGGAAAAGTGTTTCACATATTTCTGACATTGACCTGATAAATTCTTTCATTCCCCACTTTGTCTATACTTTCATAGAAACTTGTATCAGTGAAAACAATTTCGAAAGTTACTTAATCATCGCATTACCCTCACCTTGAGTGCAGTTGGTTTTTTTTTTCTTAATATCCTAACAGTGAATGATGAATTTCTATTTATTTTTTTTTTAGTTCTGACACGAAAAAACTTCATCTCGCTATTTGCTTGGCGACGAGTGTAATAAATTGCCCCGTATAGTATCCTTCTACTCTTAGCAGATGATACTCGTCAAAGTAATTACGTGGAATGGATATAAAACTCAAGTCGACATTATCACACGGAGGTTGACGCTTAAACGCTAATTGGTACTTCAATCGGCAACTGGTTACCAGTTTAACGTGAAACTGTTGTTACCAACGTGGCCAAATTATTCTAGACGACTGCGTCAACTTTATAGACAGTCTAGCTGACGATTGTCCAAGGAAAAAAAAAATGAATTTCAATAACAATTGTTTAATATCTGTAAAATAAAATTCTGGGTCAAGAGACATTTCCCCGCGGATGGAAATAAAAATCTTGCTCAAGCGATTGCGCGACAATACGTGTATACTGTATACGACATCAGCGTGCATGTAAATATTTTTTCTTCACGAGACTGTACCTCAGGTACATATATTAAGGTAAAGATAGCGTCAGACTGATTAATTTAGGACTACGCGCAGTACATTCTAGCTTATTGAAATTTCACTTCTACCCGCTAGACATCCGCCCTAGTATTTGCCCACCAAAAAATATCGCGCATGACGCAGCAGTAATTTGAAAAAAAAAAAAAAAAATCTGTAAAAATTCTACCCGCATGCTTTGCGATCTCAACGATACCTATTGCTAAATTTTTTAATTAACTATTCCCAAAATCGCGAATAGTCACAGTCCTCCACTGGAATGCCACAAGAAAGAAGTACAAAAATATTAGCAGAATCATCATTATCAGTTGTAGTTGTAATTATCTTCTATCGAATCGACAGTCTTTTTTTTTTCATTTACTCTTTTTTTTTATTGTACCGTCAAGCAGGAAAAGTTACGTGTGACAATAAGCGTCCTACTATCAGGTAGCTTATCGTTACCACTTCGCACACATGTTCAGAAAGAACCTGTACCAGGTTCAGGCGACGATCTTCCAAGTTCTAATTGCTCCAAGATATGCCCCTCTACGAATGACTTTATGGTCCGGTCGTGTCGTAAATGGTGGTAAACGGGCCAATGGGATCTTCGATCGCGATCTATGATCCAATCGTCTTGTTGGCTCGTGTCAACTCACCTTCAAGTTCCACCGTTAACCCGGGTCTTTTTCCATCCTCTCTGAAAAAGAACTCGTACGCTTACACAGCCAGCTAAATTATAAGTATACAGAAAGCTTCGCTCATTATTCGTATTGTCCGAAGGCGTTGCTGAGCCAGTCCGAGTTTGTTCGCGGTGCGTGACGGCTGTTGGCGTCGACGTACGATTGTTGCTTCGAAAAGGTCGTAAGTCTTGACTCGTCGCATGGACTGAAATAACGAAATTTATGTTTTACAATAATCATAATCGTTTTACGAGAGTTGAGTGATTTTTAATATTTGTTAAACGAACAATTATTAACTTTCTCATACCGTCCGGTGACTGTGTCCGGGCAATTATATTATTATTATTTTTTTTTCTTCCATTCATGCTTCGTGAATTATTCTAAGGGTGTGGCTCGATTCTCGTGGATTACGATTTTACCAGAATATTTTTATTAATTAACTTTTTTCTTTTTTTTTTTTTCTTTAAAGATTCTTCCAGTCTTGGGGATTTTTGAGATTATTATTATTATTTTTTTTTTTTCTTTTCGCGGACTTCACGTTGTATATCCGGTGTTACGTCGCTCGCACAGATAATTTTGTCGTAGATCGTAGGTCAGAGTCAACTGTACTCCGGACTATTGTAATTGTCAAATTTATCGTGCCGATTATATTAGTCTCATTTTTATTTGATGCAATTACGTAATTTGCGCTCGAGGGTATCAGACCCTTGTTTACATTCGAATTATCGTATTCGTGACGTACGCATCCACAGTGGGTACTTCCTATGGCGTGGTCAGACGCTGATTCACGTGACTGCTAATTTATTTTTACCCTTGTCAAAATACATTGATTAACGATTATCTTGCGCGGGACGAAGAAAGTTTCTCGAGCGAGTCAAAGAATGGAGTGAAAATAAATTAATATTTTGATCCTAGAAACCATTTACAGTAATTTCAGTTTGTTACAAGGATTTCTGGGTTTAGTCTTATCAGACCTCGGAACAATAATTGGGCTATTCTATATATATATATATATACATACACACACACCACACATACACCTATGTTATTATAGAATCGCTACGTACAAGGCTAAAAAAAAAATTTCGCAAACACCCAGCTCAACCAAAAGACTCGGAATTCTTTGACTGGAATAAAAATGACTATTATTATAGCCTAGTGGGCTTTTTTTTTTTTAACCATGATTTACACCCGTGCTGAAACTCATGACGATCTTTTTACATAGAACGTAAAGTCGTGTTTAATTATTGATAATTCTTGACTAATAACAGCTGACGTGACTTATATATCTATCAACTCGCTATCTGATAGCTTCTTCGAGATGTTATCGTCTCAATGCTCAGACTTGCCAATGACAATAATTTAATTTGCAAAATGACTGTTTTTTTTTTTTTTCCTTTTCCCCCTTTATTAATCATACCTAACGTATCGTTTCGAAAAAGTCATACTTGGTCGAGCAACTTTGGTCTGTTGCTCTTTTCTTTTTTAATCAGAAATTACCACACGACGCTTATCAATAATCATCCATAAATATATTATACGGTCATCACGTGACTTGTATCTTGGGGAACGGTTCATTTGACTTTTACGTAATGTAGCCTGCAATTCGTTTATCATTAATTTTCGTGTTGCCAACAGAAAAAAATAATCATGGTCGATCGTAATTAGCTGCTGTAAGTAATCGGTAATGTTTTTTTTTATGATCATCGATTTATATATAATTAATTAACGACTCGGTCATACGTTTGGAACCTTTCCACGGATCGATCATTGTATACGTTCCAATGTGACCACTAGCTGCGATCTGAGTCCAATCAGCTGATCGTCGAGTTCCACTTAAATCGTATCGGCCATATGATACTCGATAAGGATATTGCACATAGTATATCTACGTGTAATCTGGACCAGGATCAATGTATGATTAAATTCACTCCGTATTATTCTTACGATGCTTTACATTGAGATTAAACGAGACACGTGGTCTCTTTACGGTGTCTTCTGTGCCGTCTACGTTTTTCCAACTATCGTATAACTAAAATGTCACATGCTTGCGCAACTGGTACTTGTAACGTTGAAAACACTTCAGCTGGGCACTCTGAGCGAAATTGTTCGCGATAAGGAGGTTACGCGAATGTCACGAGAGTCTTGAGATGAGTTTAGGGGAAAAAAAAAAAAAATTTTTTTTAAATCATTTTATTATCAAAACTCCATCTCGTTATTCGTACTTGATTGTTTGCTGGTTAAAATAAATTTATTAGCGATGACTTGAAAATATTCATTTTGTTCGCGCATCCTTACGCTTTGACGTTATTTGGCTTATTTTTTTTTACGTTTTATAACCGCACGATCGCCACCTCGCGATTGCTTCTGACAAATCACAGTCGATGCGGACAATCGATTTATATCGATTGCACAGCGCTAAACGCGTAATCTGCCTTGCAGTCGATTGTACGTTGGTGCGATGGAAAAATAAAGTTTTTTTTTTTTAAATTACGATTGTAATTCACGTGCCTCTTGCAGCTTTTGTAATTTATGATGATTTTGATAACTGATCGATTTTATTGTTACGTAATGTATCAATGTACTATGATCCGGCTATCGATAATAATAAATCGATAATAATATGCCAAGTGATATTGATAATTTGACTTTATTCGGTATGAGATATCGTGAATGCCTATGCGCGTGTTACTATCTGTCGGGAGAGATAGATATTAGATCCGGATGTTCGTTAATCTTTGAATAAAGGGGAAAGATGAAAAAATTATTAATTTAAAGCATCGGATATAGATAATTCGAAGTAACCGAGCTGAACTTGAAATTTTGAGAAAATTTTGTCCCCCCCCCCCAATCATTCAGTCAGATTATAAAATTCATGTAAATTCAGTCGCAATAATTTTCATATCTTACGATTCGTCAAATGACGCGTACGATGTTGCGTGATTTAATTTTTTAATTTTTTTATTAGCTATGACGTTTCTACTGCGAAATCAGCAGGTTAATTGTTTGTGCTCGTAAAAAGATTCGTTCGGTCACAAAATGTCTATTGTAAAGAGCGCAAGTGTCGTAAGACATTGCAACTAGATCGTTTGTATGTTTTGAAGACTTTATCATGGGATCTTGAGACACTCGTATTTTTCCAAGTGAATTGCGCACCTGAATTGACATTATCGAAATTAATCAATGTATTCGCCCAGTATCGTTCTAGCATCTAGTGTCGCGTTGCTATCGAAATGTTGCCTTGGGTCTTTTCGAAAAGTTTATCGCTACGGGTCCTGGGAGGTCGCGATCGATTGTTGATATTAGGAGGAAAATTAGGGAAACGACGTGTCTCGGTGGGGAAAGATGGTTAAAATTGAAGCCATGCTTGATGATTAAAATTATTGATTTTTTTTTTTAATTCGTCATGTTGGTATCGTTCGATGGGTACCGTTTGCGAATGACGATCATCGATCACTTGGTAGTTTTATACATCAGAGGCTTTATTCGACACTCATCTTGGTATTTCACGTCCTGTCAATTATCCAATCGTATAGATAAAGCTTTATCGTCACGTTAATAATACCTTGTGTTTACTGACAGCTCAAATCATCGAAATGGCAAGATTGACGTGATGATAATTCGACGTGACGGACTATCGAGCGGCAAAGCTTTCATAATAAAATTGTATTATAACTTGGGTCTCGATAACAAGGCCCGTGATAGTTTTGATGACTTTCAAATCCACTTGTATCGAGGCCACTGGGTGTCTAATTGTTGTTTAAAATGATTCGAATTTTTGTTTAATCAACTTTTCAACCTCTTTGTTTCAGGCTTGAACGACAATCGCCTTCAACATGGGGGCGTTGTTTCGTAGCGAAGAAATGGCACTGTGCCAGCTCTTCATTCAACCCGAAGCTGCGTATCTTTCTGTGTCCGAACTGGGCGAAACGGGCACCGTGCAATTTCGTGACGTAAGACCGATAATGAATTTATAGATGACGAAGTAAATGGGAATAACGAATAACTTAACGGCGGAACGATGAATGCCCTGTCTTTGCTATACTTGGAATGGATCTTTGCCTCAACCTGATCTTGCTCTTGTTGGTTATAGCTGAACGTCGAAGTCAATTCTTTTCAACGAAAATTCGTCAACGAAGTTCGACGATGCGACGAGATGGAGCGCAAGCTGCGTTACATTGAGGCTGAAGTCAAGAAAGATGACGTGCCCATTATAGATAACATGGTGGAACTACCACGAGCACCTAACCCACGTGAGATCATTGATCTTGAGGTACCTGACTTCATTATGTTTATGTATTATATTTCTGAGCATGAGAAGCCTGTTGGGAGAATAACGACTGGATTTGATTTTCATTCTAGGCACATCTTGAGAAAACGGAAAACGACATATTGGAATTGAGTCACAATGCTGTTAATTTGAAGAGCAATTATTTGGAGCTTACTGAGCTCAAGCACGTGCTCGAGAAGACTCAGGTTTTCTTTACGGAGGTATGGATAAAATGGTTTTTAAAAATTTATTTATTTTTACATTTTTTATGAACTTAATGATTTTTATTTATTTTAATTCTAGGAAGAGGCTCATGATTCCATGAGTAGAGCTTTTATTAACGAAGAAGCTCAGAATCCTGGTACAACAATTCGCGGTCGTCTCGAGTGAGCTTTCAACTAGGTTCATTTACATTGATTTTACTGTTTCGTTGGTTTCATCATGAAATCATTAAACCTTGTAGATTTGTCGCTGGCGTCATTAACCGTGAACGTGTACCAGCTTTTGAGAGAATGCTGTGGCGTATTTCACGTGGAAATGTGTTTCTTCGTCAGGCTGAACTGGAAAAACCATTGGAGGATCCGGCAACGGTATTTTCATAATTTATCGCATGTACGCTGTACGTTAATTTCTTGTATCGTTAATCCGTTCGTGTACTTGCAGGGTAATGAGATCTATAAAACAGCCTTTGTCGCTTTCTTCCAAGGAGAACAGCTGAAGACTCGAATCAAGAAAGTTTGCAGTGGATTTCACGCATCTTTGTATCCTTGTCCCAATAGTCATGCAGAAAGAGAGGATATGGTTAAAGGCGTTTGTACACGTCTTGAAGATTTAAATCTGGTAGGAATTATATTTAAGAAAAAATTCATAAACACACCTCAACGTGTTATCAACACATGTCTTTGATTTTTCTCAGGTCCTTAATCAGACCCAAGATCATCGTCAACGAGTGTTACATAACGTCGCCAAGGAACTGCCAAACTGGAGCATCATGGTTCGCAAAATGAAAGCGATTTATCATACAATGAATTTGTTCAATATGGATGTATCCAAGAAATGTCTCATTGGCGAGTGCTGGGTGCCAATGAAAGATCTTGCTATTGTACAAAACTGCCTGACGGAAGGGTCGGTAAGTGTTGATACATTTTATTATGCATTTATGCATGCAATTAGAAATTTGTATCAACTTGCAATTAATTGATTTCAACAATTGTTTTGTTTTTACGTTCCATCAGCGTCTGTGCGGCAGCTCTATACCGTCTTTCCTTAATGTTATACAAATGGATGAAAACCCACCGACTTTCAACAGAACAAACAAATTTACAAAAGGCTTTCAAAGTTTAATCGATGCTTATGGCGTCGCGTCATATCGTGAGGCTAATCCTGCACTATACACAATTATCACATTCCCATTTTTGTTTGCTGTTATGTTTGGTGATGCAGGTCACGGTGAGGAGTTTTTTTTTGTTTAACCTTAAAACGTCGATGAGTATTTTTGAAGAAATTTCATTAACGTACATTTCTCATTTATTTTTTCAACAGGCTTAATTGTCTTGTTGTTCGCTTCATATATGATTCTCTGGGAGAAGAAACTCGGCGCGAAGAAGTCCACTAATGAAATCTGGAAGATCTTCTTCGGCGGTCGTTATATCATCTTCCTCATGGGTTTGTTTTCCATCTACACGGGTATCATCTACAACGACGTATTTTCAAAGGCGACTAACGTGTTTGGATCTAGTTGGAAGATCAGGTACAATTTATCGACAATTGAAGAGAACGAAGAACTTCAGTTGAATCCGAGTACGGCTGACTACGTACAGGTGCCGTATCCTTTGGGTATGGATCCTGTCTGGGCGATAGCTGAGAATAAAATTATCTTCTTCAATTCGTACAAGATGAAACTTTCCATTGTCTTTGGCGTTGTCCATATGATATTTGGTGTCTGCACGAACGTCATCAATATAATGTAAGTTTTATTGATTAAAGATTGATCATTATTCTAAAGATCAATGCCGATACGTCGAATATGCTTCTTTAGTAAAATATGTCATTTTTGTTTTATATATTGTCTTTAACTTTCCGCATGGCTCGTTTTGTGCTTCAGACACTTCAGGAGGTATTCCAGTCTCTTTCTGGAATTTTTACCTCAGCTTTTATTCCTCGTTCTTTTGTTCTTCTATATGGTTGCCTTAATTGTGATGAAGTGGATACTTTACTCGGACACGAATGATGGTAAGATTATCTCGAAATGCCTTAACATTGAATATCCGTATGTGGTTTTTATAAAAATTTTCATTTCCTCTTATAGCTATAGCCTATAGGCCGACGTGCGCTCCATCTGTTCTCATCACCTTTATTAACATGATGCTCTTCAGTTCGGCTGAGGTGGAGCCTGATTGTGATGAATATATGTTCCCATATCAAGGATCAGTGCAAAAAGGTTTTATTTTTGCTGCACTTCTTTGTATTCCCGTCATGCTCTTCGGGAAGCCGCTTTATGTCCTCTGCACGAGGAAAAAACCATCGAGCAAGGTTCAAGTGAGTACTTAGACATTTCTCAGTTGTATATTATAACGTTATTTTATATGGCAGACTATAAAATAATGCTTCGAAATGTTGCTGGTATGTTTTAAATTTTATAAGCTAGTCATTTATTCCAGACAAATGGATCTGCTGCTTCGCAAGATATTGAATTACAAGCAGAAAGAACACCGGTTCCTAATAGCAGTAACAAATCGGATGGTGGTCATGGTCATGATAGTGAAGATTTAGAGGATTTGATGGTCCATCAAGCGATCCATACGATTGAATACGTCCTTTCAACCGTATCTCACACTGCTTCTTATCTTCGATTGTGGGCCTTGTCCCTGGCCCATGCTCAACTTTCGGAGGTCTTATGGAGTATGGTATTACAGCAGGGCCTTGGTGCTGAAGATGGTAATTACGTCGCCAGCGCAATACTCTTCTTTGCTTTTGGCGCTTGGGCTCTCTTCACTGTGGCCATTCTTGTTCTGATGGAAGGCCTTTCTGCGTTTCTTCATACACTTCGACTTCATTGGTGAGTCATTCAGATAATTTTTTCATGGAATAAAAAAATAATTATTGATGTTAATTTTTTAACACTTGGACGTACATATGTATATGCAGATCAATTATTTTGACTGGTCACGGTTCTTCTTTGTCGCAGGGTCGAGTTCATGAGCAAATTCTACACTGGTGAAGGTTACCTCTTCCAGCCGTTCTGCTTCAAGAGTATCTTTGATGCTGAAGACGATGAAGACTAGGTGGCACCACCGTATATTTTACCAATTATTTACCACGTATTTTAATCTCTCCACGCTTGCACCGAGTCACTGTATTCTTCGTGCGATTGGTTTTACGTCACTTTTATCACAATGCCAAATATTGCCTGATCGCAATTGTATACTTGAACAACCGATCGATACAAAAGATGTTGTCTGTTTTCAGGCTTATTTCAACTTGACGCATTTTCTTAACCCTTCGAGTACGAAGGAAAATTGTAGGTTTTCGGCTAAAAATGTTTTCACTTAAAACATTATTTGATTCGCATAATAACTCGCCATTGCGGATTTTTAGGATCACTGAATTCGAATTAAAAGTGAAAATTTCAAAAATCAAAATCAGGGATCCCATATGGCAACTGAAAATTAATAAAAAAATGATGAACGAATAATAAAGGTAAATTTATATGAAAACTGTTCCTCGTGGATCAACAACTGTGATAGTTGGTTAAGAACTTTAATCTATAAAATTGCTATATTGAATGTTTTAATCTAAATTTTTAAAAATGACTTCCGACTTCAATTCAACGACCTTAAAAGCCTTAGAAGAACGATTTCCATGCAAAACGCACAGTATAAATATCTTTTTGTTCTCATGCGCCTAATGACGTCATTAACACTTAAGAGGTTAAAGATGAATGTAGGCGCGGAACAATCACTGTAACCGACTTTTATGACAGTAGAATATTGTTCTATGGTAATGCCGAGACTTCAATAAATGAAGTATGATACATTCCCGATTGCACTTTTGTAAATAGCCGTATATAAGGATAATACACGTAGAACAGCAGTGATTGAATATATTGACAGTGATACCAAGATCCTAGCGTACAATGTCCATTCCAAACATAAGACGCCATTCTCTTGACTTGACTTCCATTAAAAAGAAAACGCATTAATCGCACACGGAAACATCAGTGGTATCACGCGAGTTAAGTTTACGTATTACGAGAGTACAAAGCTTTCAGTGTAATTAAAACATGAGAAAAATATTTCATTTTTAGCGAGTGACGAAATAGTAACTATTAATACAAAAACAAAGGGTGTGCGCGCCACTAAAATTGTGTCTAACAAGAATGATATATGGTTAGCGCTGAAATACAGACAAAATGTAATTAAAAATAATTATTATTTTTAAATTCCATCCACCACGACTCATTTGGTCTTCAATTGTAACTCGATAACACGTGAGCTATTGAAGTAAATACAAAGTCATAGTCGAAGTCGTCTCATTCTCGATTCACCGAAATGTTACTATGAAGAAAAAGAAAATATACATGTTATCATATTTTCTCATAATTCATTCTATTATATCAATTTTACCACCGAGTGGTAGGTAATTGCCCGTAAAATTATCTTATCATTAATAACATATCTGTGCAAAGTTATCGTGATTGAAAATTGATGTTCTCAATGACTCGTTCTTTCTTTGTCATTTTTTGTTTTTGCCCGTCGCAATTGTTTTACGATGCTATTCGATGTATCTCGGTCGAGTGTCTTTAGTTTCATTCCATTGGCGCAAATCACTTGCGTTACTCAATAAGGACGTTGTGCTTAGTTTAACGTTGCCGTATAAATATAACTGGACAAGCGCGTGCAATTCTCTCACGAGTAAGCAAATTACGGCCGCCCGCAGTGCCGTGTTTTCATTTCGAAGAGATTTAATGAAGATTCGCCGAGGTGAGTTGCTTAGAGGGAGGATCGTTCAACCACCCACCCACAATATAGAACCACCCGCCAGGATTCCATCCTGTACACCCAGGATGCTCGCTAATGAAATCTCAGAGCTTGCCTTTCCAGCTCTCATGGAACAAATTGAAAGTAAATTCACAGAGGCTGCGTCAAATCACGGTCCATCAGAACTCATTTGACCATTTTTTTTCCTCCTCATCCGTCGACTTTGTAATTTGACATCTGAAACATTAGGATTTGAATTTTAAGACTGTTCATTGCTCCTACCATTACTGCTTAATGGTCGCAGTTTATATGTAATTAGATTACTTAGCACTTATCTCTTACTAGAAAATTGCTACTTATCAAATTATACATATACTCTTTCTTACTATATCTTATTACATGTACACCGTGTATATGTATATACAGCAAGTTATATTTGTCCCTCAAATTTGTTGAGTAACCTAAATTGCTGTCTGGTTCGTTGAACTGATTGTTGCAGGAAATGCTGTAGCTCCAAGATCACGTAACAGGTTGACTGGCTGAGTTTTGTTGTTGTTTTTTTTACAATTACGTTTTCTTTCAACGCATTACAGATTTGTATTAACTATGAACTGGAATTAACCTTAAATATTTTATTTGAACCTGTCACAACGTATCTGCAGTTACATACCGAACAGACACAATTTCTGACAGTTGGATATCAACTACATTAATTCTGGGTTGTTATGTAAAAATTCCATAAATGTGACAAATGCCTTTGCTGCGTATACCGTATACTTATAACTATTCAAACAGTAAGGATTGAATAGCCTGTCTTCGTTAGCGAGATGAATTGTAAATATGTACTCCTCTGTAAGCAGTCAGAGTCACTAGACACAGTGTGCAATAGTCATTTGCGCATTACATTCTACAACTAGTTATTTCCCTAGTAAATTCATAGGGACATATGTATCTTCAATCGTCCTATCTTCAGAGTCGTTTACGACGGTGACTGAATGTGCCGTCGGATGACGTGGTATTCAATTTTAATTCTTAATTAAAAGTTATTTTCCAAGCTTGATCGAATTAAAGAGAAAGTCTATTGCAATATGTCAGTAATATTTTCACCGACCATGCGCAATGTAATTTTATCGTCTCGATGGAGATTAAATAAAAATATTTTTCCAATTCAGACGCAGGCCTTGTTTGCGTGAGGTTATGAATTCTCGCAGTGACGTAAAACATTGCTTGGACAAAATTCGCAAAAATCAAACGGTTGCCGAAATATCGACGGAGTTGACGAGGGTAAAAAACTATTTGGCAACAATTATTCTCATGTCTATTACAAGAATTACGTGGATTACGTGTCATTGACTTTTCTGGACTAACCGTTTACTCGGTATACCGTGTTTATTTATGGGATAAAAAATGGATGTCGGATCGAAGAATTTTTGTCTGTCGCAATGTCTTATAGGTTATAATTCGACAAGAACTTTTCTCACTTTCCCTCAATAAACCATACAAGGACTAGTTGAATGATTTAGTAAATCATACTTGCCAGTTTATATACAACACAGGGTATGTAGGTACGTGAATTAGACTCGACTTGTATAAATTAGCCTGGACTCATAATTTATTCCGCGAATATAATAGATGCAAATTTATTCTAAATAGAATGTTTGGAAATCTTTTTGAAATTTTCACGTTTCTCCAAATCTTAGCAACTCGCGATATTTTAACGAGACTCGATTATTTGCTTAACACACGGAGCAGCCGGGAACCGTAATTGACACAGCCATTAAGCGATCCATGACGTTACGATATATCGAGATCTAAACAGTCACTAAGGACTCTTGAAAATAATGGAAACAAGCATTGCACGCGTTATTAATGTTTTTATGGAAACTTTAATCGTACTTTATTTCCCCTTGCTCTGCTGCAAAATTGAATAAACATAACAACTGCTTTTCCATCCACATTCCCGACGATTTATGGAGAACTGAACGACACTCGTACATATAGGAAATTAACTGCTTCAACGAAGCACCGTGCTACGTGTTTACCGAGAAATGCAATAGCCATATGTATATTTTTCTAACAACAATAAATGGCACAACGAACAATTGCACACTTGAAGAATCTAAAACTGTTTATACGTTAAACAAGATAGGAACGGGAGAAAATAACATTCTTATGATAATTTCATACGTCGATATCAGCACGCCAATCCAGACGGTCGTTACATAGAGACGCCATTAATTTCCACAAGAGACAACCAGCAAAAATATTTATTCTCATATTAATGGATCGATTGAAAAAAAAAAAATTTCGCGCGATTTTCGACAATTTTCTTATCTATCAGTTATCACGATAACGTATAGATGACAGTGTAGTGTAGTTACTATTATATGCATCGTAAACCCACATGGCAATTGTCACGTCAAATTGCAAAGTGCACTTAAGTGCTGCGTTTGACCACTTTAAGTCATCAGTAATTCTTTGACGTGAAATACTTCTCAACTACGTGATTGCGTCAGAATTTTCAAGATTTTTTTCTATCTTCATTACTATCATATTCTACGGGACTAGGACGATGGTATTGTAAAGGTGGATTCATAGTACCTTTAATTTCTAGTAGATCCAAAATTGGCGCTAGTTATTTGAGACTCTTGCGCGCGCTTGTGAATTTAACCATTTTAACCGGCGCGTGGCAGATTTCTGTTCAGTCGCCGTTGCGCGTTCCACGATACAACATATCCTGCGGATCTGAATACGTACATCGCATGGCCGGTCACGCAGTTTTAAGATCAGGTGAATAAATTTTTTTGGAATATTTTATTAAATAAACTAATAAATAATAACATCCGTGATAGCTGGTGATCGGTTCCATTTTGTTGTCTCTTATGTCGTTACGTGTTGTTGCGAATGATTGGTAATACTTGTGGCGGGATTTTTTGAAATGAATTTCCGAGTCGATTTTTTTTGTATGAATTAAAGTATAAGTAAAACTTGGAATATTTTCAAGCGGATACTTAGTAAGGGTTTTTATGAGCGATATTAATATTTATTGTATTTTCGTATATCGTAGATTTGTGGGAATTGTGAACTGTAATTCAGAGTTAGGTTATTGAAGTTTATATGGAATACAGACTTTTTTCTTGATCGATCAACCCCGAGTAAATATCGTGGTTGATGATCGTATTTAAGTTTAATACGTTTTCAGAAGAAAGTCTGTCAACTGTCCGTACGTTGGAAGAGTTTAATATGCTTTAGTATTGGCATTAAAGTTGCGTTCAGAAACCCTTACGGTCTTTATGACGCGGTGCTTTTAGTGTTACCACGGTGGTAACAGTGATTGATAGGTAATGGCAATACTGTGGAGTAACAGGAACATATGCATGAGACACGCGATAAAAGAAAGGAAAAGTTACGGAAGATAATAAAAAATTGTCCAAAAGTCAATTATTCCTTGTATACCAAGAAAATCTTACGCCATTGAATATCAGTTAATAATGTTGAAAAAAATTTTTAATTTAATCCCCGGGGTGCAACATAGTTCCAGTTACGGCACTGCAAATTCAACAGTAGACCAAGTCGAAGTTAAATGAAAATTGAATCTCGAGAGTCGAGTAGCGCGACAATTTTTTATTCGTTTCGTTTCTCTTAGCGGCAAAGGGATGGAAAAAAATAAAGGGGATAAAAAGCCCTTAGGAAGTTCATGATTGGAAAAATGAAAGGTCACTGGGGCTTCCAACTTTTTCCATTAGACGAACGAGACTCGTTGTTCTTCATTCCCAATTGGTTTCTCGCAACCAACTTGGCAATCCAGCTGGCGAACTGCAGTTCGATATTAAAATTATCTGTGTCGATTTCTTATTAGTATTAATATCACTTAGAAGCCTCATTCACATTCCAAAGCAAAATGCATCGTCGGCTTTAAATATTGCAGGCGTAAACACAGGATCGGGATGCAATAAGTTGAATGACTCGAGTAAAGAAATATTTTGCTTTATCAACAATTTGAAATTTGCTTTGTAAAAGCCAACATTAGCATAAACCCTGTATACAGTACATAGTGTATATATATAACTATATAATTTGAAATAGATAAATATAATTCATACAAGTACAATATAAGGCATACATGTATTGGTATACAATAATGATACATTATTACCGTGAGAGATTGTAGTTTGTATTTTTTTAATGAAAATTTGTCTCAGTAAAAATTATAGCTCTGTCGACATTGTACGCAATAAATGCGTGGATATGTATACATATATATAGCATACGTGCTAAATGGTATTAATTATGCGAATTTGATTCCCTGAATTATAGGCGCATGATTATGCAAATTTCTATTAAGCACATTGGACTTTATATTGTATTTTGACTAAGTACTCGATGTGTTGTTTTTATTAATGCAACATAAACTTTACTGGCGACTTTGTACGGTATAGTCGCGCATGATAATTATGGGATACCTGATACTGAATATGTATATGATAAAAAGTGTATGGACGTTGATAGACTTTGTGTCTTTGTAACGTCCGGAGTATCATATTTGGACTTCCTTGTGGATAAAGTGAAATCTACTATACCGGTATAATTCGATCGTTTGTTTCAGCCTTAGATGATTGAGTAACAAAAGCGCGCAGCTATTCGATAAGCAACGACTGACTGAAATGTATGAATTTTTTTTAATTAGGCGACTGATTTATTTCTGACTCGGTATTGATCTGTGTGCAATAGTGATGATTAGAAAAATGAATGTACTTGTAGTAGGTAGTCAGTTTGAGAATTAGAAAAAAATTGGATGAATTTTTTGATACGGTATTGAGAAATGATATTTTTATAATTGAGATAAATAATTTGTCATGTAAGGTTCCGTGCGATTGTCATGTATGTGTTAATTGAATATTAATTAGAAAATAAGAAAGTACGTAAGTCTCGGTACGTTGTGAAAGATATTGTTGGATTTCGTGGGGACGTTTTTTGAAAATTTTTAATTCATCAAAATAATGCTTTGACAGACGCCAATCAATCGAACGGACGTTACGAATTGATAATCAAAATTTCGTAAATGTCAATGCTAAGCCCAGTGCGAGCTGTCGGTAACAAAACTACTCGAATAATCTATCGTTAAAAGTAACTGTAATCACTGAAAATCAATGAAAGATCGTCCTTCGCGTAATTTTGTCAAATAAGTATTAAAAACAAATGATAAAAAACTATTTTGAGATTTTATGGCAAGTTTTAAAAATGATTATTAAGTACAGTCACTCTTGTCGTCCTCCTTATCAGGAACCTGTTCCATGATAATATCGTTAATTTTTTTGTTACGTCGATTGCCCCTGTCGTAACAAGACGCAAAGCAGGTATCACCCTTTCCAAAATTCTCACCATCCTCCAGAGTCTCCGGCATAGGTTGATTAAGAGTTTCCGGTAAGTAAAGCGCAAGAAAGCCAGCAAAAATGGCGATGAAGCCAAAAAGCGTGGCAGGCACTTTAGGATCGAACGTATCGAGTAGCATGATCATTGGCGTGAGGGCACCGCTCAAACGTGCGCACATCGATCCAATCCCTAGGGCAGTGTTTCTAAGTACAGTGGGGAAGAGTTCAGCCGTGTAATTGTAAATGATAGCAAACGAGCTGGCAATGCAGGCCTTGCCGAGCATAACGATGCTGATGGTTGCGACGGACGCGCCATAATATTGTTGAGGAATCGAGGTCGCGCATATGCTGCACACACCGCCAATTAACATGTAAACGCTGATCAGCGAGCGTCTTCCGGTACGATCCATGAGGTAGCTGGTCAAGAAATAGCTAGGTAGCTCGACAAGGCCTATGAGGAAGAGCATGAGGAACGGATTGCCAACGAGATTTCCGGCATTCAAGGAGAGGCCATAGTAAACAATGGAATTGGCGAACCAATTAAGACAGACGTTTAATGACTTTTTTCGTAGATTAGGTGTCTTGAAGAGATCCAAGGCGCCAAATTGTCTGTCCTGGTCATCAGCCTCGCGTATCTTGCTCCTGGATACGTAACGAGCAACATCAACGTCTATATTGCTACCATTAATACGCAGTCCCTTCTTGATGATTTTAATGGCTTCCCGAACACGACCTTGGGCCCACAGCCATCTTGGTGATTCATCCATGAACCACCAATGTCCAATCAGCAGAGCACTGTGCAATCCGTAGATGATTTGTAACCACATTCTATCATTTATAACGGCACCCCAAGCTGCTACCAGCATAAATCCCACTGCGAAAGCCAGCTGAAACATCACCCCGCAGATGGTCCTCTTGGTAGGTCCTACGAGCTCCATAGTCAGGACGAACCCGGTGATGTAAGCACCAGCCGAACCGAAGACCCCGTACAAAAATCTAATCAACAGGAACGTGTAGTACTCTGGGATGAGTGCTACGACGACACCGAGAATCAATTGCGCCACGGAGGATATGTAAAATATTTTCTTTCTTCCATATTTATCAGCCATTGTTCCTAAAGTCACGGCACCGACGAAAACACCAAACATATACGCAGATTGCGCCACCGCGCCCATCCATCGCCTCGTGCAAACAAAGTTCCACTCCATGCCTCGGGACGATTGAAAGTAAGTCTTGTCGTAGACCCAGGCGTCGCAAGTCAGCGTCTCATTCTCCGCCGAGATATAACGACAGGAGCCCAAAGCACGTGGTAATCCCTGAAGCGTGCTAGAGCCATTCTCAAAAGATACTCCCGTCGGCTGTCCGTTTATCACATCCAATCCGGGAATAGCACAGCGATGCGGTGGCACAGCTGCCACTGTTAGCAATGTCATCATATGTAGGCCTGCGGTGAGCGCAGCGATAATGTGCAGGGCGAATTGTCCTGCTTGATATTTACCAAAATGTCCCAGATGAGACATTAATTCCTCGAGTTCATTATCGGCGTTCGTCATTTCTATATCTTTCTATTGTAACTTTTCTTCCGTCTTATTCTCTCCCACTACTTTTTCCTTTTTTCCCTCTCTCTCTCTCTCTCTCTCTCACTCTTGTATTCTGACTCCCTCTTCTTTTCACTCGTTTCTCTCTGTCTCTCTCGTGCTCTCTCACTTCCTCCGACACACGGCCACTCCTATCCAATCGGTATTCCACTGGTTTCGGTGCACCACGTTTCCCCGTTAATTCGATAAACAACTCTGCCACGCCAGACGCGATCAACGCGTACTGGCTAGTCGGAGTGCCGCGGTCAACTGGATAACTGGGTTACTAACCTCACCACGAGCCGACGGGATCGAGGAGAATGTGTTTAGTTTCTTTTGCAAACTCCACCGAATTCTTTCTAATTCCCTTCTGCATTCTATTCCGTCGCTCTAGCCGTACTAACGCTTGCTAGAATACACGACGACCCACATGGTCTGCAGTTTTATTTTTCGTTAGCCACCACTTGACTTACTTTATTGCCACGGTCTCTTGGCTATTGACACTCTTAATTATTATTTAGGACAATTCAACGTTGCCCACTGATTCATTTAACGTTGTTTGTCACGTACTTCACGCAGTGCAAAACACTCGTGATGCTTTTACACGTAAATTTTTACTTTCAACCAAAGCACGTAAGTTTGGATGTTGACCAATTTTTCACTTATGTTATCACCGCGGCGGCTCTTCTTTACTTATCGCTCTTCACTATTATGCTCAAGTCTTGGATAGACAAGTGGTACATTCGTTGCGCGTTGTGTAACGTACGACGAATGAGTGTAATTCTTTTTGTGGTTTCCTCGAACGCTATTTCTAACACGTGTCCACGTTAGATAGGAACTCGTGGCAAAAGTACACAGGGTCCTATTTACGTGCCTATACGTATTACGTATATACTAGTATTCGAATTTTTGATAAAATCTATTTCCGTTATCACTCGTATACGAAAATTTGACGTTTTTTTTAATTTCTATGAAATTCAATACGAACGTTTTTTTTTACTTTTGTATATTTTTATAATGGCGACTGTACGAACACTCGATCCATATTATACTACAGTTTGCGTAATGGTCTGGTTCATCTTATCTATTGTAACTCCCGATACGTTCAGTTGCAACGTTATTGGTTGTGGTCAATTAAATATTGATTATTTGATTTATTTCTTATACCACATTACAATTATCTGATCGTAATTAACGTATCATTAACGAACACTTTGTGCGGGGCTAGAAGGGAATTTTTTAATTGTTATCACATTCAATATCAATCAGATACGATTAATTGCATGTTAAAAAATGAGATTTTCATCAGTCGGATTTCAGATATCAGGCTGTATTATTTTCAATGTTTATTCTAAGCCAGGTATATACGAAGACTTTTCGAATTTGGAAATTTATCGGTAATCATTATTAACAGACAAATTTGAAAATCTCTAACTATATTTATCGATGTCTTATCTTCGTCTACTTTTTGTCCCACGAAATTGACTTTCGATAACGTCGAACCTTGACCCATCCGAAAAAATAAGTTACGTTCATCGATGCTTAGCAGTCAAGTATCTTTGAGTAACGCTAATGACTTTGGTAGTAGAAAGTCAATACGAACGTTGAAAGATTTTCTTAGTTTTCTTTGAAGATAACGAATCTTAGGCAAAAGAGATTAGGCGTCACGCGTACTCGCATTTCATAGTCCATGCTGGTGACTCAGGCCCGAGGTGAAATTGACATAATGAAGAATGAATATTTGCGCGAAGTGATAATTATAAAATTATTTAAAAAATGTAGGACATTATTTTTTTTTCTTACGCTACTCATATACTAAGCACTTAAACTAATTTGATCTCCCAAGCCTCCCGGCAATGAATTACGTTGCATCATCGTCGACGCAAGATGGCAGCAGCGCTGCAAACCGATCATTAGTCAATTCGGTGAGAATTAATGGAATGAAAAAAATTCAAAGAAACGAAGGTTTTTTTTTTAGAGCACCCAAGACCACGTAGTTTCTAAACAGGTTTCACTATCGTTTTTATGCTCGCGCGTTAAGTTCGCCGTATATTCTTAATAATGCTTTAGCTCAATTTCAAAGCGAGCCAACCTGGTTGGTCTTAGCAATAGCAACAGTTAATGTAACAATACATAAAATCGTCCGGTTCACTTTTTCTCAGCTTTCAGGAACCTCGAAAACGTCACTGACAGCCACGACTAATGTGCTAAGTGAGAATTCGAGCTGACGTAAACAAAACGAAAGTCGTAATCACTCGGATGCTTTATGACAGAGCGACTTTCGTCGTGCTTCATTCTCAACGTTATACAGTAGAGTCTGGCTTAAACAGTTTCACGAGAAATATTGAATCCACGGTAATGATGGTTACGTTCCTAGCGAGAGACGATCCTGGCAATATTGGATTTTTAACGAGATAGTCTGAGCGTAGTAACTCTAGGCGAATGATCCAATATGCTTAAATGGATTTTCTGACCCTCGGAGCACGTCGAACCGTGAAATATTGCGCAACTTCTCTGTGTATACGTTGGCGAGGTGTCACCGAGTGAATTCATTGGCTGGCAATAATAATTGCAGTGGACGCGTTTCTCTGGCATTGCAGGTCGAATTTATCGATAGGTAACGTAGAGACTGAGACACAGAAACATTGATGTCTCGTTTTAATAAAAACTAACGTTTCGCGAGGTATAACGTGGCTCGTGAAAATACGTTGGATCCAATATGAAATTTTCGTATTTGAATAACGATTAGATAACTGAACGCGACATGGCGACTGTTCGACTACCGGTGAGATTAGGAACTTAAGAAAACCTTATGGCGGTCATTTGTGATGATATCTAACCATTTTAAAGTCTCGGATACTCACTTTATTTTAAGGTGCGGCAACGTCGCACCCACCACCAGCAGGTTTACACCTATCGTAAAACGTATAAGGAACTGCTCTCGCGTCATTAATTAATTATATAATTTATTTTATTATCCTGTCTATGTATCAAATGATGGTACGAAAATAATCAGGCCGGTATACATACGTAGTGTAGGCAAGTGGATAATAATAGATCTCAATCAATGTTGTTATTTTGATTCGACAGGATCGACGTAAGGCGTATATATTTAATAAGTGTTATAAAGAATTTACTGGCAATTTTTATTACCAAGATTCAAGGGCTTCTAAGCGGCCTTATTCAATCACCGGAAAAGGGTGAGCTCACTCTTTCCGGTTTGAAGAAACCCCAGCACCTTTGATACCGTCTGACTACCTGTTTATATACCGTCGAGCAACCTTAACGCGCAACTGTGCGCAGTACTTTGCGCACAATGGCCGACCACGCTATCCAATTCCGGTAAAGTTACACCACAATGGGGTAACTTAAGCCTGGAGTCCTCGAGGACCTAAGCATCCTGCCTTCTCGAATTACCTCTTTTGCTGATTTTTGTATCGCCCCTATTTAACGATTTACCATCTTACAGGATGTTCTTGAGAATTTTTAAGGCATTCCATGCACGACGGTCTTAGGGGATCTTTCTGTGCGTTGCGCCAATTCGGACTTTACAGTGATTTTCTTGAGGCACTGCGTATGTCAATTGGACATTGAATTATCGAGGTTATATGGGTAACTTGAAAAATTATATTAGCAGGTGTTCTTAAAATGTTTCCTGCTTAGAGTTATTTAAGCTTAACAATGCGGTTGACCGAAATACAAAAAGTTTGATTCCCAAATAATTTACTGTTAACTTATATGTTAGTAGCGGATATATATAGTTATAAACGACAAACGTATTACCTCGAGTTAACCTCTGCTTATTCGATTTCTATATTAACTGATCGAAAATTAATTTCCATCGACATTATCGTTCGCAGCTATAAGAGATATCAGATTTCAAAATGGTCTCCCGTTCAATGCTTGCTGAACCATTAGCATAATATATACGTATATCAGTAGACACTTAAGTATACTGTTAAATGACCCGTTACGCTTTTCCGTTATTATACCATCTGGGTTGTATTCCAAAATGAAATAAATAGCTAAAATTATGCGAATCTATGGAAGTGCGATCGTATAATTTTTTTTTAGGAGTTTTACAAATCGCCAATAGGCTTGGAACGATAAAATTTTTTAAAAAAGTCTTCTATTCCATGAAATCGATAATTAATTCATGTATCTGTTATAAATTAAAAAATTATTACTTTTAGTCAAAATAGTATAAAGCTTCGAGATTTTACTGTTAGAAAAAAATTCAATTAGTGAAATCGGTCAATCATATCGGATTGTTATGCACGTGCATATAGGTACGTTATCAAATGGGTCATTTCTCCTAAAATGGATTGACCCTGGCCCAGGTGATGACTCCGCACGATCGCGGCCATCGAATGCAAATTTTATATTTCAACCGAGACGTCCCTGCTTGTTCGCAAAATTACGCAATGTCAATAGTAGAATTCGAATCGCGACCTGAATTCTCAAACGAGTCGGATATACGCACTATATGTATATATATATATATAAAACTGACACAGTAGACTTATAGTGATACGAATACCAAAAAAAAGAAAGTGAGGTCACAATATGTAATTTTGGATCAATATGCAAATTTTTCATAATATATATAAAAAACAATTTTTTGATAAGCCGTCAAACTTTTTTTTCTATCTGAAAATTACCAACGTCTTATACTAATAATTGTACTTTTTTTTTATCGACCAATACATTATTCATCGACTTCTTGAATACATTTGTGATATTTTAAACAGACATGACAAACACACGATGGAACGTATGAATCATATAACGAGATGGTACTTATTAAGTGGAACTCATTGTTAATTCATGCTTTTAAAAATGTTTTTGTCAAAAAAAATGTTATTGAAACGTTTTTCGATGGCATATAGCATTGTGTGGGAATAACATATATATTCAATGGCACAGTGAAAAAATTTTTTAAGTATGGAAGATCATTTTTTGAAAATCAAATATACCGAGTGTTACTGTATATTTATAATCGTTATTGACGTCAATGACAATTTGTAATTCGATCAAACTGAACGATCTTATGTTACTGGTCCATTGCTCAATGCATTCGAGGACGTTCGAAATTTCGTTTCTGAAATGATCACTATACTATTATTGTTATGACACACAATCAGTATTTTTGCAATGTTAATTTTTTTTGGAATAAATTAAACACTTTATTCATCGTCAAACAGTCCCGCCTTTGCGAATATTTGTTTCGGACGTAGACGTTATAGTTTATCATTGGAATTCGTGGGAATCATCATTAGATCGTGTCTTCTCAATAGTAATTTCTTAAGCATTTAATATATTCGACACCATCGCATGTGTCTAGCATCACTTGTTAAGCTTCAAATTGATCCTTTTAGATGATTACGGTCCATTCAGCTAAGGCTAAAGTTAATTGAATTCTGTCCTAGTGCATCACTTCCGGTTTTATACTAGGAATACAACTCTTCCTGTTTCAACCAGCTTGGAAAAGTGTCGGGAACTGGTTGTACCTATATGGGCGCATCATGTTGTTTGATAGTAACGGCAAGAGTGTGCAGGGTAAAACTGAAAGAGTAAACCTGCCGCATAGTATAGTCTTGGTAGGTAACAGTCCTGAGCTGACTGCCGTGTTGAGTGGAGGTGTTGCTCGAACGTTAGTTGGTTGTTGGATACAACGTTGTGCGATCAGAAACCGATCCTGATCTCGAACAGGGTAATGACGAATACTTATTGTTGCTGTTAATAAATGTTATTGAAAAATTAGTGGGTTTTTGTGAAAATTGTGATTAGTTGAGTTTCTTGATAAAGGGTTAATGGAATTTTGACTTTGATTATTTTATAATTCATGAACGGAATTTCATTAAGAATTCTATTGCCTTAACGGTGTCTTCGTAAGGGAATTACTTTTACTGTTAATTCTGCTATTAAGTGTTTTTCTAAAATTAAAGTCTTTAAAATTGTTACCTATATTTTATTTTTTTATTAATCTCCGATTGACTTTATTATATCGTATACTCGTATCGATTAACGGTAAATGTGAAAATAGCCACGGATTAGGTGTATTAGTAAATTTGCTTTCGTTACTTTCTACACTATTTTTATCATCCAATAATTATAGCCGGATACAGCAAGTCCGCCTTCCGCGTACGTGAGCGTAATAAATTGTACGAATCGTGCAAACTTAACTGAAACGTATTTAAAGTAATTCCTACCGCGAGTAAAAATTGACCAGGAAATTATACTTTGTGAAAACGTCACCGTCTTATAGTTTCTTAAGAAAGTAAATAAAAGTATAAATTTCAATGTAATTCAAAAAAACACCATTACCGTATCTAGAATGCGGAATAAAATTTTCGTAACTGCATCAATTCTTAAAACATAGAAAAACAAACGTTAATTTACCTTAAGGTGAATTTCATATTCGTCACAAGGAAAAACGTACGCATCCGTTGTGCAATAGTCTGATTCGCAATAGTCCTTGACGCCATCTCCCACTATGTACTATCGTGTACTTCTGCAGCAACTGGTACACCGCACATATTTATCGTCGAGAAACCAGCTGAATGACTCTCGGTCGTAATTATACCGTCATTTTATAAAAAAGGACAGAATCTACACTACAACTTCTTAGAATTTAATTTTACTAACTTACCTCGTCTCGAGTACCAAGAATCATTAACGGCAATGATTTTATCCACATTTTATTTTTTCTTGTCGTCGGTACAATAAAATGTCGATTACTTAAATAATACTTGGCTATACACTGTTTATTATAATTTTCTGATGTTTCACAGTTGTTCGCATGATATGACACAGTCCCGTGAGGTACTGGCAATGATGGACGCTCACACAACAACATTCGGTCGCAAGAGGGGTTGCACAATATCAAGATGCGGAGGATTCCTGCTGGGTGCACTTTTCATACTGTGTCTCGTAGCAACTGGACTTTTGGTTTATCATTTTGCCCCCTGCTTGAATGGTCGTCCTGTCCTCATCAATGGCAGCAACGATTTCCGGGACAATCCTATGATGGAAACTGCCAGATCATTTTCAGCGTCCACGGCGAACAAGAAGAAGATCGACGTCAGGTTACCAAGATCGATTATTCCGCATTCGTACGAGTTGAAGCTCATTCCTTTTATTTGGGAAGGCAACTTCACTTTTCATGGGGAAGTACGTTGAATTCTTTTCTTTTTCTTTCTTATTCTTTCTTATTCTTTCCTCTTACTAATACAGTCGTTGACTTTCAATTGAGAATGGATAATTTATGGAATTATAGGAGTAAACCATATTTCTCGATCACTTCGAGTTCTTGCTACGATCGGTGAAAGTAGTTAAAGTTATATCGATGGCATTTGGTATTAGAAAGTAGATTGTTTTTATTGTCATTTAGTCTTTAGGACGTTGATGAATAATTTTTTTTTTTTAATTGTACGTAAAGAGCATCGCCAGTCATTTTCTATTAACTAATATAAGTCCATTCAAAGTATCAGATCGTACATAATTATTGGTTGGATGAATTTCTTTTTAATGCATACATCGCACAGTTTTATTTGATCGTGCGTACGTTTGATTCATTCAAAATTGTATTTTACAGGTGAGAATTTTGGTGAACGTCACGCAAGACACGGAGAATGTCACTCTGCATGCAGTTGATATGAAGATAGATGAAAATCATACAAGCATAAGGGAATATTCTTCAACGGCTGGTGCTTCTGCTAACAGAACGCTGAAAATTGATTGTCAAAAAAATGACACTGCCAGACAATTTCATATTATACAAACGACGGACACGTTGAAAAAGGGCAAACAATATACAGTGTATTTAAAATTCACTGGTTACCTGAACGACTACCTTCAAGGTTTCTACAGGAGTTCGTACACCGTTGGAAATCAGACCAGGTAAAAACTCCATAAAAATGTCTAAACGATCAAAGGCAATCGTTACTTTCTCATCGATCCCAAGTAAGAGATTTTCACTGTGCAGCCATGAAAAGAAAAAATTTCAACTGTCAAAGTTTAACATATGTCATCCACTTCACTTGACTCTGTTACTGTTTACTCACGGCTTAACGTATCTGCATTATAGATGGATAGCAACGACCCAGTTTCAGGCAACAGATGCGCGTCGTGCTTTTCCATGCTTTGATGAACCAGCCCTCAAAGCCAGCTTCCAGATCAGCATTGCTCGTCCGAAGAACATGACGTCAATTTCGAATATGCCCAGGAAAGGAGAACCTCAGCCAGTGTCAGTAATATTGATAGCGATAAGATGATTGTATTTAAAAAAAATATGTATTATTAACGATAATCTTTTTTATTTAGGTCTGGTATACCAAATTATCTGTGGGACCATTATGAACGCTCTGTACCAATGTCCACTTACTTAGTAGCATTCATTGTGTCTGATTTTGAAGTTCTGAGGTCTCCATCAGGCAATTTTAGTGTATGGGCTCGTAGCGAGGCTATTAATCAATCCTCATACAGTTTGGACATTGGACCCAAGATTTTACGGTACTTCGAAGATTACTTCAAGATTAAGTTTCCGTTGCCCAAAATGGATATGGTTGCTCTTCCGGATTTTTCGGCCGGTGCTATGGAGAATTGGGGTCTTATCACTTACAGGTAAAAATTAAAACAGTTCTGAAAACATTGATAACCGTATGAGACATGAAACTTGAGTGGGTTGTATTGTTTTTAATTTTAGAGAAACTGCCATGTTGTATCAAGAAGGTGTATCAACCAGTAGTAATCAACAACGCGTCGCTACTGTTGTATCCCATGAACTTGCTCATCAGTGGTTTGGAAATTTGGTCACTCCAAGTTGGTGGACTGATCTGTGGTTGAATGAAGGTTTTGCCAGTTATGTTGAATACATTGGAATGAATGCGGTAATTCATATATATATATATACGCACACAGCTACGAAATACTATTTGCGCAATATCATGCAAATTTGTTTTTAACATGTAACATGACGTAACATTAAGGTGGAACCAAAATGGAAGGTCTTGGAACAGTTCGTCGTACATGAATTACAAAATGTCTTCAGTCTGGATGCCTTGGAGTCATCGCATCCAATTTCCATTGAGGTTGGACATCCGGATGAAATTAACGAAATTTTTGATAGGATTTCATACGGGAAAGGTGCTTCTATTATTCGTATGATGGATCATTTTCTCACTACGGAAGTGTTTAAACGCGGCCTAACAAATTACTTGAACAGCAAGTGAGTACAAGAGTGAAAAAATTGTGTAGAATAACTTTGAAAATCTTTTCTTTCAAATTTAATAGAGCCTACCAAAGCGCCGAACAAAATGATTTGTGGGAAGCTCTTACGAAACAAGCGCACAGAGACGGGGTGCTCAGTTCAGACAAAACTGTAAAAGAGATTATGGACACTTGGACTTTGCAAACTGGATTCCCAGTCGTTACTGTTATTCGAGATTACAACAAGGGCAGTGCCGTATTGACTCAGGTATACGAACTTTAGAAATATTTTCGAGCACTGAGCATTTTTAAGAATTGAACAAATTATAATGTCATCAATACAAAATGTTGTTTAGGAACGATTCATGCTCCGGAATGGTACAACAGTTGTGTCGTACCAAGAGGAACCGAGATGGTGGGTTCCAATAACCTACACTACTGAAAATACTAGAAACTTTGGAATTACACAGCCATCTCATTGGATGGAAGCTGAAACGTCTCTGACACTTCCTGATCTTGGTGCAAACTCTTCACAGTGGGTGATCTTCAATGTTCAAGAGACTGGTAGGTAAAGAATTATATTATTGGTCCATGCTGATTAATATATTTTATCATAAATTTTATACCTTGTAGGTTACTACCGAGTAAACTATGATAGAACAAACTGGCAGCTCATCATTAAACAATTGAACAAAGTGATGTTCCGTGATATAGGCACAATCAACAGAGCCCAATTGATAGATGATGCTCTTAATTTAGCCAGAGCTGGAAGATTGGATTATACAACTGCGTTAGACGTCACGTCTTATCTTGCTCATGAAACTGAATATCTTCCATGGAAAGCAGCACTGACAGCCATGGGTTATTTGGATAATATGCTGATTAAATTCCCGGGTTATGATAAGTTCAGGGTAAATATCGAAAAGGGTTGTAATATCTTATAAATAAAAAAAAAATGTATCAACTCTATTCCCTTACAGATTCACGCCCTTAAATTACTAGACAATGTATATAAACAAACTGGATTTAAAGATACACCAGGTGATCCACAACTGACTGTCTTCACTCGTATTGACGTGCTAAGTTGGGCCTGTAGTTTTGGGCATGAAGATTGCGTTCGCAACGCAGTTACGCAATTCCACAATTGGCGCAACGCACCCAGTCCCGACAAGAACAATCCGTAAGTATCCAGTGATTGTACAAGAACAAAAATTTCTTATAATACTTATTATCACTGTTGATAAATTTTTATAGAGTTTCACCTAATTTGAAGAGCGTCGTTTACTGTACGGCTATACGTGCCGGTGGTGAAGCCGAATGGGACTTTGCTTGGCAACGTTACTTAAAGACTAATGTAGGCTCTGAAAAGGATCTCTTACTTAACGCTCTTGGATGCACCAGAGAGACTTGGATATTGAGTAGATACTTAGATTGGGCAATTACGGATAATTCTGGTATTAGGAAACAAGACGCGGCGCGCGTCTTTGGCTCGGTTGCGAACAACGTTATTGGTCAACCGTTGGCCTTCAACTTCTTGCGCAACAAGTGGGCACGTCTTAAAGAATAGTAAGTTCATCCAAGTATATGACTACGCGATACTACAGTTTTTGTATTTGGTAAAAACAACAATTGTTTTTTGTAGTTTCGGTACGTCACTGTTGACAATCAACAATATCGTCAAGTCATCCACAAAGAGGATGAACACCAAGTTCGAGCTAAAGGACGTGAGTAGTGCCGATAGTTAAATTGTTTCTTAAAACTTGTTCACTTCGATTTTTAATCTGCAATTTTCATTGGTTACAGCTGTTGGAATTTGTAACGGAACATAGAGAAGAGTTAGGAACTGCAACAAGAACTGTTCAACAGGCTGTGGAACAAGCCGAAGCCAATATACGGTGGCTGGAACGTAATCACGCAACAATTCGCGAGTGGCTGAACCGAAACACAGCATAATATTTGACGCACAAATTTTAATCGTTAAATTGATAGGTTGGGAGCAGAAATTATTTCTTGTGCAGGGTCTAGCTAACTCGCTGACTGTAATATCCAACTGTCGTACTAGGTCGAGGAATCTCAACTTTCAATTAATCTTATCGTGAATAATTGCCAAATGTCTATGGAGTTCATAGGACACATAAGTCTCTTGTAAGTACTTGTAAATATATATGCATATATGTATGTATATCTTAATACATACATATAAACATGCGCGATATTAATATATATATATACACACATATATATATATATGAATATTTAAAAATCTAATTTATGCTATTATCTAAGAATTAGATAATATTGTCGCTTGGAATTTTTATTGACAATTTTATAATTTTCATCTCGAGTCGCGGATCCAATTGTCTTTCGTATATAAAGAAATATATAAAATTATAACCAATCTAAGTGAAACGTCTACAACTTGCTCGATGCGCTCAAAACTTATTTAATTCATTTTTGGAAAAAATTCATTTTTGGTACGCTCGGATTCACAACTGGTTTACGTTGAAAGACCAAATGGGTTGTATTGACATGGTTCGTAAAATGAACGATAAATGGCACAATTTTTAATTAGATATTATTTTTAACGACTTGTTTGGTTGTCGCGTTGGTTGTCATATGTACTTATTGTCTTTGCTTTTGTCGTTCTGACACTTCGAGACGATAACTGTAGGTTGTTCTCAACTATCATATCCTTATCATAAGTTATCGAAAATTTTCATATGCCATGACTGGTGTTGATGATACTGTTTTTTGTGTTTTACTTGTACGCTCCACGATTTCGTTATACATAATTTTTACATTGTATTCATACAATGTTACAATCGATACTGCGATAATAAAGTCGTATTAATTTCGTACGATGCTCTTCTCATTTTTTTTTCCTGTTATCAACAACCTTATCATTAATGACGTTACAATCCATAAAATCACTGAACACGATTCCCTATTAAGCAATTACGTAACACTCGTGGATACTTGATTGAGCTTTATTAAAGGCAAGTTAGTATTACTAGCACACTATATTTACACATGTACACTAGATACGAAATTTGATATCACAACTCATGACATCTGTAACTAATGTTTAATTATGTTCTGTTTGGATCGTCGCTTTCTTCTACAGTAAATTATTATGCAAACCAATGTTACCAATATTACTACTATTAATAGTGCTAGTAATGATATCAATGTGACTTTCATACTGCGACTGAGTCCACTTTCCTCTTCATCGGTCTCATTGATGCTTTCGCTTGAACTTGCTGTCGTCGTTTCAGATTGGTCCAGTGTTTCATCTTCATCGGTTCGCGATTCTAACCATGTTAATATATCTGGCGAGGTCGTTTCAAACCATTCATAATTCGTTTTAGCTGTACTAACTGCTGAATTTAGGGTTGGGACTATTTCCATAATATTATTTTCATTAGCAGCAATGAAGGATTCCAGCTGTATTCAAGAAAATTTACATACTGAGTCATTGCGTTGAATAGAATTTGGAAAATGTCTAATTTACATTAGAAAAAGGACACGTACCGTTGCTATTTGTTCTTCAGTTGAAATATATGCAGCAGCACTGGAGAACAAGCTGCCTACACTGCTCCACGCGTTGTAACTGCAATGAAAATTGTTAGTATCAATCATTCATGGTGATTATTAATAATTGGGATAATTAACGAGATACTTACTAATTGTATACATCGGTATAATGCTCATATAGGAAATTAAGGGTTGCTTCCAATCCAACTTGGCCAGCTGCGTAAACCGAAGTAAAGGCAGTTGAAATATCTTGTTTTCGAATAATATTATCCGATGCAATTGCGATGCTTAAATAGCTGAAATATAATAAAATATTAATATTTTTAAACAGACGTTTCTTATTTATAACATACCTTTCGAGTGTCGTTGTATTTTGGGTACAACCAAGTGCATTCAAAATGACTACCTTTTCGGATCCAAAATTCGATTCTAAATATTGGTTCCATAGGAATAACCAATCCTCGTAAGAACCATATTTTAATGCTGTACAGTAGACTATTGGTCTAGCATTAGGACTTATCCTGGAATAAAATAGATATCAGAAATTTGATCAATACAAAAGCTAATGCATTAATGAACCATCGATCATAATTGTAATATATACCATTTTGTGTCATCAGCACGCCAAGCTGCAAATAATTCTTGTGACCTTACGATACATTCATTATGGCCATATTGACATGCCCATTTAAGAATGAGTTGTCTGTTCAATTCATCTAATTGGCCTTCACCGTCAGAATCTTCGAAGCTAAGTTCTCGATAAATTTTATCAATAATTTCGAGAATGTATTCGCCGAAGGCATTATTGATCGACTGTCCCTCAAAACGATAGGTCCAATAAGCTATGTCATTAAAAAGTGCTTTCCAAGGAAGATGATTTGACTCCTTTGCCAGATATTGAGTCGCGTTCAGCGCAAGACTATATTCGACGTATCTTCCTCTAGCCAAGTTCAAAAGATCATCAATGATCTGAGCACGATTGATTTCATGAATTGTTTCATACTGATTACTTTTAAGTATAGCGATCAAACGTGCCCAATTGGCTTGGTCATAATTCACTCGATAATATCCAACTTCTTGAATGTTGAGAATGAACCATTCATCACTGATTCCTAGATCGATGCTAGTTGTTTTTGTACCGAACCAAACTGTTGTTGTTGTCGTCTCGAAATTCGCACTAGAGGCTGTTGTATATGTGATTGGGATCCAGAACGTATAATCATACAACGAAGACAGGCTGTTGTTCAGCAAAAAACGTTCCTGTTAAAAATGAACAATTATTATTTATAGCTCAGTTGCTCCATGTTCATGAAATCATGTTGAATGGTTTTTGTTTAATGTACCTGTGATAGTGTCAGTACTCCGTTGCTCAAGGTGGCATGAACTAGTGGGACACCCGATTGACTTGCCCAAGAGTTCATAATAGTAGACACAGTGACACTCAAGTCACCTAATACTTGATACTCATCAACTTGAGTTTGCATGGCGTCCCATAAGTATTCAGGTAGTACAGTACTGTACTGATGTTCCTCCAAGTAATTGTGTAAAGCATTGGTAAAGACGGTTGAACCAAAACCATAATGCATCATGCGAATCACACTGGCAGCTGAAATGAAATTTATTATTTAGATATATTTTTCTTGATTTTTAATATAAATTTTTTCTACTCACCTTTTCCATAGGCTATTGTATCAAATCCGCTGGAAATTTCTGTAGGAGATGATACGACATGATTCATAGCGTGTATCGATGCTGATGCATCTGTCTGCATTGCTACTTGCAGTTGGTAGACAACAAATTGTTGGAGTAAATTCCATTCTGATTGAATCTAATGATAACAGGGATGAAAGATGATTTATTATTTCTTTATTTTTTTACCCGAAAAATTTTTCCACTCACAGAGTCACTGGCTACCCATTGGAAATACTGTGCGAATCCTTCATTGAGCCAAGTGTAATCCCACCAGTCGCACGTTACCAAATTACCAAACCACATGTGTACAAGTTCATGAGCAATTATAGTAGTCAAATATCTTTTGTACGTAGCTGACGTCACGTTATCACTGGCCAGAAGACCGTATTCCCTTTTAAAAAAAAGTTTAGTATAACAAACAATTCTTAAAACTGTTCAAATAATTCTATTTATCAAAGACCCATCTATCACAATGCTTTCCTAATGAATGAATAAGTTTCTTAATTTTCGATGAAATTCAATAATAGTTGAGGAGTTCAAACAAAGACCTTTTAACTTTTTTATAATGGTATTGATCATTGTATAAAAGACTCACCTATACGTGACGAGACCCCAATTCTCCATAGCGCCAGAAGAAAAGTCAGGTATAGCAGCCATATCCATTTTCGACAATGGATACTCAACTCCGGTATAATCTTCTAAAAATCTCAAAACTTCTTGACCGACCGATAACGCATAATCAGCATACCCAATGGCTTTAGGTCTTGCCCATATGCTGAAATTCTCATGAGCATTTGTCAGCGATTCAAAATCGGACACAAGGAAGGCAACCAGATAGGATGACATGGTTGGAGTTTCACCATAAGTATCCCATGTACGATTTTCAATATCAGACGTAACAGACTGACTCCAAACCATATTACTAAGAGTATGATGAGAATTTAACCTTTCTATATGAATACTAAATTTGGCTTTGAAAGATGGCTCGTCGAAGCATGGGAAAGCTTTTCTAGCATGAGTTGGTTGGAATTGCGTGACGGCGATCCAGCTGAAATTCAATTGTTACAATTAGGTAGAATCGATCGGAATAAAATAACTATAACGTTGTACATAAAAAGAAGTCTTACTGAGTGTCACCAGTTTCATCTGTATAAGAGCTACGATAAAATCCTGTCATATCGTCATTCAAAATACCACTGTACGAGATGTAGACGAACAATGTTGTATTGGCAACAACTGTGCTTTCCAAATAAATGTTGAAGCGATGAGTTGTTGGGTTGAGGGTGTAGCTAGATACGTTAAATATGTCGATAGAATTTTGATAAACGATAATGTTGTTTATCGTTAACTCGTTTGCTTGAAGAACTATTGTTGATGTGTTTTCAGCGACGATCATATTTATCGTGACTTCGCCATCGAAGACAAACTTGTCTTCTTCGAGATAAGGTGTCAAATATATGTCGTAACTTGATGGATAAATTGTTCTTGGCAATCTGTAGCTTTCGCTGGGGTAGGTTGTATCGAGCCATTCATAAATTGATGGTGAATATGCAGTGTACCAGTTCAGTTCGTAATGAGCTAGAGCTAAGTAGGATTGTAATGAGCTTGCGATCGACGCTAAATTAGACCCATGGTTATCGATGAACGTTGCATACTGTAATAATAAATTATTTAATGAAAATAAGTTATAATCGTATACGATTTTTTTCTAATGGTATTTCAAACAGTAAATACCTTCTCAACAAGTTCCTTCGTAGAGAACCGCAGAGCAAGACCATTCATGTATGTTTGGACGTTGCTAAAATCTCCGTAGCTAAAAGATATTATTTTATCATTGTTTTTGCTACTTAAAGACATTTCACGGAAAGTTTATTTCGGACAACTCAATTTACTTACTAATCGTACATGTCGTTGTAGTGTTTTTCTATGAAGTCCAAAGTGTAATCAGCACCTGTTATACCGGTAGAATAAACTGAACTGAAGACAGTCGAACTATCTTGGAATCGAATTCCGGAATTTTCGGTAATAGCAAGTTCCAAGTAACTGAAATAAGAAATAACTTGGTCAACGTATTTGGCAGTTGATTTACTTGGACAGTAATTATCAATATAATTACTCATGAAGTATAGTAGTGTTTTGGCTGCAACCCAAGCCTCCCAAAATTGTGATCTGTTCAGTAGCAACATTAGAATCGAGATATTGTTGCCATAGGAATTGCCAATCGTCAGATGATCCATGTTTAATGGCCGTACAATAGACAACGGTTCTTTGATTGACTGGAATTCTAAAAAAATAACATAAGTTTAACTCGACAATTAATTGAGTCAAATGATAGTTTTCCATGAAGTAAATTGAACAATAAATTTTCGTACGGTGCAGAAGAATTTGCACGCCAGGCGGCAAACAATTGTAGCGAAGTAGAAATGCATTCCTGATGACCATAATCACAGGCCCAAGTCAGTATGTATGGTCTGAGCAATGTGTCATAATAATCTTCATTATCAATATCATGAAAACCAAGTCTATCATAGCTGGGTTGTATGATCGTCAAGACATGTTTCTGAAAAAACAACAAAAGAATAGATCAAACCAGTCCATCGTCTTATTCTATAAAAAAATGTTAAGTGCACATACTTGGAACAAATCCTCAAGATGTCTGCCGGATACACGTCTCTTCAAGTATACCAGAGCATTGAAGGTAGATAGCCATGGCAGATAATTGGTCTCTCGAGTCAAATACTGTGTCGCTGACAAAATAGTAGAATAGTGTACGTATCCAGGTCTTCCAAGGTTGAAAAGATCATCCATGATCGAGGCACGATTTAGTTCATGAATGATACGAAAATCATCACTCTTCAGTACATTGATTATACGCTGCCAAGAATCGGTATCATAATTAACCCTGTAGTATCCTGAAATGAATGATCTGGGTAAATGATTGTACGATGATTAATTAAGAAATATCATTGAATTAAAGTCAGTGTCATTACCAGCTTCTTGAACATTAAAGATGATCCACTCGTCTGTAGTACTTACTACCACAGAATCAGTTGCTTTGCTCAACCAATATTTTGGTGTTGTTGTATCAAAGTCAGGATTACTTTGCGTGGCCCACGTGATTGGTATCCACCATATTAAGTTTATCTCAGAATTTACATAATTGCGAAGCAAGAAACGTTCCTGAGAAAACGTAGCTGTGCCATTTTCAATAAGAACAGATACAACTGGAAAGCCAGACTGAGTGGTCCAAGTATCCATGATTTCTTGAACAGTTGTATTCAATTCGAAACCAGTTTGGTCAACTTGGGTTTGGAACGCATCAAAAAGATCTTCGGGTGTAGCAACATCGTATTGTCGAGCTTCAAGGTAATTATGTAAGGCATTATAAAATAGTGTTGAGCCAAACGTTTTCTCCACCATGCGAATGATGCTGGCGCCTTTGGCATATGAAATAGTATCGAAGATTCCTCTGATTGCAGTTGGAGTGTACACGTCATAAGTCATTGGATGACTGGAAGTGAGACCGTCAGTAGCATACGAGACTTCCAATTGTTCCACTACAAACTGATATTCTAAGCCCCAATTAGTTTCGACCTAAAAAATAGTAATTGAAGAAAAATAGTTAAAGTTGACATCATATACGATGATTATGTTAATTTAATGATTATTACCTGAGCCGTAGCGTGGTACTGGAAGTACCGTGCAAATCCTTCATTCAGCCATAGATACTTCCACCAAAGTGGACTGACCAAATTACCAAACCACTGATGAGAAATTTCATGTGAAATAACATTAGCAATTACTTGCTTATCAGTAACTGATGCATGATTTTCATCATAAAGCATTCTCGTTTCTCTGTAAGTTAAAAGGCCCCAGTTCTCCATTGCACCAGCAGCAAAGTCTGGTAGAGCTGCCATATCCAACTTTGGTAATTGATATACATGGTCCAATTTATTTGTAAAGAAGGTTAAAAGGGGGTCCATTATAGATAAGGAATATGCTGCTTGATCAATTGCATTGTCACGAGCCCACACTCTGTAGAAGGACGTTGAGTCGATCAAATAGTTAAAGTCAGAAACTATCAATGCAACGAGATACGTAGACATTATTGGACTTTCTTCGAAAGTATCCCAGACTCGGCCGTTGCTGAAAAATGAAAAAAGAATTATTGCCTGTGTGGTAGGAGATAAATGATTGACTAATTTTTTTTATCAACATACGCAACAGGGGAACTACTCGACAATGGCATGTTGCTGATGGCAACATAATCTTCTGGTCTGGATACATGTACTGTGAAGATTGCTTTTAATGCTGGTTCGTCGAAACATGGGAACATTCTCCTAGCACCAACCGGTTCCAAATGAGTAGAGGCCAACCACCTGTTGATTATCAATATGATAAATATAATTAACTATATGTATTGCTCTTATGATAGTCTTTATTTTTTATGAAATTTACTGACCGTGTTGTTCCAGCGGCATTGGTGTATGAGCTTCTGTAAAATCCTCGCATTTCGGTATTTAATGTCCCTTGGTACGTGATGGTGATAATTATGTTGGTGCCAACTGTCAACGTTGACTGAAGCGTTATAATTAAGAAATGATAGGTTGTTGAAGTAGAAATGCTTTCAATGCCAAGTATGGTTGAATTAAGAGTAATGGTGACATCATGGTAAGTAATTTGATCTATATGAAGTACAATAGTATTTGTTGCTGTAGCAACAACTGCTTCAATTTGGACAGTACCATCAAAAGTGAAGGTTCCATCTTCGATGTAGGGTATGACAGAAATATTGTATCTGCTTGGTAGAATGTTAGTTGGCAATCTGTAGTCTGTGGTAGAACTTGTGTCTTGACTGTTAGTGTCATTAATTGCAGATGATGGAGTAGTAATTTCATTATCGAAATCATCGGTTGATTCATTATTATCAGAATTTATTGTTGTGGTTGCAGGTGTCTCAGTGCTGTTATCGGGTGCAGTTGCTGCGGTGGTGATTGCAGTTGCAGGTGTCTCAGTGCTGTTATCGGGTGCAGTTGTCGTTGGGGCGATTGTGGTTGCAGGTGTCTCAGTGCTGTTATCTAATGTCGTTGTCGTGGGGGCAACTGTGGTTGCAGGTGTGTCAGTGCTGATATCGGGTGCAGTTGTTGTTGGGGCTATTGTGGTTGCAGGTGTATCAGTGCTGGTATCGGGTGCAGTTGTTGTTGGGGCGACTGTGGTTGCAAGTGTCTCAGTGCTGTTATCTAATGTCGTTGTCGAGGGGGCAACTGTGGTTGCAGGTGTGTCAGTGCTGATATCGGGTGCAGTTGTTGTTGGGGCGACTGTGGTTGCAAGTGTGTCAGTGCTGGTATCGGGTGCAGTTGTTGTTGGG